>WBNH01004020.1:0-85483 GCA_013401255.1 Urocolius indicus
TAAAATATATATATATATATTTTCGTAGTCTTTTAAAGATCAAGATTTCTGTTAAATTTTTCCAAGACAGTTGAGTTTGTATGTTCAAATATCCACTGCTGTGTCGGAGATGAAGGATTGCAGCTATTCATAAAGATCTTTCGGTCACTCTCACTGCAGTCCATACAGCTGCTGCTTACTGGATGGTACAGGGTCTTGTCCTAGAGAAGAGAAATTTGACGTGAGGCCGTTAAGCAGAGAGGCAAAGCTGTTTTGTCACCAGTAGAAAGAAGTCCTAAACACCAAGGCAAGCTGTTCTGTCACTTAGATGTATCTGAAGAAGTTGTTCCGCGCTTCACTAGTTGGCAAGTGTCAAGGTCCATTCCCACTTCCTGCACCAACATCTAGCCCAATCCTCACACCTGCACTGGGATGCTCAAAAGCTCTGAAGCCAGAACCTTCAGCCTCCAGGCTCATAGCCTGCTGCAGTCACTCCACAGAACCAAGATTGCAAGGACCTGGACAGGACATTTAGTCAAGAATTTACTTACCTGTTGGCACAAAAGCATTGCTTACCAGGAGGGTGGATAAATCCTTATCTACAGAACAAACTAACAAGCACAGCACACCTCTCTGCAAACAGGTTTTTCAAGGGTGTTGTATCACCTCTGTGCCAGCTGTGGACGGGACTGCAAGGAGTGTCCTTTTGCTCAGCAAGCCCCGGAGAAGCAGTTGCCACTGTTTCTAACCAGTGCAAGAGGGGAGTCCCCTCTTTGTAATCAAATTAAATTAGATGCACAATGATACCAGATTTCCCTCAGATTCTCTTATCACAGCTACAGGAACAGATGAATAAAAGAAGAGTGGTGACACTTCAAGAAACTTCAAGTGCCTATGGGCAATTTGACACATTAAATGAGCATATAAGTAAGCACAGACTCACTTTTCGGTATCTCCAGAGTTGGTTGCCCTTCATTCCATGACAGTCATAGAGAGTTACAGGGCTGCTGTGGGAAATGGCATCAAAACAAAACTTCTTGGTATGCTGAGGATCCCCTGGTCGGATGTCTTCTCTCCAGCTGAACGTGAATACCTGCCGGGACAAACAGGACCCTCAGGATGGCTGGTACTGGGCACAATGCTTGCGTCATCAGAATGACATTCCCTTCTTTGCCCACAGAGTGGGGATGCCTTCAGGGAAAGAGCAGTATCTTCTATAAGAAACAGACTTCCACCTCTGTGGACAGGGTCTGGTGACTAGGAGAGTCTTAACAGCTACCCCGCAGACTGCCACACAGCATGCTAAATGAGACTGTGCTGCTGTGAACAGCCATGCTAGTTAGCTTGGGTACTAATAGCAGCCTTGAATGTCTCTGCAATGCAGACATACATCACGGATTAAGTGAGCAGCTGACCCATTACAGCACTTCACAGCCAGCAAAAAAAAAGGCAGAGAGCTACAGGAGCTCTGAGTTAACGCTGACAGTAAACACCCAAGTCTGCATAGGCAGCCCGCAGTCACCTTGAGCTGAGTCTGTCCCACATCTTCTGAGGCAAGAGACCGGCCCACAGCAATCCACCCCATTCCACAGGAGTGTCACAGGGAAAACACTGGGATAATGCTTCCTGGTACACACCTCTACTGACCCTGCAATGATGTCTCAGCACTTTCAGGTAAAATGAGAGATGCTACAGAAGAGAAAGGGTTTTAGCTCTAGCAATTAGGCACAACCTATTCCTTGCCAAGAGCTCCCAGATGGCAGCACACGAGGCCAGGGAATCCCTGAAACCCTGGGATCAGGCCATAGGAGAACAGTTTGTGGAAGTACCACCACAGGCGTGCTCTCTTCCTTGCACTGCCCCAGTGGCATTTGCTTTGGGCCACAGTGTGAGACAACAGTGTGGTAAAGCTGCATCTTCAGTCTTATGATCATGGCTTCACTTATGTTTTAAGTCGTCACAGCACTCAACATCACAAAAGATACACTTGTTTAAAGGCAGGCACTCCTGTAGCTTTCACTTTTTGCTTTGACAAGGATGGCATCTCTGGCAAGGGTGCAAGTGTCCCCTGTGACCAGCACTAGCCAATGTGGTTCTGCAGGGGTACTAGCCAGCACATTTCTCTCTCAGTCCCCAAAGGAAAGGGCTCTTGAAGTCAGGCGGAGGAATGGTTCTCTCCTTCAGAGACCTCATGGGGCAGTAAGAAAGATCAGTCATGAGCATGGTGCTAGTATTTGAAGCAGCGTGGCCAAAAACTTCTGCACAAAGAAACTACTCTGTTTCTGTCTCTTCTTTAAACCTCTCTTGGAAGAGAAATTACCACAAGCTCAATGCTGCATAGGAGTTCAAAACAGATTCTCCTCCTAAACATAAGCCAACATTAATTGTTTGAGAACGTCCTGACACCATAGAGGCTTTAGTTTTGGACTGAGTCTGAGTAAATTGGTTTTGTTTCTAGTTTTCATGCATCAAAATTGATACATGACAACCTTCTGTCTCCTCCTACTGAAGCCATTCCCCTGAAGAGTTATGCATGGCACTGTAATAGAGGCATTGTTTTCTTGATCTTTTCTCAGCTCAGCTGCTACAGTTTAGACAAACTAATATTTCCCTTCTTTCTGTTACAATAAAGCTGTCATTTCTGGCACCTTATATGTTGAGAGGGTGAATCTATAGCCTGGCCAGTTTCATCTCTCTCCAGCAATGCTTGGGTGTTTATAATGCATTTGCCTCCTGTCAGAAGGATGATAGCAAGCAGTTATTGAATGCTCCTACAGGTTCATTAATATGCATGATGCTCCTCTATCACTCCTTTCAGCACAACCTTTGAAGTTAATATTCACTTTGTTACATATTACAGCTGCCTTGTTACTGGTTTATTATTTTGGCATATTGTTTTCTTGCGCTTCCTTTTGTTCGCTCTGAGAACTTTGAAGCAGAGGTGAAAGCTCTGTATAAAGTCTGACAGGCTCCAGACCCTGCCACAAGCAGAAGCCACATCCTGCTACAAGCCCATAAAATATAATTAACACATGAGCCTTGGGGTGCAGAGCACCCTCTGTTCACTTGACAGTCCTGCTATGGCCTTCCTTCCTAAACATTTGTTCTTCTAAATTCCTCCTCCTCAAATTTACTTAGGGGCTGATGATTTATCAGACTGTTACCTGCACGTTGTTCCATGCTGCCTCTCCTCTGTCCTTCACGCAGTTTTCCAGTCTCAGTGGGGATCCCAGGGCTCCATGCTTAGTATCCACACATAATCCAGTTCCTACATTGCGTATCTGAAATAGTAAATGAGTCACTGAATCTCCTACTCCTACCAAGTGTCAAGAAAGAAGGCTTAAATCGCCTCAAATAGTGGCAATGTTTATATGAAGACAGTTTCAAGATTCCTCCCTTAACTATGTATGAGCTGGCAGATAACAGCTAGAAGAGAGCACAGTAACTTAAAATGAGGCCCATCACCACCTCCAGGACACAGCAAAACCCATTAGCTACAGGACTGTGGAGTCTGGTACATTGTTGTGTGTAACAATCTACAGCTTCACTCTTGGAGTGACTGACTCTTCTTCCTTGACCACAGCTGACTTTCAAGAATAGGGATTGTTTTCCTGGCTTTCAGATGGGAAAGCTAAGGAACAGAGTAGCTCAACACAGTTGTGCAGCACTTTGGAAAGATGAGATTTGTACACTACTGCTCAGCTGCCGCCTCTCCTTTAGTCCTCCCTGTTGGCATGTTCTGCCTCCTACTAAATACACAACATGCAGAACAAGCCAAGTCTGTTCTCTTTGTAGCTCTGCACTAGTAGGAATGGCTGTCTAACTGCCTCTTTGATCAGGGCAATGTAATGGTAGAGGACTTCTGGTCTTTGAAACATATCACAGGATCTTTAAACACTCGCTTGTCACCTTACAACGAACCCATACTGGAGCACACTGTAAAAAACCTAAACCACAGCCTGATCTCAGAGCACAAACTTGCCTCTCCCCAAGCAGCTGCTGGAGGCTCCACGGGTGGGTAAAACTTTGGCAAGTCCCAGGCGACCTCGTTCATGAACCACTTGAAGCTTTTGCAGTTGAGGTTGTTGCGAAGTTCCTTCTGAGCTGCCACGTCCCCTGCAGAAAGATGCCGGTACTCTGGTCTGCGCTGGTATATGTACTCTGCATATTCATCCATCCACACCTCAGCCACCCGCTTCAAGTTCTGAGTGGGTAACAGTCACGTGTGAAAACGAGAGAGAAAAAACACCTGAGAAGACTGCACAAACTATTGACATTAGTATTCAGAACAGCTCTCTTGTTTTTCCCCAGAAAAGATTTTCATTCACATCCACTCTTTCCAGCTTCAGGACAAAGATTATTTTTATTATTCTCTAGTTCCATGGGACTTTTAGAAAGATATTTTCAGTTGAGGTCAAAACAGAATCCTGGCACTTGGCCATTATATCTAGTTCCTTGTGGCCAAGAAAAGCAGCATTAATCAAAAGTCATTTCTCCCCCTCTCCTTTTTTTCTGTAAAGAAGCCAGTCAGAAAGCAATGCTGGTAAATACCACTGGACGTTCAAAGGTGCCTGACAAAAAGCTGCTTTTTAGAAAACTCCTTATTCCATCTTTTCTATTCATCTAGGAATGGGATTTGCAGTAATCCCTTCTGGAAAGCTTCAGTTCGCAATATTCTTTCTTACCACTATTTTTCCATTTTCTTGAGTAAAAAGCTATTGAAGAGAAACTCATCTATTGCAGGAATAAGGAAGTTGCAGGTGATGACCTTTCAGAATAGAAGCAAAGTGTTTACTTCCCAGCAGCAGTATATTTCACCTATCACTGTAAAGCTTAATCCACTGTGTGATTCCAAGGCAGCAATGAGCACCACCCTCTTGAGATACCCATTTGTCACAACACATTCCAAGGACTGTTGGACCTTGGACTGTTCTCTGGCAACATCAGGTACTTTTTTGGTGCCCGACAGTAACATGCCACGTGCAAGAATTACTTCAGTGACCCCAAAGCACTGCTCACCTTGCACAAAGGTGTCAGCTTGACATTTACTACCAAGAAAATTAGGACATTAAGAATGGGCAGTGTGCTGACCCTGCCCCAAATGCAGCCTACACTGACAAGAGCAGGTGTTCATCTCAAGGAGACTGTACGATCTTAGATGCCAAGAAACAGCCTCTCCTACACCTGTCTGCCATCTCCTTCCAGTACTGTGGGAGTATGCAAGAGCCAAATACTGAATCAAAAGAAATAGAGCTCCTTCCCAAAGAGATGGCACAGACAGGAGAGCACTCTGTAGCTGTGATAAGTCATTGCTGGGCTGAGGAATAAATCCAAATTTATAACTAGGGCGCTGCTATGAAACTGGCAAACATTTTAAAGAGTGTGCAAGCCCTAAGACTGCAGAACAGCAGGGCACCTTTTTGTGGTTTTCAGTTTTGCAGCCTTCCCACTCCTATGATTTTTTCCTCCCACCAGAGGGCAATGCAATCCCTTCTCAGTTTGGAAATTAACTGGGAGAAACCTAATGCAAAAAGGCAAAAACTCTTTCCTCTTTGGGCTACACTAGATTAAAAAATAAGATGACACAGAACATTCCATTGTGGAAAGTGACAGCTTGCTCATTCGGTGGTCTGTGAAGCTTGAAGCTGAGAGGTCTTTCAATCACCAAAACATTGAAACCTGCTGCTCTTGGAGAGCACAGCTATGAAATGACAGAAGTACCACACAAATAAATCTGTATCTTGTATTTACTGGTGATTCCATAGCCAGTGCCTGATTGCAAACTCCCTTCCCAACACCCAGCAATGGCTGATGTCTGCAGCATAACAGATGCCTGCACATGAGCCTGCAGCTCCCCTAGGTTCTCTTCCCTTTGTGCTACATATCCACCATTGCAAAACTGCTCAATTTGACCACTGTACAAGTGCAATTTCTGGACTACAAATCCTACATTTGCTTCCCATTATGGGGTGAGAGAAGACAACAGCACGGTCACATTGCAGTAAGACATCTGTCACAAGCAATGTGGTTGCCACTTACTCTTGCCAGGCTGACTCCTGTTGGAACCTTGTATGGAACATATTTTCTATATATATGACCAACTCTAGAGCAAGGGATGTCCTCCATGCGACCCCCACACATCCAAACCTGTGGAACAGCAGAGATACAGATTCACTCTTGGTTATGTGGAGCAAAATGAAGGAAAAAAAAGACAAAAAGACTTTAAAATCATGAAAAAGCTTAACTTGGATTTTTTGAAGTACATTCTCTCCCAAACACCCTCCCCTCCTTTCCTCCGTTTCAAATCCTATAACTACTCACTTCGAGCCATGCAGCAAGCCTTGATTTAGCACATGTGCTATCAAGCCCAATGGCTAAATAGTTCAATTTTGCATTTTTTAGAGAAAAAAAAATGAAAGAATTTCCAAGCAGCCAGAGAACAGCACATTTGAAATTGATACATGTTGCTAACAGCAATAGGCACAGCAACAGTTAACCTGGACTGCTGTGTTAGACCTGGGTGTAGGTTGTGTAATGCTGCTGTAAAAAGGAAGGCCATCTCTGTAGTGCAGGTCATGTATTATGCTAAACACTCCAGGGAATTCATGAGCTTGAGTGCCAGAAAGCAGAAGAAACTGCTACTTTCCCCCTGTAATATTGATGCTCTCATATGGTTTCATTGCTGACATGCACTCATTGCTTTTGCTGCCTTACAATTAAGTAGAAATCCCTGCCTGGTGAAAACACAATTAGCTTTAAAAAAGGCCTCAGGATGTCACTGGAACACACTGCCAGCTGAAAACGACTACCTTGATGCTTGGTTAATGCCTATAGTAGACCCAGAAGTTTCTTTCCCCATCTGGAAAGATTTCACTCTGAGCCAACGCTCTGACACAACTTGCTTTTATTCCTTATTTATAGCATGGATGTAATAATTTTGTCTACGTGAAACCAAAGATGTTTTCTGAATTTCTTTAGGTTTAAGAAATATATTCATATGTGCTTCCCAGAGATATTTAATCAATACTGAAAGAAAAAGTGTCCTTCAGTATGCAGAACAAATGACTTTCTGAATTCTTGAAGCACGACACTGTCTTGCCCTTCATTTTGTCCCCAGTTCTTATGTTAATGCCCCAAAGGCAGCAGAATTTAAGAAGGTCTGCTGGTGCTGCAGGCTGATGCAGCGTTCTTGATCTCTCCATTCACTGTAGCTAATTTGAGCCACCGCAGTTCACTGTACAACGAGCTTAGTCAACAGCTTCACACATAGCAGGCAATTCCATTAATATTCTACAGTGACAATATTAAATACTTAGCTCAGAAGAGAAATATTTGGCCAAGGCTCCTGCATAATTATTAGCTCTGACGCTAAAGTCCTCTGGAGTTTCAGCTCTGTCTACTGGCCCTAATAATTACAGTCATTTGCTGACTGCATATAACTTAATGGAGGTTGGTTGCTCTCAGTTAGAGGAATATTTTTCACAGGCAACTTCTAAAGTTCAAGGTACTTAATCACATGTCGTTACGGTGAGAGTGTCAAGAAGAAAGTTGACAAACACTCATTCTACAGAATTTCATTCCTTTTGTCCCTGCTGTGTGTTGAGAGGCTGGTATAGAAGAGATGAAAGATGAAAAAAGGAACTAGAACTCAGCTTCTGTGAAGTTTCTAGTGGAGTCAGAAATGCTTCCTATTCTGTAGCCGCTGTGCTTTTTGCTGCAGAGGGCCACAGTGTGATTGTTCTGCTTGGAAATTAACAGGTAGGCTGAGGAAACAAGAATCTGTAGACACTTCTATGTTTCTGTGACAGAAATGGTTTGTGCAGGGCTGCAGGAAGTGCAACAAATCTGGGAACTATAGAAACCTGCAGAAACAGCTGAATAAGGCTGAAGCCCAACAACCTGCGTTCTTACCCTGTGTCCTGCAACACTAAAGCCCTGTTGGTTCCCAAGTAGCTGCATTTTAGTGCAAGACAAGCCTGAAGGAAAACAGCAGCATTATGTTATCTGTGCTTCCTGTCCACAGGATGCCTCATCTGCCCCAGATCTCTGCCTTCAGTCAGGCCACAGTGAATACACATCTCTGGAAACACAACTGTCCTAAGGTGAGAAATGGGCCCTTGCAGTCAATATGCTGCTGGGGAGGAGAGCACTTTGAACCTCATGAAGCAGTAACACAGCACTTATCTACTGAGTGGTGCATTGAAGAGGTGGGGGCAATGGGAAGCTGGATGGAACTGACGGTATGCTGGGCCAAGAGCTCCAGGCTAGTACAAGACTCCAGGCACTGCAGATGACATTACAGAAGACACATGTAATAATACAAGAAAAGCTACTTAACTGAGTTACTGAACAAGGGAAATCTAAGATCACTTTTATGTGCTCTTTTCTTAATCATGGCTTGAAACATTTACTTCCAAAGGATGCTGCGATTACCAGTGCTGCATGGAGGCAACAGAGAGCTTCCCAATTCCTGCTAGCAGAGCTCACTGACCCTGTCAAGGTACTTTGCCAACTCAGTGCCTTTTTAACATTGTTTCCTGCTGCAAGTGACAGTATGGCACTCGCAGTACAAATCTAATTTTAAAAGCATGCTTTCCATTCATTCATTGCTGCTTTGATTTATTTTATTAGTGAGCTGCTTTGTGTGGTGACAGAACTCATTACAACCTCCATAAAGACAATTACCAGTCCTTATCTATAAAACTAGAAGAAGGGGGAGAAGGAAAGAGCGTGACAAGCATTGGTAAAACACAGCTAACCAAAGCATTAGAAAGCTAGAGTCAAAGGTCAGGGGAATCACATCCAGGGGTCTGTCAGGGAATAACTGCAAGTGAAGCAAACCCGGAATAGCTGCCTGCTAACTGAGCTATTGCTTCCAACTCAGCAATATCTGGCTGTTTTTAAACATGGGTACAGCTCACAGGCATGACACACCAGAACTTACACTGCTAAAAATACAGCACTGTCACACAGCTGGAACAGTGCTGTTCTGTGGGGCAGCACCCTGTGCTCTCCTTCAGCCACAGGAGCCAGCTGCTGCTTCCTGTTTTACTGAAGGGTGTGAGGGTGCCTTGTATCTCCCTGGCTGACATGACAATAAACATCAGAGCCTGAACTTGATGCACTTAATTTCAAGCAGCCATTGACTAGAATGCCGTCAGAACATGAGTTAAAGCTGGTCAGGCAGGCAGTGCTTTATACCATCATCTAATCAGATCTCATTAGGAGAGAACAAAAAATTTCTCTTCCTCCCGAGGCACAATTTTTCCAATCTACATTTTGAGCTGGGAATCCAGCAGCTGACAGTTCTGCTAGAATTAAGAGAAAGCCTGTCCGCATTGAGGTCAGTGGGCACACTACAATAGATTTTTCTAAGGCCACAATCTCACTCCAATAATAAAACCACATATAAGAGAAGTAAAATAACACCACCGGTGATATTACTTCCATCTTTTCAGTGGCCTGGAGAGCTGTATTCATAAAGCAACTCAAGAACCTTTGACTCTGCTAGCGTGCTATGAAAGCACGAGAGAATATGCCACCTATTTTATACATGGGAATGTTAGGCTGATCCAATTCCCTTTCTGCTCTTTCAGAAAGTAGTGTCACGTAAGACAGCTGAACCTCTCCTCTCAAACATACAATACAATACCGCGGTTACTGTGTGAACACAAATTATCTGGGTACACAAGGTTTATGGTTTCCGAAGGCTGCACCGTGATGAGCCAATGCTTCCTAAGAGAGGGAAAAAACACAAAGGGAAGAGTCAAGCCTTGCAAAGAAAGCTGCTTCTGCAAGCCACAACAGAAATAAAGACCATGGGATGGAACACCGGAGAGAAGCTATCTGGTTGTCTGAGCACACATTGAAAAGTGAGAAGGACACAGTGGATAAGTCAAGAGGCTTCTCTGTGTAACGAGGTAGGTGAGAGGATGAAAGCAAGGGCAACCAATAACTCAGGAAAATTGTAATCCTCTGTATTGTCAGCATCAGCTGCTGCTGGAGCTGGGACTTACTGCTCTATAAAAGATTAAGATAGCTCAAAAGGCACTGCCACCTATATGTTTGCACCATGCCTTCTCTCACACAACACGTACCAGCATGGCCCCTTCTTACTGTCTGGAACATTTCAGAGTAATGATAGAATTTTCCAATAATCACATTTCGGAGAGTGAACTTTCCTGCTGCTGCTTGGTAGGAGGCTACTCTGGAACCTGAACCAAGCACATAGGGTGAAGAGAGGCTAAAAAATCAAGTCAATTGTCTGAAACTGATCTCCGCATCACCCTGTACTGCAGCCGAGAGTCTTACAATAGAGTAGCATGTGATGTCTTAAAAACAAATATCCTCCCCCCACCAAAAAAACCCACCCAAACCAAACATAAAAAACCCCAGCAATATGCCCAGTCTGTTTCAGTGTGAGCAAACGTGACCTGCTTGAAAGTGGTGTGAGTGTGCCAGGAATAAGCAGTGGAGGCTCACAGTCAGCATTAACTTCAATGATACAACTAGAAATGCTGTTAGAGGAGTCATCTCTTGACAGCTGCACCTGAACCACACACCTCCAGTGGTAAAAATGTGAGTCAAATGTGCTGCTGACATGGGGCAAAGGCGATGCATGCATTAGATATGCAAAGAGAAGCTATGAGGAGCACTTTGTTGGAAAACATGCAACATGTTTTATACTGTGGAAATCAGAAGAACCAATCCATGTTGATGCTTTGGGAAGAGAATCTGGAAAAATGCAGTGATCTATGATCACCACAGTAAGTGCAGTGGACGTTGCCTATTGCTGCAGCAAGGAGTGAAGATCACAAGTATTGTCCATCTCATTTGCCTCCTCCTTAACTTCAGGACAACCATCGCTATGGCTTGTTTGCACTTAGCCCTTTAAATGTGATGAAGGCTCTACGATCTCTAAATTACAAGACAAACATTTCTAAAGCTGAAAGAATCCTCTGCTGATTGAGGGACATGGATTCTCATTCTTTACTCTTGAAGTACAATGTACAATTACAAGGCTGAAAACCATACCACTGAAGACCTGAGCTACAAAGTACATCTCTATTTATGCCGATACAAGTCAGGGTTATCACTTTTTTCTCTTCTGTTTCCCCACACTCCAAAAAAATCAGAGACCATATATTTATAGGAGAGAGGTGTGAAGCAGTTTAGTGAAGATTACATAAACCAAACAGAAGAGAAGCCACAAAAATACTGGAAAAAAAAGCAACATGATGGCAAATAATACTGTATATCACTTCTCTGTGCTCAAAGTAGCACTTGCAGAAAGGCATAGTTTAAATGCTTCAAATATACTGCTCCAAATTAAATACATTAATCTCAAAGAAAATGAAGTGGTTACATAGGCAGCAGAATGGTATGTATCTGCTGAGTATGCAGGAGCATTCAGAAAATCAGAGCTATTAGTTGTGTTTAGAAGAGGAAAGACACTTTATTGTCACTTTGGGTAAAGTATTCCGTTTTGTTAACATTCGTTGCAGAAAGATAGAAAAGATGAGGTAAAACTGTTAAGAGAGGAAAGCTGTGGCAGTGACTCCCAAAAGGCAAAAGAAACCCAAACCTCAATGAAGTCCACTGATGAGAGAAGCTATGGCTGTAGAGTTAGGGGCAGCAGGAAGGACAGGTAGCAAGTGCCACACAAGCAGCTGTGTGTGTTTGCTAACTTTCTCCAAAGCACAGGGGCACTCAAAGGTGAGCACCTGGTAATCCGCTGAGGGGAGGAGAATGGTTCTTACCTGCACAGCAGTCTGCCTGGAGCATTCTGCAAGGGCTCGTGACAAAAATGAGGCTCATTTGAACATGTGTAATGCCTGTGACTAAAATTCAAGACTGCAGCCTTCCTGATGCCTGAAACAGGAAGACCCCTGACCTCTAGTACTATTGCCTTACAAACATTGAGCTATTCTGGAAATGCACGGGTGAAGAAAGATGCAGGTGTTTTCTGCTTGAATATGGAACAGAGAGATTGAGTCCCTCATTTCTAATCTAGAAGTTTCTGTTTAAGGGAATGAGAAGACTCATAAAACTCTAAACCAGCAGTTAGGGTTAAGAAAATTGATTGTAATTTCAGGTTTACCTACTTTTTTATTTGTCCCTCCAGCATGCTACATTTACTAGTGATGTTTGGTGCACCTATTTCATACAAGAAGTGAGGCTTCTATTTAATAGTTTGATCCATCTACTGGTCAAATGATTTCTGAGGTCTTAAACACTGATATTTTCGTTGTTAGGTTGCATTCAGCCTGAAAGTTTCTTCTCAGAAGTACACAGAGCCAGCTGATGACAGAAATACATATGATTTCAAAACAGAAACGGGAAAGGCTCCTAAATAAACTTGTTTATTTCCAGTCTCCCAGCAACGGATTTTAAAATAAAGGCAAAAAAAAAAATTAAAGCACAGTCCATAGGTAGCCAAAACAGAGTATGTTTAAGGTAAAAAAATATAAATCTACCCCTGGTGAGGCTCGAGAAGGCCAGATCTGACACAATGTATGAAAGAGCAAGAGTACGAAGGAATACCTGCACCCACAACTCCCAGGAACAGGAATGGATTCTTTGTTAGAGTCTGGTTGTAAATTTGGCACACTTAGAATCTGAATTCCCAGCAGATAATAAATAATGTGAAAGCAGGTACCCTACATCTAAATCTAAATCCAGACTTTTAAATTATTTGACAGTGCCCCTTTAACTACAAGATCTCAGTCTGTTTCTAAAGGTAAAAACGTGGCTCTAAGCTCGCCAGGAAATGTCATGGCTTCATAAATTCTATGAACAAACCTTCTATTCTTGCAATTCCAGCAGAATTATTAAATCTATCAGCCACAGATGAATGTATCAATTTATCTTAATTTCTGAAAATACACTGAGCCTCTTTCAGTTAAAACTTCATTTTTCTGTTGCACAATGAAAGAAAAAAAAGGGGGTCTTTGCAGAGATTAATTAAAGCAAATTTATCCCTCCATAAATTACCATCTCTGGACTGAAATAAAACAGAGTGTGTTTGAGAGAGGATAAGCAAACAGATGAATGAAGTGGTCTTACTTCCTGCAGATCAAGCAGTGTGACTGTCTGCTGTGGCATTAGACACAAAGGGCTTGCCCAGTCACTGTCAGCACTCTTGGAAACCAGCATTGTCAAAAAGGGACAAGGAAAAGAGGCTGAATACTACCAATGCCTCTCCTGCAGAGAATGAAATTGTCACACAATTTCATTACATGCAACACAAAGAATAAATGTCTCATCTTCAAAGAGAGTGCCCCTGCCCCTCCCTTACTGCTGCTATTACAGAGGACAAGGGACCTCCAATGAGACTTTAGTACTTAAGACTTCTGGTGAACACACAATGGAAGTAAACACTGTCTTGAAAACATTGTCTTTTCTTCTATTGTTTGCTGTACAGCAGTACACACTGGATAGACTTCTGAATTGCACAGAGGCTTTGAGATTTGGGGATCTGTTTTGTAAGAGATCAGTCATGACTCGCTTGTCAGAGGAGACAAGAGGAATTTTAGCTGCTGAAGCTGAACTGTGCACTATGTTATCACTACCATCTTCTATGCCTGTGCTGAGGTCAACTAGCTTAGCTCAGTGGCATCCAGACACCAATAAGATTATACATTCAATCCCTGAAAGACAAACCTCATGGTGGGCCAAACAGAGTTTAATGTAGAAATCTTTACTTGATTCACTACAGGCTATGGTAAGGATTCCCATCCCTGATGAGACCACTAGTCACCTGCCTTCAGTGGTCTGGGACATTCCAGTGGGCTTCCTAGAATGGATTTCAGTGCCATATTCCAAGATAACACAGGTATCAGAGGTCTTTGTGTGCCACAGTGACTCATTAGTATACATTATTAGTCAGCTGGCTAACTAAAACTTTAACACCCTCAACTGAACAGCTTGGGAAGAAACGGAACTGTCCCCAAGCCAGGTAGATAATGATCTGAAGTCATTGCCAGCAACAGTGTTATTATTCCAGTTGTCCAGGATTTCTTACAGGGTAATTAATAGTCTCAGTTCCTTGCAGCCAAGAGTCAGATAGATTGACTACAGATAGTAAATTACTCTCATCTCTGGGAATTCAAGCTCAGGCATGAGGTACTCAACTGGGCAAACAGTGAGCTGCCTGAATCTTTCCCTTCCCTTGAGGAGAGTATTTCATTGTCTTGCCAGGGTGAGTACTAAGCACAGCCTAAGAGTTGGGGGGAGCTCCACACAAGCTGACTTACCCTTGCATGCATCTGAAGCTGTGACCACAGAATGAGGGACACCCCAGCTAACCATGCTCCAAAACTGACTTTCACAAATGATTGGGCACATCAACGCTGTTTCTTCTGTGTACTATCTTACTACTCCCAGCTCTTTCACCTTTAGTCACACGCAAAAGCAAGGACAAGACAGATCATTCGCATTCTGTGCCTCAGAATAATTATTACTTTTTAAAACAAAAGTAATTTCCAGAGAACATGGCTCACCTTAAAGGATATTTCATACTGCTCTCCTCCCCATATCTCCAGACCTGCATCATACCCTCCCAGCTCCCAGAACCACTTTCTATCGACTGCAAACAGTCCTCCAGCCATTACAGGAGACCTTAAGGAAAAACCAGACTCCATATTACAAACACATTCAAAGATACAGATCTCTAGCTAAACATTTATAAAACAAAACAAGATTTGACAAATATTTTCACCACCCAGTGTTCCCAGTACCTTTGCAGCCCTGTTGGGAGCATCAAACAGTTGGGTTTGCCTTATCTATTCATTTCTCACTTGGAAATGAGGAGAACCAGACCAGGCTCCCTTCAGAACCAGTCAATGCCTCTCCTCCAAGCAGGCAAGGCAGTTCACAATTAAACCTCAGGACATAACCTCTCCCAGAGGGACCCATACACTGCATGTGAGGTGCTCTGTCTCAGCAGTACAATCAAGTCATTGAGCTTGACCTCAAAAGGTCAAGGTTGCACTGAGATTTTTTTTTTTTTTGAATGCTGCGGAAGTATAAAAGGACAGCAGAACTGTCTCAATGTTGGCAAGCATAGCAACAACAGACCATAACTTGATCACAGATTTACTTCTGCAATGCTCTGCAATCA
This sequence comes from Urocolius indicus, assembly GCA_013401255.1. Classification (NCBI taxonomy): domain Eukaryota; kingdom Metazoa; phylum Chordata; class Aves; order Coliiformes; family Coliidae; genus Urocolius; species Urocolius indicus. The sequence continues at coordinate 15,101 of WBNH01004020.1, forward strand.
TCATAATTGCTGTAATTATTCTGCTAGGTTTTCTTCTTCTCTCACCTGGGAATGACATATAAGCCACCATTGGTTTGTTGTTTTTGGCAGAGCATTAGGAGTACTAAGTTATGTTTGAAAGATCTCAGTAATAAATGACCACATTAAATGTTACACATTACAGTTTTAAATGAAATGTTAAATTCTGGAGGAATTAAGGTGGCAAAAATAGCAATGAAAAGGAGAGTGTTCACAGCTACTACATAATGCATTTCCTTCAAAGCAACAAAGCAAACAGCTGCCAAAAAGCAAGAAGCTTAACACTAGCTTCTGACTTTTACTACACTGAGGTGTAAACAAGCCCTGTAACAGGGTGTTACTTTGTTAGTCAGCTCTTAGCACGCTGCATTCCAGTAACTTACTCAAACGGATCACTGGGATCAAGTTTCTGTAACTCAGGAGGAATAGGGATCCTCTTGTAATACATCTCCCAGTCAAATGCACCTCGCATTGCGTCTCCAGCCTGAGTCTCATATCCAAAGTGGTCATGATCAATAACATCAATCATAGGGCAAACGATAGTCTTGCGGTTTCGGGCAATGCGATCTGAAGATTGGAGAAACGTGTTAGAAAACCTGCACCAGTTGGTTCCTTTGACCATGAAACGACAGAAGAGAGCATCGTAATACGGAGCTGTCCATAAATGACACTCTATTCCTGTTTGCTCTCTTTTGGGCAGATGCTCCAATTTATATCAATTTATCTGGTTATTTCTGCAATAATTGAGTTATTCAAGCTAGATTATTGAGATAAAAACACCAGGCACTCCTGCTACAGTGACTACCACCCAGAAGCAGAACTGAAAAACGCAGCCACTCTACCACAGATACCTAAACAACCAGGATAAACCCAGAGCATCTTGTACTTTGTGAACGGTCCTGCTTTTAACGAGCACCTGGAACATGAACCCTTTCTGCCCTGATCCAACACCAGGGCAATAACCTCTAGTACTACCTTGCTTTAATTGCTCTGCCAGGGTCTGGCAGGAAGCAATTCAGACTAATGGCATAATGACTCAGCAGGCTCAAGAAATGCAAGTATACCTCTTCCCCTAAACCTTTTCTTCCAACCAAATAATTCAAAACAGGATTAATTGCTGCATAAACATCTGGAACTTCTTAAATACTTTATTACTAAGATGGTCTCTTGTTGGAAGTTAGCTTTTAGAGCAGAGGTGACAAATGATGTTTGTTCTTCCAATGCACATCTGACAGAAGTCCTTCCTACGCTTTAAAATTAAAGCACACTCTATATGAGTTCTCATTTAAATTGCATTTAAGCTAATTCTGTCCTCCCTCCACGGGACTCATGAAACTGCAAATGTTTTATGCTGTTATCAAATACAAGCTGTTGTGAAAGCATCAGTATTACATTTCAACAGTCCTGCTGACAAATCTGACTGGGTTTTCCTAAACCACCACCTGACTGTTGTTGCCACAGTTTACCTGACAAGGCCGCACCTCAGAGAGAGCTTTGACAGGTCACTGGCAATATGGCTGTAAAGGAGTTTGGTATTGGCCAAAAGGCACACAGGTACCAGAAACAGAAGGCACTGTCCTCTCAATTAGTCATCCTTGAGAAGAGCTGACATAAAACTGATGCCTCCTTAAAGATGAAGCACTGCCTTGGAAAGTACTGCACATGTTCTACAAATACAAACCAGCAGCTGTCATTCACAAGAAGTATTTTCCACAGGCTTTCAGATTATTAAGTTAAATATAGCTACATAGGAGAAAAAAACACCTCTAAAAGCTACTTAAAAACTGTACATAAAGATCTTCTCTGTATCATAAAGCCATTCCTCTCTGCAAGTTACTGAATGACCATGTGACAATTTTACTCTTCTAGAAATATGTAGATTATTTAAGATTTCATTTAGTGAGGAAACAGAAGAGTACCATCTCTGCTCGTTAGCCAAGCAAAGAGTATGACAGGGTTATTGTATGATGCAGGACTCCAGAAGAGGAAAAAAAATATATCCTGTATTAAAGGCTACAAGTTGCCAACAATTCACCTGAGTTGGTTGCATGAGTTTTCTTTTTGTTTTTTTGTTTGTTTATTTGTTTTCCTTTTAAAGACATTTCATCTTCCTTTTGTCCACAGCATGAAGGGAAAGCAGCAGGTTGGAAATAAATTCTATACCAACATGTGTTGCCAGCTCTTTATTAGCTCATTCTTCAGCCCTGTACAGCACCACAGGCTCTTACCCAACAGAGGTGGCAGCCAGTTCACGTTGGCCTCGCAGTGGGAATCCAAGAAGGTGATGACGTCTCCTATGGCCACAGAAGCCCCCAGCATCCGGGTTCTTATCAGCCCTTCTCTCTTTTTGGTTCGGAGGATTCTTACATTTGGGAACTGGGCCATATAATCCTCCAGACGTTTCTTCAGGTGTTCTGTATGAAAAGGAGAAATTTAAAACACTGTAACAAAGAATTTCTTAAAAACACAGTTCCTTCTTTACCAGAAGCATGGGTCTTTAGAAACACGTACTGAACAGTTTCAGTAACAGGAAAAAGGAAGTAAGAATAAAAGAAAAAAAAGAAGAAAAAAAAAAAAGAAAAGAAGAACGAGGAAATGATGGAGGAGTGCAGGATGAGAAAGCAGCAAAGGAAAATGAATCAAAAGCTAGTTGTCAGATCTCTGGGAGAACATTATCAAAGAAGGGATTCTTGCACACTTTTGTGGAAAAGCAATGTAGCTTAGAAGAGACACAAGACAATTTACTTTCAGAAGTAAATGCACTTGGTGCATTTAAAGTTGCATTTGGTTACTTCAGAACACCCATGACCATCCACTCACTCATAAATAAAAAACAGCAAAAGTCCAGTCAGAGATCCCTCTAAGCTGGTGTGGCAGGCAGAGCTGCTGTATATGTTTGGATGGTTACATTAAATGCTTATTAGAGAAGATATTTGCATTTAAATATGGAAACATTTATGCTACTGGAGCCACATCTGAATTAATACAGATACTTGTAGTCATCACGATTAACAAGAATTCAAACAGGAGAGCTACAGAAAGAGATTACTGAGCGATCAAAACAATGTCTGGCTTGTTTAGATGTGGAAATAAAAAGCTTGGTCTACACAAAGAATGAGGGGCACACAGCTGTCTTTACATCAAAGAGTGAAGCACCAAAGAAAAATCTAAGAATAGATTGAGCTGACACTGGCCTAATCACTAATAGGTTGATCTCTAGGCATCTGAAAGGTTTGACTTACTTGACAGCAAACTCCATTCACAGTGTGCCAGGGACTGTTCATTAATGCACTGTACTACCCACTGCCATCAGCACCTGATCAAGGAAACCAGATCAAGGAAACCAGCCTTGCCAGGCAAAAGCTCATTAGTCATATCTAACCAATTAACTAATTAATCTTAAAATCTTGCCCAGCAGAATTTTAACAGAGGCAATCATTCGACTACAAATATCCTCACAGGTTTATTTGTCTTGACTAGAGGGAACAAATCCACTCCATTCTGTATAGCAGAGTCTTCCAAAGCAGGCATGAAAGGCAGCGGCTGAAAAGGCAGCCAGTGTGAAAGCACCCCCAAACAGGGCATCAGGGAAGCTGGGGCTTGGAATAGCTCCCTAAAAAGAGCAAGAGGGCAAATAAACTTAACTAAGTTATGAGCTCTCCCTCATGGTTCTGACCGAGCAATTGTGCTTCAGGGTTTTAGCTATTGGAGGGAAAAAATGAGCAAAATCCCTATGACTAACACATGTTCTGCACCTTCTCTTTGAAGCAGACACCACCTGCCTGCCTTCAAAGATCATCCAAATCGACTGCCTTGGTCTTGGCCCTTTTCAAAGCTTTATTTAACATTCCCCAGGATTTTTTTCCTCACAACTGCACTTCAGCGTTTTGCCTGACAAGCCTAATTGTCCCACAATAGCCACATAGGTTTCCCTCTTCAACAGAGCTCTTAGTATTTCTTGCTGTCTAGCAGGCTTTTCCCTCATCCTTTTCCAGTCTCCTCTGAATAGATTCTCTCAAGCAACCAGAAATTTTATCCACTTAATTACTCTTTTTTTTTTTTTCAAATAAAGGCCTTCCATGGAGACCAGATATTTTATTGATGCAGCTGCCTTCATCCTGAGGCAGGGAATAGACTTAAAAAGCCAAAAAGAAAGAAAAAAAGAAAAGCCATCACCACTGTTTACCATCACAGATCATCCCCTACCATCGTTAGTTTATCACAAGAGATTAGTTTATCAGAAAAGACAACAAATAATTCCCAGTTCAAGCAGAAATGAGCTAAGTCCAAACCAGGAGGTATTCCTTAATGTACCCAAGACAAGATCAACATGAGAGTTGGTGCCAGTGCTCATTATAATAAAGGAGGTAGCCATCACTCCGAAGGTCCAGTTCTCCTAAGAGCAGCCACCAAAATTGTGGCACTTGCAAGATCAGACCCCACAACATGTACGTTATCTAAACCAGACCTACAGAGCACTGGAAAGTCTTAAAATCCCCAAAGCTCTAAACCAGTGGGAAATGTCTGCAACTCCATTTTGATAAAAAACAAGAAAACGAGACTGTGAAAGATCCCACAGGTTTGTTTCCCACCCATGTGCTTTTTATTTTACATTTTTGCATCATGTACCTTTCTGAACTGTCGTGGTTGTTGAGTGATTTCACCTGTGGTGATACCTAAAGGCAGCCTACTTGATTCCTTCAGGGCTATGGGTCTGCTACCAAGAAAAATACAGCACGTCTTTGGAGATGGCCTCAGGCAAGGAGACACACACTGGAAAGGGAACAAAAAGTCGCTGGATTTGGCCATATTTGTAATAGTGATGATGGCTGCTCTGCTACAGACTAATTGAAGACAATTTGATTTATATCTATTAATGAACAAGCAATTAAAAACTGAGAGATTTCCCATTTTTTATACTGTAATAGGAAAAAAGGCATAGGAGCTACAGAATTTTCTCAGGTGAGCAATCTGCAAAGAGACGGCAGAAAGTTGAATCCACTGACATTCCATTCCATTCCATTCCATTCCATTCCATTCCATTCCATTCCATTCCATTCCATTCCATTCCATTCGGTTCTTCAGCACTTCTTTACTGTTTCACATCTTCTATAGCGCACTGGTAAGAAATGTCTCGCACATTAGGAATCTTCTTCTGTCTATGACAGCTGGAAGAAGTGAGGAAAAGCTACAGGTACTCCCTTAGTACCCAGGTATTACTCTGCCCTTGTGAGACCACTTGTGAAATATTGTGTCCAGTTCTGGCCCCCTCAGTTCCAGAAGGACAGGGAGCTGCTGGAGAGAGTTCAGCACAGGACCACAAAGATGATACAGGCAGTGGAGCATCTCGCTTATGATGAAAGGTTGAGGGAGTTGGGGCTCTTCAGCTTGGAGGAAACTGAGAGGTGTTTACAAATATGTAAAGGGTGGGTGTCAGAAGGATGGAGCCAGGCTGTTCTCAGTGATGTCCAGTGATAGGACAAGGGGAAATGGGTACAAGCTGGAACAGAAGAGGTTCCAAAGAAATACAATGAAGAATCTCTTCTCTGTTCAGGTGAGGGAGCACTGGAACAGGCTGCCCAGATGGATTGTTGAGTCTCCTTCGCTGGAGATATTCAAAACCCACCTGGACGAGTTTCTGTGTGACCTACTCTAGGTGGTCCTGCTCTGGCAGAGGGGGTTGTACCAGATGATCTTTTGAGGTCCCTTCCAACCCTTAAGATTCTATGATTGTCACTGATGCAAGGGACATACATATACCAAGTGCTGTCCTTGGAGCCAGGAGGAATGATGCTGAAATAAGTTGCTCTTAATTGCTGGAGAAATCCAAGCTTGAACATTGCATTTTATAAGGTTAAGACTTATGCATCATGAACTGCAAGTGAGCAGACTTTACTGTATTTACTTTCCCTTACTAAAGACTCACAGCTTTTCATGCAACTTTACAACCAATGTACAAAACATGATAAAATATATTTTTCCAAAGGTAAGTTTTTCTTATTTCCTTATCCCTGTGCTTTTCCTGCTGCCCAGCATGGCCTCTATCTGCCCAGATGGCAAACAGTCATTTCTTCCTATTACAAATATTGTGACAATTAAGTCAATTTTTGCTTTTAAAAGAAAATCTCAAAAAACACAAACAAATGTCATTAACTGCTGCAAAATTTTATGAGGCTTTAAAAAATATATTATGGAATCTTGTCACAGTGAGTAATTTTTATTACAAGGGCAATTTTCTTTAATGAAAGTTGTTAGGTGAACTGGATGGATTCCAATGGCTGCGCCTACGCTGGGCAAAGTAATACAGTCCAAACATATAAATGAGAGAAAGATTATCTGCAGATTAAAAACTAGGCTGGGAGCTTGCTAACGGACTCTGCAATAAACTTGATGTATAGTGTATACATTAAGAGTACCAGTCAAGAACTACGCCTTTCTTTATTTTGAGCTGTAAATAAAACTGTGTGAAGGTAGCAGAGAAGCTTCAGCAGCAGGCTTGCTTAACAGCAGCAGTCTTAAAGGTTTCCAAAAGAATTCTTATTCCTTGGTCAAATTCCTATTGTGGTCTTACAACACTTCTTCCTTCTGGTCTCACTATCCACGCAGAGCTGCCCTCAGATGCAGGATTCCTGTGGAATGTTTTGAATAATGTGGCCATTGCTCAGGCTTTTGAGCTGTCAAGGTCACTAATTGATCCCAGGGCTGAAAAGATAATTTTTTTTTGGTCCTGTCCCATGAAACCTTTGTTTTCACAAACATTTGAGCTCAAAGGAGCTGCAAGCAAACCCTTTACTTTCACTCAGGAAATTGCAGATGACAACAGCTTAAGGCTTTTAGGACTCAGAATAGTTTGTTTGGCAATAACATGGTTGGCATATCCTTTTATATATGGCCCTGCAATATCTCTGCACTATCTAGCTAGGAAGGGAGTACCAACATTTGTCACAGAAAAAAAACACCCTCCTTTGAAGTACCAGTCAGGACTTCAAACCATGATACAGATTTATGTCCAGAGAAAGAAATATGAGGGAAATATTTGCCCTGTCCTACTAGTGCAGTGTTTCATGGTTCATGTGTTACTTTAGACCCTATCAACTGTCATTTCTGAATTTTACACTGTACACAGCACATCTGCCACACTAGTGTCCTTGCTCCTTCCTACTAGTACCATCACTCCAGTCCCAAATGAGCAGGTCTGCAGAGATCAGAAATATTCTCAGGCACACTTCCCTGTCACTCAGGTTCCACCAGTAAACCCAAAGTTCCCTCTGCCCTTAAGTATCCTGCCTAGGGGGTTTTGCCTCAGTTTACACACAGAAGGCTGAAGAGATTAGGAAGGTGGGAGAACTCTGTGGAAATTAAGGAAGTTTCCCCCTATTCTGCTGAAGGGCACATGGCACAGGAGAAGAGAACTGGAGAATCTGCAGCATTCCTTTTAAAGCAGACAGGGCTGGTTTCCCTTCCAACCACCAAAACCTGAAGTGTTCATCTGACATTTGTTTACAGGTTATCCCAGCCTCCTGTCCCTACTCTCCCATGCTCATTTAAGATAAACGAATCCATTAATCTTTACTTAGATACTTGCCCCTAACATGCTGTTTAACAATTTAAGAATGAATTATACTTCTTCCTGAATCTATCACAATGTGCAAGCCAGGTCTCCCTGAAATAGAAAGCTCTACATCATTAAAATTAACTTCTCTCCCTGTTTTGGTGCAGATGAGTAATCATTTTAAATAGCAGAATGTGCTGTTATCCCAACGGGCAGCACTTAGACTAGTTTTAATTTTCTTTCAGTGTTTTCACCCTCTGATTGCTGAAGTTGGTTGGGAGGATAATAAACTGATTTAATAAATTGTACTATGAACACCAGTCCCAATAATAGCAGAACTGATTAAGCTGATTACAGCTTTCCAAGCTGAGTCTTCTTACAAACAAAGAAGAAAAGGCCTGGAAAGGGAGAAAATTAATATCTGTTGCTTCACTGACTAAAGTGCTGTGGTAGACTCTTAAAGGGGAGGAGGCCCAGTTTCCACTGCTTGTTCTGCATCAGTGTTGGGTCTCAGCACATTTTTACAAACAAGAACTAGGGGACATGTGCATGTGACAATAGCTGAAGGTGTACCACCCCACTTGCTAATATAACTGCCATCACTGTTTATATTAGAACAAATATTAAGAGAACTAGGTTTCTGGAAACCTTGTTAACTCTCTTCTCTAAATATTTTAAAACCAAGCTTCCATTTTAGGTTCAATAAAGTGCACAGAAGTGGAAGCTTGGGGCCCAAGAAATAAACCAGACTGCAAGTTGCTGGGGCAAAGACCATTTGTGTGAGCCTGTGCTGTGTGCTTCAACAAATTTGAGTGCATAAAACTTCTGCTGGCTTGTCTGCATCATCAATTACTTTCTGAATTTGTAAAGGGAACTTTCTCATAGCTTCCTCCACTCTACAGCAGCCATCCAAACCCTGCTCAGTTATGGCTTCACGAAACCCATAGTATTGAACACTGAGACAAAGGTGTAATCTTAACATGAGAAAACTCACATTTATGTGCATTAGCATATAAATACACCCAGACCCCAGGGGAAGTTCCAAGCTTCAGGGAAATACACAAGGAAGAATCATTTTAGCTACAGCATAAGCACCTAATCTCTCAGAAAAGTTTCGTTTGTAAAGGAACTCTATTCCAACTGTTTGTTCCTGAGAGAATCCAGAAAACCCTATTTACTCATCTTCACTCCTGCACACTGACTCGCCAACCACAATATCAGTTTTCCCTCCTGTGCCATAACCCATTTTTTCCAGAGCAAAGAATCATTCTCATTAGTTTACTCTTCTCCCTTCCCATTTCATTAAATATGTATCAAGATTAAAGCCTCCACTTAGTTTTTTTCCTCTTCTGTTGACTACATTTGATGTAAAGAGATGATTTTGTGACTCCCAGTCATTGTAGATTGCTTTTAACACCAGAGAGGCTGCTTTGCTGACATACAAACTAGATAGCTGCAGGTTTTGGCCTACATAGCCTTTGCAGCCCCTGGAACAGGAGTGAACTCTTTGCAGTACACTTAATATTCAGCTCAAGTTTGATGCAGCCATGGTGACTAGCAGGAAGGATATTATTGTCCCAAATAATGCCTTCAACATGAGAAATCTGTGCCCTCATCTTAAGGATAAATAAGTGTTTTTGATTATTCAGTTGTTCAACCAAAAGAATGTCTGCACTCCTGCTCAGTGCTAATAGTCTCCTACTGAATAGATAAACACTGTATGGGCAGGTAAAAAGACTGAAAAGCATTAAGCCAAGGCACTGTACCAATGACATCATCACTTCCAGTAGCCTGATGCTAATATGCACAGGATCCTGCAAATTTATACTCCATTTTCCATGTTAGAGTTAAAAATCACAAGAGGCCAGGATCAGTCTTTAACTGCTTTTAATCTACATCATTGCCTGCCTTCTGACCACTGGGGAGACAAGTAGGGGTGGAAAAATTGTTTCAGAGGTTTGCTCACAGAACAGAACAAATCCAATTGAACTCGACTCCTTTGCAGCTCCCAGGCTTCAGAACGGAGCAGCTGCACAGGGATAAAGTCAGAATAAGCTGCTGTGCTAGAAGGTTGTGCTGTGTCTGCTTCTGGTGAGCACATTAGTGTGCATTCACTATTGTTAGAGATGTACTGGATAGTGTATCATGACAGGAATCTAAAACCCATGACCAAGAGCAAGATAAAACTTGCCATCAATATAAGAGATGCCTGCAGATGAAGTGTTAAGACATTTCAGGCTGAAACATTCTGGACCATATCAAAGCCATGAGATTAAAGCCTTAAAAGTCACTGAGTTTTGCTGGAGAAAAAAAAAAGCAAAAAACTCCAACCCCACAAAAAAACCCAACCCAACCCAGTCTTCAGAGATTCAGCTTTGCCTTTATCAGCAGTATGAATGTATAAAGAACTGCTTGACTTGAAAGTATTTGCTCTGTGCAAACCAACAAAAAAAGGAAATATTTCAGAAAAGGCACAAGAATTAACACAAAACTCTACTCTGGATTTTCGTCTTGATAGAGAATATGCCATTAGGTTCAAGATGGAACTCACTTGAAAGTTGCTGTGATTTGGTAGGAATTCACCCCTTTGGAGTTCTTTGATCTCAAGTGTCTAAGGGAGAAAGAACAACTATGAAGCCTAAAAATCAATGTCACAGATCCACAAAATTTTTGCTTTGGAGTTGCAGCCAAACAGAGTATTGGAAAACTGATAATCCTTCATTCCTACAGTAATGCTGATACATTCATAACCATGAATGACACAGCAAAAGCATGTTTGTCTTGTAGCCTGTATGTCAGAGAAGAGAAAATGAAGTACTTGGCAAATGAAAAAAATTACCCATACAGTTGCAGAAAAATACAGGCACATTTGATTTGTAGTAACAAACTCTGGCATGTCAGAAGTATATTTTACAAACTTGTATTTACTCTTCTTCTAGGCCTCAAGTTCCCAATGCTTTTGTTTACTTTATTGGCAAGAAATGGAACTATCACAATAAGTCAGTGACATCTCCCAGAAAGGTCAATAATTCTATTCAATCCTGAAGCACAAATCCAGGACAGTTCACAGCTATACTGATACCAAAACTGAACCATCTCATGGACAATATTGTTCTCAGCCGACACATTCATTTTAGCTGGATGACAGAGGGGAGAGAGTAGTACTCACAGCAGAAGGCACCCTGATTTTCAATCCAGCATAGTGAACTGCTGTGTTCTACCCAGAGACAACGATGTGGGTAACAGGCAGCAGTGGTCCTCATGGCATTTATAAATGGATAGTGGAATGAAAGATTGAGTGTGGCATTTCTTTGAAAACATCACTGCTATTAAAACTATACAGAAGAGGAATATGGTTTAGATTACCCACTCTTATTTTTAAATTGCAGCAGCATCACCTTCTTATTTTCTCAGTGTCCACTTTTATCAAAATGGCAATGTAGGAACAGTTTCTTTGTCAATACCACCCCAAATGCAAACTTAAATAGCAGAAACTATGATTACCAATAATAGACATCATACATGAGTACTGGCAGAGGGTGTTTGAATCACATTTCTAATTAACTTCTATAGAGAAGCAGCTGTAAAGCATTAAAATGCTGATTTGCACTGCAGATGGCAGATATCAAAAATCTAGATTCCTAGCAGATGAGGACATGACTTCAAGGTGAGAAGAATAAAATTAAAGCTGTTTTCCTGCAAAATCCCCCTAATAGAAGCTACATGCACAGGGTTTCTTAGTGGCAAGCAATGCAGTTGGATTCATTTAATGAGCTGTAAAGGAAACTCTGCTCCTCAATTATTTATTTCTTTAAAACTTCAGTTTGCCAGACATCCTTCACTACACAGTAATTAGCTGAGAAAGAGGTCATAGTAAACAGGACCTTTTAAGGCAAATTCATCTCCTTTCTAGAAGGATCCTTCAGTCATAGCAACTGATCTTAAAAGTAACAAATATAAGAAGATGAAAAGTAAGCTGGTTAGTTATTTTAGGCTGTCATAAAAAAGCTGCAGTAAACAACTACAGTGGGCTCTCTGGTCCCTCAAAACACTAGAGAATACATTTTTAATACTCTCCAGCCATTGCCTAATGAACAATGCAGGTTTAATATATCCCTTTGTGAAGGGGATACACAAGTAGAAATGATGTTTAAAGACACATAAAAAATTAATACTAAGGAAAACAAAATTGAACTCCATCCACATTTCCCTATGGATTAAAAAAAAGTGTCACTAACAGTTATTGAAACCATCTCCACACCCACAAGACACTGCCAGAAATAGAGAATAACACATTACTCTCTTTTCATAAACCAAAATTGGATGTCCGCGTCAGGTTTTATTTGATTGCTTCACTCCATTTGGTGCTCACTACCAAAGAGTATTGATAAGCTCCTAGATTGACCCCTACAACCCTAAATGCTCTGCTGTGCTACCTATAAGTCACACCAGAGTTTTGGTAACAAACATCACATCTAGATTATGGATCAATCACTGAAATTACTTAGAAGCCTGTTTCACTTAATATTTGTGCCACTACCAGAACTAGTGGTATTCACCCAAGATAAGTAATTTTGTACATGGAAAAATGACATCGGTATTGGCTTCCATCAAATTTTAATATAAAATTCTTTGAACTTGACCATAGTCTGAGAACTGCTCACCACAACTTTATGCACCTGGTAGTGTTAAACCACCAAACAAAATGTCAGGCTCATAACCCTGACATTTCATGACATACAGGTATCAAAATGTCTATGTTTCATGACAGAATCTCATTGTAACAAAACTAAACGGTACATTTGTTTTCTCAGGCTTCCAAGACTCTTCACCTAGAAGAACTTCTCCCACTTACGCAAGGGGAGATCTCTCACTGACACTTACTTCAAAGCCATTATTTATGAGAGTCTAAACAGACCTGAGATGGTCTGCAACGAATTCTAACAGAAAGGAAAAATCCTCTTTTTTCTGTGACTTAAAAAGATTATTTTTGTAAATTATTAGTTGTTTGAGACAATAGTTCCCACAACTTCTGCAAGAGACCTTGAAAGCAACATTTAAGAAAAGGTTGTGGAAAAACACAGTTGCATACAAAAAGCTTGGCTTTTTCTTTCTTAAAATACATTAAGGTAAAAAGCTTTAAAAGACTCATATATTGAAAATTCAGTTAGAAAGACTGTCACCACTTTGTCCTAAGCACAGTCACTGCATATTCAGGGATGTACTAACCAGATGCACTTCAGCCCATTTAAGAGAAAAAAAAGACTTTTACAATGCATGTGCCTACCGATGAAAAGATAATCTCTTCAGCTGCATAAATCCTTTACTGTTCCATTTAAAGATAAAAAAAAAATTAAAGTATTAAACCCTTTTTCTATTTCAGATCCTAAGAACATGATTTCTTTCAATTAAGGCCTGGCAGATGCAGTTAATGGAACAGAGTTGTATTGCTACATACCTGATGCTGCACCAAATGGCACGTTAATCACCCCTTGCCTTCTCCCTTCAGTACACTACTTAGTGGCTTCTGCCCTTCAGACCAAATTATGCTGCATGTGGTTCAGCCAAGTAGCCTTACCCACATTCATTTTTCCTTTCAGATTATCCCATATGGCTACCTCCAGAACTACTTGTACTGCAATATAAAGAGAGATTTAAAAAGTCACAGGGATTTATTTTCAAAGGAAAGAAAAAAAAAGGATTTGGCTGTGGCTTCCTATAACACTCGCTGAACGGATGGGCTCTGAAACTCTCTGGCCAGTAAATGTTCAAGCCAGCTACAGGACAGTGTTGAGACTGCACAACAAAGGAAGCTGACAGGCCATACAGGAGGGGAATGGGCAAACAAAAGGGAAAATTTTGGTCAAAACCAAGGGCTGAGATACCACGGCTTGGGGAAAACACTCCTTGTACTCCTTTATTAAAAGGCCTAAAAGCCTCTTGCTGCCTTTCAAAGATGAGCAGTAGCCACACGCCAGAGGTGGGGCTCACAATGCTTTGTTGTCTCCTGAACATCAGAGAACAGCTCTACTGCTTACTGCTGAAACAAACGACTAAGAAAGAAGTGGAGAAGAAAAAAAAAAAAAAAGCTTAGCGCACACACACACATCTTCAGGACTCTTAAACAGATACAGTTTTCATGAATTAAAGTAAGGCTCAAGGAAACAGGGTAGTATTGGAAGGAAAATGGAGCTGAAATCCAGAACCTCCGTAACAATCCCCCAAGGGAAAAAGGGATCCCATTCATCTTGTTTATAACAAAATTTTCCCTTAAAAATCAGCTATAGCCAAGGATGCAAGCCTCTTGGATAAGCACACCCTAACACAACCCTGGCTCACCTAAAAGCCAGCAGGGTGACTTTGCAAATGTTATTGTGACAGTGGGTTAAACATGCTCAAGTACTTCAGCTCAAACTATTACTGCCCCTCAGGCTCAGGTGCAGATTTTGACTGGTTACTGTGAGAAGAATGTTGAGCCTTCATGGATAGTCACTGTACAGACATACCACATATCATGCCAGAAGGCAGACAGCCCAGCTGGGTTAACACTTTCAGAACTATCCTGCTGTTTGGAGACTGCAGTATTTACAGTGCTGCCGCCTTCAATGTTATTACAGTGTTAGCACAGTGCTCTGCACAGAAGGTGTGCTTTAGAGACGACTGATGCTGCGATTCACATTCTTCAACAAGGGACACTTGTTCTAAAACACTGTCAGCTATACAAAAGTAGTCTTAAAAATGAGTAAGAACAAGCTGTCAGTCAATATGCAAATGACTGAATGCTGAAACGTGACTTTTATATGAAATTTAAGCACTTAGCCACAATCACTGGTTTCTGTCGAGCTAAGCCATAAGATAAACCCAGATTACTTCTGAACCACCTGTGTGGCGTGTACATTGTTTCCTCTCTGCACATAGCTACCCCCAAGTACATGGCAAGATGTTTGCTTTAAATGACACATAGCAATTAAGTCTCAGCCTTCCAGCACACAGTAAGTTTACAATGTCTTTGAATAATTTAAACTTTTTGATTGCTGCAAAGGTTAAAAGGTAAAAACCCTACAATGTTTTACATTAAAGGAAGGGCTGAAAAATACACAATGTGGGTTTGTTCAGGATAACTATATAAATGCAAAGAATTAGTTTAAGTTGTAGAAGTATTAACCCTTCCCTAGACAGTTATTTATACCTTTTGGTGATTCAACAGAGACTAGGGCATCGAGGCATACAGGATGCTCGTGCAGCCCATTGTATTAGGATTACTCTTCCAGTATGTTTGGATTCCTTCATGCTTAAGTTTTTCTCACCTATGAAAGGCCTCCCATATGGACATCCCTTATGGATGAACTGATGAAATTTGGGCTACAGAAGCAGACAGCAAGGTGGCTGAGGTCCAAGGGCTGTTCCCAGCAGCACAAAGCTGAGCTGCAGGCCTGGACTGTCAGTATCTGTGCATCCTATGGGCCTATATCAGGGCTAATATCATTGCACATCTCCATTCAAGACCTGGATGACAGGACTGGGTGCACCCTCAGAAGGTGTGCCATGGGAGGCATGGCTGACATGCCACTCGGCAAGAAAAAGGGAGCAACAGGAATCTTGAAGTTCTAAGGGAAATGCAAATTCCTGTACCCAGGTGTAGTGGGTCTGGGATGGTAGTGATTTTCCACAGTAGCTCTTGCAGTGCTGTGCTTGTTGTTGATATCAATATTATGACTACCACTTGCATAACATCACGGCTGTCCCTCCAGCATTCCTTCCCCCACCTTCACCAACAGCGGTGGGTGGGCATGATCTTGGGAGGGACCATGGCTGGGACAGCTGACCCAGGCTGACCAAGGAGATATTCCATACCATATGACGTCAGCTCAGTAATATAAACCGGGGGAGAGGAGCAGGAGGGGGAGGCAAGATTCATTCTGGGCCTTCCAAAAGCAACCGTCACGCGTACTGAAGCCCTGCTTCTCGGGAGGTGGCCGGACATCGCTGCTGATGGGAAGTAGAGAGTAACAGCTTTATCTGCTTCGCTTTGCTTCTCGCGCATGCGCGGCTTTGCTATCTCTATATTAAACTGCTTTTATCTTAACCCACGAGACATTTGTCTTATTTTCTCCCCTTCTCTGGCTTGCTGAGGAGGTGGGTGATCAAGTGGTTTGGTGGGTGCCTGGCATCTAGCCAGGGTCAAACTACCACACCAGGGAGTAACCCTGTGCACCACTACTGACTGAGGACCCAACAGCTGGGAAGGAGCTTTGCAGAAGAGAACCTGGGAGCCCCTGGGCACAAATGGAAGTACAGGAAATAATGCTTAAGATTTTTTTTTGTATTAAAATAAAACTGAGTTACTGTAAGAGTGACTAAACAGCAGAACAGGTTCCCCAGAGATGTTATAGTCTCCATCCTTGGAGATTTTAAAAACTTGAGTAAGATCTCGAGAAACCTGCTGTAGCTGAGCAGAAGAGTTGGGTTTGATGATCTCCAGACATCCTTTGCAGCCTCGACTGTTTGTGATTCTGTATGTGTTCCAGTGCAGCCTCCACCTGAAGCAGATCTCCAAAACAGACAGAAGAGAGGAGAGTTTGACTTCTTTCATCCAGTAATAGTATATACTTGATGTTCCACTGCTGTACAGAGCTACCAAATATGCACTGAGTGAAAACCAAAGGCGATTTAAACAAGCATCCTGCAAAGACAAAGTGCACCACCTTCCTCCCTCTGTTGCTTCAGCTTACAGCTGTTCATTTATCTAGCAAGTGACATAGCACAACTTTGATAGCTTACACAGCAGAGGAGTCCACAACCTACAAGAATTCAATGGAGACCAACAATCCCTTTCACACAAGGCAGACACAAGATGAACAATTCGGCTTCTCATAACCACAGCCAGATCCAGACTGTAGGTCTAGGGACTGAAGCAGACCCTGAAGAATCATGAACTGCCTGTCTGTTACTCATTGCCTGCTATCAATAATGAAATGCCATCAGAGCTGCCACAAAAACCTGCACTGTTACAAACTGACCTGCGTTTTAACTTCTCTTCACCTTCTCCCATTTCTACAATATAACTGAACCCACTTACCCCTCAGCAGCACAGTGATTAAATAATCAAAAAGCAAACAATTTCACATCTAACATTCCCCAGGAGAAAACTGATACACATGAAAAAAGCATTTTAGTTTACTTGGGGCCATTCTGGTAACAAGCAGCTCAGAGGGATATAATTAGTACCCTGCAAGCCAGCATATGAAAAGGCTCAATTTAACTGAGAGCAGAGCTAAAGAATAGCTGTAGAAATTAAAAGTGAAGCCACAAATCCACACAGGACTGCCACAGCTAAGCGTTTTTATGATCAGTAATTCACATGTACAGCATTCTGATTTCTGCTTATCCAGAAGGGTAGGCGTTATGTTGGACCACCCTGAAAGAGCTGAGGTTAATCCAAGGAGGTCAGTCTGTGGGTCTTTACCAGTACTCAAGAGCATGCAGGAAGAAGCACACAACAGGAGGCAGGTTACTTCTTATTTTCCAAGTCTGCTGTATGAGTGTCATTCTTCAATATAACCTATATTCTTCTACACATTGAACTCCTGCAATTGTTCTGATTGTCAGGAGAAGAAAGTCTTTCTATCATAGATATCGCAATCAAATTTGTGGGGAAAAGAGCATAAGCTATCACAGTCTCACTGGGAATTCTACATTGATACTAGAGACTGCTATTAAAGAAAGGAGAAGAGAGACCCACAATATTTACTCCATTGTGACGAATGGTACATGCTGGAAAGCAGCTTCTTTTAAGTTTTTTAACATTAACAAGGGAATCCCCACAAAGAAAGACTCAAGCGTCAGTAAAGATAGTTGCTGGAGGTGACAATATGGACCACAGCTCAAAGCAAACAAGGTGCTGCCACTGTATCGCATTAAGCTGATCCCACTGACAGGCAGCCTTTCCCAGAGCACTGTGGCTGTGTGGCATCCAGCACTAGCTGTTTGAAGTAAGGCTAGACTTTGATCATTTGCATTATACTACAGGCATGCAAAAAAAATAAAAACCAAAACAAAAACCCAAACCCTCCAGAGAACAAGTTGTTCCAGCACATTTTGATTTTTCAAATACAAAGCAAAGGAAACATCTCAAAGACCCAACTTGTAAAGCTGTTGCTGTTCACTGTTAAGATTTGCTGTCATCAGGACAGCCTTTTTTAGTTGAAAAATGTTTATTGCTAAAGGTCACAGAATTGTCTCAAACAAAGATATAAATGGCTGTTGACACTTCCAGATTATGATTCATCTAAGAGCTACAATAATGCAAAGCAACACAGCTGTGCCTCAGGTAAGCTGCAGACCACAGCAGCCACCAGCTAACCCAGAAATCTCTCTTCACTCTCCTATCACTATTAGCCAAATTCTCAACCCTCTTTGTAGTCACACCAAAAATTCTTCACTCCTAAGCTTAAAAACAGATGAAAAACATATGAAAGTAACATCTATAAAAAAACTCCATTGATGTGTGGTAGTCATATTTCCATGCTTACTATTTCTATTATTAGCAAAGTCACAGAATCACAGAGTCTTAAGAGTCGGAAGTGACCTTGAAAGATCATCCAGTTCAATCCCCCTGCCAGAGCAAGACCACCTAGAGTACATCACAGAGGAACTCATCCAGGTGGGTTTTGAATGTCTCCAGGAATGAGACTCTACAGCCCATCTGGGCAGCCTGTTCCAGTGCTCTGTCACCCTCACAGGGAAGACATTCTTCCTTGTATTTCTTTGGAATCTTTACTTCATGTGAAGCAAAGATTCTCTGTGTGTTTGAGACACGTAGAGGAAAGAGGTCAACGGACTGTCACTAACATCACCATCTGCAGAAGCTAGTGCAGAGCAGGACAGGAAAGCAACACTCACAGAACTTTCAAGGACAGCTCTGCAAAGTCCAATGTTTAACCCCAACACAGGTCAGTACACATGAAATGCTAGCAAGGGGGACAGTCTCCTTGCCAGAGAAAGCCAAGTTCTGAAGGTTAGTCTTTTTAAAGAGTTATTGAAGTGCTAGAGGTCTGTTGAGATAACCCCTAAGAAAAAGGCCATCATGAGGTACAGCAGAGTGTATCTGACATTTCATCTGGTCAGGATAACCTCTAGATTAAAAAAAAAAAATTAACAACAGATTCTTACTGAGGAATTACCCTTTTTGTCTTTTGCTTTTCACTGCAGTTTGTGATGACTGTTTACTGATCTCTTTGGGGAAGAAGCTGACATTTACTGCTCACACTACTCCTCTGATCTCAAGCATGGCCTCTACTATCGCTATGTCCAACAGTGATTCTGTAATTTTAGAAGAAAGATGACATTACAAACTTGTGGGAGTAGCCTTTGAAAGAGCAGCACAGCATTCCATCATGCAGACAACGCAGAGTAGTCAAAGAAAATCAAGAAATCTCCTTCTCATTCTTTTTACTGCTGACCAATTCTGTGGCAGTGATGATGATCACCTGGACATCGGGGTTTTATCATTTGCCTAATTTAATCATGAGAAACAGATAACCAGAGCAGAACAGTGGGCTAACAATCCAAATCCGAGGATGTGCCCTTTACAAACGTACAACATGTGATGTAAAAGTTTTCCTTGAGCCTCTGTTCTCTCAAGAAGTTCAGTCTGATGCATTAAATTATCCATTCCCAGCTATGGAGTTGAAGGGCTTTAGTTGTTCTTGTTTTGGTTTTTTTAGCACATACAATGAATAAATTAAAACAAGAAAATATTAACCAGCAGCCTTAAGTTAAAACCATGTGTTCAGGACTTAACAGACCTTCTGAAGACTAAAGATCTGTTTAAACCCAGGAAAGGATGTGGAAGTCAACCCCAGTGTGGTTAAGGAAGAACGCTGACTGCTGGAAAAGGAACAGCAGCCAGCAGATACAGAACTGACAGCAGTGAAAGTAAAATGTTTCATCCTAACCAGTAATTGCCCCAACATGCATAGATCAACTGAGCTAGCAGGAAAACACTGTTTAAAAAAAAGGGGTTTATTAGACTCTCTTTGCCTATGTGTCATTCCCCTGCCTTGACAATTTAGCTCACTGTCCAATACTAGTAGTCTTTTACATCCACCTATAAATAGATGCTGCACACAAATTAATCTCAGCTACTTCTTGCAACCTTTGTATGAAAGATAAATGAGTGACGGAGAAGATCTTGCATCTTATCAGTGGCTGGAGGCAGAGAGCAAGAGTGTGCTGGATGACAGCACGTGTACAGACTGATGAGGAGCAGGAGTGGGAAAGCCAGGAATGTTTCTTTTTTGCCTGGTCAGAAGTGCACATTTAAAGAACAAGGAAAATGGATCCACAGGAAACCAGATTTCATTACTTCCACTTCTCTCAAAGAAACTTGTTTGTACAATTCAGCTGTGGTTACAGCATGAGCTTGTGTAATTTGCTTCTAGACTGAGTAGTAATAAAGAGACTTTGTTAGCAGGATGAGTTATTTTCCTCCACAGCTTAGTCTGAAAATCCTCTAAAGAAATACTTATTTCATATAACATTGATTTGTTCAAGCCAGCATGCCTTACTTGCAAACTAATTAGAGATGTACTTTAGAACAAATACTATAGCTGTTGGGTAGTGCTTATTTGAAAGTCAGTATAGGTCGGAACACTAAACACTCACAAGTTGTTTCCAAGCTCATTTTAGGAGCTTCCTACGTATCAGATTTTTGAAGGTGTATCCCTTAGTATCCATGCAGAGAGCTCAAGTCCCCCAGTTAAATGATTTCAATGGCAGCACTTTTAAGCTGTAGAGTCCATACAACTGAACAGTCTTGGTAAATTTAAAGAAGAAAATACAGTTTCCAGATCCGATTGTAACTCTTTAAAAGTTACTGTACTCTCTTCAAGACACAGCATCAGCTGCTTCAGAGGACTTATTGGCTATGCCATGATTACATGATAGAGGCAATCACTCCTCCACCATGTGATTGCCTTCTGCACCACAGCAAACTACAAGACAAAGCAAAGTCTAGCTTAGTTTATAGCACTTAAATGGTTGAGAAAAAAATAGATCTCTTGCCTTTCTGCTACAGAACAAGTAAATTCAGCAACTACATCTACACATTGCTGCTACAATTACAAGTGGTTGTTCCCTTTGAGGTGGCATGTTATGCCACTGGCTACACATCTTTGCATGTAGCACTTCAATCCAAAATGACTAGTCTCAGTAATGCGGTACAAAATAAGGAGAACAACTGCAAGCAAATCAACGAGCAAGAGCAGTCAAAGATTTGGATGTTGCAGATTTACTTTTCATTAGCATGAAATCCAGGAGAAAAGTAAGCTATGTCATAAGCAGCCTGAGATGGAAACTTTTTATCAAAGCTCTTTTACCATGTTCTGTGCCTAGAAAAAAAATGCAGAAGGTGAGGAGTGAGCTATTCCCCTCTCTTTTTTTTTTTTTTCCAAGCATCAAACATTTAACCCTGACATTAAGTGTAAGAGTCTACAAAGCCCATAGTAGAATATTAAATCAGCTTTCTGTTTATTTACATTGCCCAAAAGGCAGGAGAGCTCATGACATCAGCAACTAAACCAGCACAAACTGAATATGGAACATGAGTTTGTGCTAGACCTTTGGCCTTTCATATGTACTGCAGCAAGGTTCATCTGAGCTCTGCCAGTGGCAAGTAAGAAGAACTCCAATCAGTACACACCTATCTGGAAGTTCACTGATCCCTTTGGTAGGTAAGCACAGGTGGAGATGTCACATAGAAATGATCATACCTCGGTCACTGAAGTCATCCACCAGCACTATCTCTGCTATCAGCTCTGGAGGGGAGCGGTTTAGGACGCTGTGCACTGTCCGCAGGAGGGAGGACCATCCTTCGTTGTGGAACGGTATTATCACGCTCGTGTTGGGCAGCTTCTCCAGGTACAGCTTATTCTTGCAGCTGGACACAGGAAAAAAAAAAAATCAAAAGGAACTCACCAGCACTTCCACATTGTTTACTATCAAGTAACTTATTCATTCTTTACTCCTCATATTGATGCAAAGTGCCAAAAAATAAACTCCCCACTAACATTCAAGCCCTATCAAGCTGGTGTTGACCTGATCTATTCTGCATGGCAAAAAAACCCTCCATATGAAGTGGGGACTGCTAAGGGACAGTGAAGCTTAGCAACACAAAGTCAGGAGTTTCTATTAGGTCTTGAAGCTGCTTTTAAAGGAAACTTCAGTTACACAGTTCAAGGTAATAAAAACCTCTAAAATACCCGTTTTCCCTGTCCTTACATATCATATATCAGTAGGAAGAAGAGTTTCTACAAAGTTGTTTCAGAAAATGAATTCTTCGCTTGTAGGCATTATCAGTACATTGGTTTAGCACACTAATTTCCAGTTTTCAGAGAAGCAAACCACTCTAATCATATGTATGAGTGTCATCCAGTTTTTTTAAAAACAAAATGTGAAGGAAGAAAGGATTTTGTGTGACAGCACCTTTCCTAAACAGTCCCAGAAGTTATTGCATGATAAAAACTGCTCAATAAAGAAACCTACCACCAATCCTTACCAAAGGCCTCCTTTGTCATGTTGGATAATTTTTTACATCATACTTTTACTAACCAATCAGTCTTGTCTTTTTCAGCAGGTCTGGTTTGACACCTGGGATCAGTTCTGCATACCAAGGTGAAGAAAGCTGGGCTTTGAACACAGCACTGCAGAACTTGGATAAAGCTGGAGATTTAGGTATGAAGAGTCCTTGTAGGGACCCCTTGAATTTGGGGGTATTGCCCCACAGCATTACTCTTCTTCATTTGGAAATAGGGATAATGCTCTTCTTGCCTCATGGGGGTGTTCTCAAGGCAACTTCATAAAGAAGAATCAAACTGCAGAAGTCAGTTCAGTGTTTGTTTTCTTGTAGGTGTGACCCTAAGTGGAGTTTGAACCTTGTTAAGCAGATAACACTTGAGGCCCTATAGCAAACAATTCTTGTTAAAAAATACCCACTAGCTGTTCAATAGGGGACAAAAAACTATTTCATTCTCAAACCTCACATGTCCTGTGCAAAACTAAGGCAGCTGTGTGAATGTTTAGGATATATTAACAACACTAACAGCAGGCAATGCTACTGCCTTGTTTGCTAATGAGAGGGAAGTCGTGCTCTGCTCTCTGCCCTCCCTGACACCACTTTTCTGGCCCAGCCTGCACCACAGCCACACCACAGACTTCCTCCTCCCCAGGTGCTTGACTCAGCTTTCACTAGGGCACAATGTAGTGCCTGCATGAAGGGAATTCCCCCTCCAGGGCCCCAGAAGGGCAGATGGGAAGGAAAACGGCTCTGGCAGTGGCAGTTTTTCCTGGTACTTTTCCCAGGGAATGGAGAAGGATGCACCTAAGTTATACAAGCTCAATAAATCTGTGATTACAGGAAGTGACTGTGGTGCCTGCGTGAAAGGACAGTAGCTTATTCTGGGTTTAATGAATTGTCTTGGGGTTCTGCCAAGAGCTTGCAGGCTATGGCTGCAATGCACAGATGCAAGATGTAAAATAAAGCTGCATGGATTGCTTTCATCCAGCCCTTGGCACCGCAATCTTAACCTTCTTCTGAGATAGCTACTAGCTATAATTCTTTTCCAGTGTGAAACCAAACTCCCCAAATCTCTTCTCACTCTTCTTAAACTGGAATTCATTTTCTGACTAACTTTAACAAATGGCAAACTTCAGCTATTAAGTTCAACCATTAAGCATTGAGTGAAATTGTTTCCCTCCAGCTACAATGTCTACAATTGCTTTACAAGTCCTGCCAAATTAGTATTTAATATTAAAAAACCCAGAAGCACTTAAAGGAAATGTTAGCGGGGAAGACATTACTGTTGAAACAAACAATTGTGTGCACCAGGTAGATTCAGTAAATGCCCTTCCTCGGCATCTCAATTCCCATGGTTAGCAGAAAGCTGAGGTGACAAACTATTTGGTACATAAAGGTCCACACAAATCATCTCAGAAGGGAGCAAACACATTGGCTGCTAATTTGTCCTTTTCCACTCAGGCAGTTGTTGGAGAGAATCCTAGTTGTGGTTCCAGAGCTCAGGAGGGGCAAGCACTGCTTTTTTCCCCAGTTCACCTTCTTCTTACACTCCCCAAATCTCTATTATCTTGTAGTGTATGTAAAAGGCTATGTAAGTAAGTGCTGTAAAACACAGCTCCCTTCTTCCTACAGTGCTCTTTACGGACTTGGTCTCATCAAGCTCCCAAATAACACCAACCATACCATTTCAGGTATAGCTTTAATGGGCGCAGGGAATGCGCAACAGAACTTTTCATTCCTTTACTGCATTTACTCCATTATATGTAATCCCCCACCCTGACCAGCTCTTCCTGGCATCCATTAGATACACACAGTTTAACCTCTTCTTGAGACCTTCACAATTATAACTCATTACACTGAGGGAAAGGATGTCAGCAACAAGCAAATCAGCTGCAGTGTATCATTACTCACAGCTTAATTTGTTGGTGACCCAGGGACGTAATTTTAAATGGTGACTGGAGTTACAAGTTCCAAATTTTAAAAAAGTTTAAATAGCAGGATTAGCAATGAGGAGTCAACAACTTTGGGAAACAGTGGGGAGTGGGAGGTAAGGAAATGGCCTCAAGCTGTTGGCAGGGGAGGTTTAGATTAGACATTAGGAAAAATTTTGTCACTGAAAGGGTTGTCAAGCATTGAGAGAGGCTGCTCAGGGAAGCAGCAGAGTCACCATCCCTGGAGGTATTTAAAAGACGGTTAGAAGTGGCACTTGGGGATGTGGTTTAGTGGTGGACATGGCAGTGCTGGGTTAATGGTTGGACTCAATGATCTTAAAGGTCTTTTCCAAATTCAACGATTCTATGTGATATATTAAATGCTAAGGATGAGGAAATACTGACATCGTCTGATGTTTGAATTCTCAAAGCCCATGGTAGTCCCTGTAAATGGCCCCCAGGTATAATGTAGAAGTTATCAAACTCAAACTGTATTTCCTAGAACTTGAGCATGTGCAGATCAACAAGCATCTTCAGTTGCCTGATTTATCTCCACATTTAAACATTTCAGCTGCATGCCTAAAATATTTATGAAGCTATACTCACTACTCTGGTTTATGAGAATATATAGAGAAAGGGTGTCAAGCCAGTGTATTTGATTAGTTTGCTGCGACAGCTGAAGAGGTAATCCCTCAAATGTGCAGCTAACAAATTATAAAACTTGACTTCTGGAAATTACATCTCATGAATAAAGTAAATGTTGAATTCGGATTCACTAAACTGATAAAAACAGCTTTACACAAAACAAGCTTCCATTCAAATGTCTAACGATGCTTTCAGACTAAGAAACACATAAACAGTATTTACAAACCTCTCAGCTTTGTATAAACAAAGGTTAAGTCAGAACTGGAGCACTTTTGTTAACAAATAACTTCTCCTTTTCTTGCACAAAATCCCATTTGACGCCATCCTAACAGATAATGTCCAAAAATAGCTGAACACAGAAGCTATCATTCAATTGGAACTAGTCTCTACTTGTAAACCCTGATGAGGTTTTTGAGGTAGATGTCTTAAGAATCTTATCCATAAATAAGAGGGATTCCTGATAAAACTCTGCATATATAGGTGAATGGAGCTACTTAAATCTTCTTCTGTTCCTGAGCATTTAACATAGTCGTTTCCAGCTGGTGACCAATATAAGGACTGGACAGAGTGTTTAGTGACAAAGTGATTGCTTGACTGCACTTAGGGCACTTGTCAACTGAGTCAGACATTTACATCGGTTTCCACTACAGAAAGAAATTGTTCCACATTATTAGTTGCCAAAAAACTGTCAGCTATGTCAAGCAGGCTCAGGAACTGAACTGTCAACACTGAGAGAGGTAAAGGAAGCAGCCACCTCTTCTGAACAGGGATGCAAGCTTTCGGTAATTTTAAGTTCTGGAATCAGAAGGGGATTTTGCCCCTCCCCCCTAGATTTAGTCTCCTCAATTTTCCATTGCAATTACTACAATCGTCCTTTATCAAGGAGACAGCAGGACCAAGTAGTGAAACGACTGTATTTGATGAACAAAGGTACAAGAACCCATAACAAAAGAAGAGAACACTCTTACAGATGCAGTAATTTACATCTTGTAAACTTTCACTCATAGAAATGCAAACTATATACTCACTTTGGATGTCTGATGTCTGGAAGGGAACGATTCAGAGAAATTTTATCACTCACAAAGATATTAAAGCCATTTTCCCTGTACGCCTGGTCCACTCGTTCTGCATCAGTCATTGGGTAAGGTTTTCCCTGTTCTCCATTTCCTACAGATAGACAGAAAGAAAACATGTATCATTACTACTAATTGGTGCTTAACTGGCACGAAACTAATCCATACATCAGAAAAGCAGTTATCTTACAGCTCTGTGAACAAAACTTCTTCATTAGTTTTGTGCCCTGTATCATATTTACCACTGGGTCAACCATGTCAACCAAACAATTTTATTAGATAAGCAGTTTTGCTACAAACCACTCAGATGTGCAAATCACAGAAGTGAAAAGTTTTCCTTCTAACACCAGAAACAGATGACAAGGCTATGGCAGTGCTGTGGAGGACCTAGGGAATGTTTTTTGTTTCACTGCAGGAAGAATACATATGGTTTGAATACCTCATCACTGTTGCTTTTTTCAGCACAGATGGATATGTATATTTAAGAACCTGAGCTCTTTCAGAGAGGAGGTAGATTCCTTGCAGACACACTAGCATAAAGCTGTGACATTCAAAATACGCTCTTTTATGTGATGCAAGACAAAATCCAGCACTATGGAGTAAATTTTGCATGAATGCTATGATTTAGAATATTTTTCTTATCTCTCTTCCTCTATTCTGTCTCCCATTTTTGGAAGAGGTAGAGGCACACATTTTTTGGTAAGCTTGAAGAAAAAAAATCAATGCTGCACCTCTCTGAAAAATACCAAGATTATATCAATATATTTTCACCTCAAAATGGTTATTGTGGAGTTGTGGGAAAAGGCTTTCACTACGATTAACATGCACTAACTGTTGCATCATGTTAAGAACATCATCTTGACCCTGAAGTTAAGCATGCTGTTCTGCCTGCAGCCTACCAAGTAAAGTCAAATTATCTATATTAAGTAATTTTTATAGTAATGTTACATACCTACACGCTCAGAGTCCCTTCTTATAGCTTCTTTGTTATGCCAGTCTTTTTTCCTTTGTCCATCACCAAAGTAAGGGTCTTTCTTTTGCCTCAGGTACAATGC
Organism: Urocolius indicus; assembly: GCA_013401255.1. Classification (NCBI taxonomy): domain Eukaryota; kingdom Metazoa; phylum Chordata; class Aves; order Coliiformes; family Coliidae; genus Urocolius; species Urocolius indicus. Next base: position 41,950 of record WBNH01004020.1, read on the forward strand.
CTTTTAAATAAAAGATTGAATATATTAAGTAAACATCATAGCAAACCTTTAAACATCTTCCTTAGGGTAAGACCATCAAAAGTAAGTAGTTTTTAGCCTGAAAAGGGTGAGAAAGCAGGCAAGTTGTACTTGCCTCAGAGCAGTACTTTGTCTATAGCTGTTAAGTGGGTTGTCTTTTTCTTTTCCCAGGGCACCATCATGTATGCAGACCAGTATTCTTAATCAGGGAATCTATTAAAAACTCCCATTTTCACTTTGAAAACATCCAATACATCTTACATCCTATTTAATTAACAAAAAAGCTGTAATAGGAGACTTATTGCAGGAACATTATTAATGACCACACTGCTATACCTGAATAAAATAAAAACAAGACTTTAAAGGTCCTTTATTAATACGCTTGCTGCCCGATTTAAAAGCAAATTTTATACAAGGCATGAGCCTGCACTTTACCCAATTAGAACTCCTCTTTCCATGATGTTGTCTCTGAAGTTCAAAAGCAATGAGTGCTTTGGAAACAAGTTTAACAAATGAAATATCAGGTGAATTCAGGATCAAAGTGCCTAAGGTCTGTGGAAAGGAAACCATTACACATCTCAAACACTGACATTCCCCAAGTCCAAGGGAAAAATAATATATGTATTTAAGTAGGTATTAGAGTCAAGAATAGAACATCTAATGAGCTTTCAATTATGTTGTAATATGCTGGTAGAGTATAAGGTAAGTCATTTGTAGCATCATTACTGCAGAAGTAGTTACATAAAGAACTTAGAGGTTTATCCCTTTTAATTCCTCATGACCTGCAGAGAGAACTCTACAGGCTAAAATTTCCTAGAAAGAAAAAAAAGCTTCTCTCTTTGGAGAGCAGGAGGTTTAAAGTCTCACTAATGGGTCATTCAAACCAAACAACCACTAAAAAGCAGAGGTTGGCATAGTAACCTTGCAGGGTTATCAGGCGACTTTGGCATCTGGAACACAGATGGCATTTACCTGAATGGTTAAATTACAACCTCTGCATTTTCATGCCTAGATTTATATTGGGAAAATAGGGCATTTGGACGTGCTACTTGTTATTCCAAGGCACCAGACTCCTGCCTGATGCAGTTCACCTCACTGCAGTCTGACAGATGAGCTCTGGTGAACCTTGCTGCAAAAATTTTGCAGATTATCCCCAGTGTATCATCCCTCTTCTGTAGCAGTTAACGGGAAGGGAGTCCTGCGTATTAGCTTACAAAACCACCAGCGAAGAGAGCTTTCAGCTGCCGTGTCAAAGTGAACTAGAGTGCCTGAAAACAGACCCATGCTCTCCTCCACCTGCTCTGTTATGGGTGGTGACCCTTAGCAAAGGAACTTCAGTTGTGCTGGTTGTATTACCACACCAAAGGGCAATAAATCAGTGATCTAAAAGTAATAGAGTTCCATCTGATTAAAAGCTGGTCTGTGAACTGTTAGAACTTTTCCTCCCCACATAAGAGATTTTAAATCAATCCAGATCTTTTCAATCGCAGATCATAAAATGATTTACACTCGGCTCCATGACATTTTGCAGATGGTAACACACCTGGTAGAAGTCAAATTTCATCCATGAAACCAGACACTCAGTTATACATTTCAATTAACTAACATCAATACTCACAGCATTCTCCTTCTTGCTCCCTGCAATTTAGTTTTATTTTTGCTGAAGAAGAGCTGATAGGCACTCAGGATTGACAAGAAATCAGGCACACAGCTAGCTCATGATGGGAACAAGTATTAAGGAACTTCTACTTTGCAACCTGGAGCTAATAAGATATTGTCCAAAAAATACTTATGATGCTGGAAGATGGAAGGAAAGGAACTTTCAGGGCAGCACAGGAAGAGCAAGACCACACCATGGGATGCAATTAACAGTGGTGAAAACCAGCCAACAACCTGAAAAGGCTGATTAGCAGGAAAGGACAATTACACCCAGAAGAAAAAGTAATCACTTTAAGAAAATGTAGTGGGTCTGGGATGGTAGTGATTTTCCACAGTAGCTCTTGCAGTGCTGTGCTTGTTGTTGATATCAATATTATGACTACCACTTGCATAACATCAAGGCTGTCCCTCCAGCATTCCTTCCCCCACCTTCACCAACAGCGGTGGGTGGGCACGATCCTGGGAGGGACCATGGCTGGGACAGCTGACCCAGGCTGNTTTAGATGCTACACTTGATTTTTCTCATTTGCCCCAATGATTCCTTAATTTTCTTCGTCTTTATTATCTGTTCTTTCCTGCTCCACTATGATGAAGCTACACAAATCAAAAGCAATGGTTCATTTTTGTTAGTTCATGTGCTAAAGAGACAGTAACTCTATTCTTGTAAATCCTTCTGTTCAAGTATAGAAGCTGGTAAAGCACCCTCCTGAATGTCCCTCTGTACGTGTCAGGACATAAAATGAAAATCATCACCAGTAATCCAATGTCTTCAGCTCACCCGACTGTGTGTGTTGAAGACTTGAATTTGCTGAGGGAAAGAGGTTTCATGACAGGCACTGCAAAAGCCTCACCAATTCTCATCATGCAGAAGGTAAATGAAGATATAGTAAAGAACTGTGGTAAAGAACCAAACTCCCTTTCTAGAAATGTTCATTTGAACTCCCCAGAGAAATACCAAAGCAAATTGCTTAATCTGCTTTGTGGTTTTGTAGCCATCCCATTAAGCAACACTGTTATGTGAATTTCTACCTGTTGATATTGAAAAGGTACTTTTAAGTGTCAAGATGAACATGTAAGCCAGGAATCAAACATACAGGAGAGCACAGAGAGGGCAAATTGAACACAATGGACAACAGCAGTTCTGGGGAAAAACAAGCATGCAGCTTGTTCCTGGGTCAATCTGAGGCTGGTATTAGCAACACAATCACACCTTGAAAAACATAAAGGGTATATGAGACATCAGCTAGAAACCTAATGTTTGCTCCACCACAGATGGTTGCTGCTGCTTCCAAACAGTGGGAGGAAAGGAGGTGATGTGAGGTGCTTCCTCATAGTGATGAGTCAGAGAAGGTGTGGGCCAGGGCAGGCAAACCCAATCCAGCACCTTTAGTGTCTCCCTCTGACCTAATATTTGCATGAATAATTTAAGCAAATTCTACCTGACTGTTGCTAGCTCTTGCCAGTTAATGTGAGCAGGTCTGAATGACAGCTGGGTGAAAGACAGAAGCAGCAGCAGCCTTGTTATTTTTGGTGTAAAATGGATCAACCATGAAGCAGTCACTCTTTGCTACTGCATCAGTCCTGCATGTTCTACTTGTCTGGCCAGCATGGTGGTGTTTCAGCAACTTTTTAGAGAAAATACCACCCTCCTGATCAATCCCTACTAAATATCCCACAGAGCATACTACTGTTCTGTCAGATTTTTGTCTCTGCTTTGAAAGATCCCTCCTTTGCCAGGCCTGCTCACCAGCCAGTTTCCTCTCCAGGATAATCCCCTGCCAGGAAAAGTCCTGGAAAGCTCTCACAAACCAGAGCCAGAAGAGTTTTGCCAACTTTCTGAACACTAGGCTTGTGCACAAGTGTCATACTGGGCATGGGAACAACTGGCAAGTCTGAAACCTCAATATTTTAAGTCTCTTTTGTCTCTTGTTTATAGCACTCTGGACTGAGTGAGCACACCAGGAGAATTGTTTACAATGCCACTACCCCTTCTGCCATTTGCAGTGATTCAACATGTATAAACCCCTTCACAGCAACTGCTCTAGAAATCCCACCCATCACTGCAGAAGAAAGCATTATACGAGTATCTGGGGACTAGATTCGACAGCACAGTGAGACTTAGCCTCACAGTCTTTGTGCACATGGTAGCTCAACACCCCAGGGCAAGCCCCTGTGAATTGACATGAGGAAGTGAGGCACCCTGAAGAAAAAGAGGGTAAGAGAGACAGACTCACCAGCAAAAAAAACCAGAAAATCCCAACTGCCTAACAGAGAATTAGTAAGAGGCTTTTAATACCACCTCTTCTTGAGACTCAGGCAACTGACACTACAATTGCAGAGGCATCCCCTCTAGTCAGAAAATATCCCCTAGAAGACACCCCTCCACTGCAGGGTCTGCAGAGACCTGTGTGGATTGCCCACATTTCAAAATAGGCTAACAGGACAGACCTTGGACCAGCTTCCACAACAGCTCTCAGGAGATAGAAAACAAGTTTTATGTGTATCCCAAAGGATTCACAATAATGTCTCCAGCACCCTTCTGAGGGAAGCCATACCATTGGGCTGCCAGCTGTTTCAGGAGAGGCATCTCATGTCACTACAAAGATAAACTACCAAAGCAAGCGATGCTCATCAGGCCAAGCAGAAATCTATAAGCCACTGAAAAGCAGTTCCAGCCACTCCTGCTCAGGGTGGACACCCCAGGCTCTCAGCTGGAGTCACTCCTGTGTTTGTATGCTCAATATAGGGCAACATGAACAGGAAAGGAGATTTTCTGCACAGCTTCAACCACTTTTTAGAGAAACATCAGCAACATGCATGAAATACCCTCAGAGCAAGCAATTTAAACACTGTGATATTGAGTGAAAGCAGGCAATAGCACACCATCCTCCAGAGTTGTTAAAAAAAAGGAAGAAAAAGGAGAAATCACAGAGTGCCACCGTATTGCACACAGAGCTCAAATCAGGCAGGTGGACAGCAGAAAGTCAGGTAGATTGATGTATTGCTGCTCTCAGTACCAAATAAATTTACACACAAAAACCATCTTTGAGCTGGGTTAAGCTGAACGCTGACAAGGCAACGCATGTCAAGAGAAACACTTCAGCAATTTGTAAACATTAAATTAGGCAAGACAGGAAACTATGGAGTACATGCATCAGTTATTCAGACCTTTCTGAACTGTACTGTCGGACTTTGGAGGCACACAGAATAACAGTTATCGATCCCTAGGTCCTGAGAAACAGGCTCTGCACAACTCTCAGTCTTGGAGACTTGTAAGGACCAACTTTTCTTCATGTTGACACCGGCAAAGTAAAAGGAGGAGTGTGTAGGGTGACTCATTCATTACCTGTTGGATTGACATACCTCTAAAGTGGCTTTGAAAATTCTGAAGGGTAGACATAGCTGCAGATGGTCATGACAGACACGCTGCGTCCTTGAGCTTTTTTTTGGACTTGGGCAGAGAAGTTAAATTAGTCAATCTAATTTAGCAATGCTCCATTAAATTTAATTCAACTTAGGTTAGAATAGTTCTAACAGCATTCCTGAAAGCAAGCGTATAACGCTTACACTGGTTTTGCAGGTTGCTATTAAATCACTGTATCCGAAAGGTCTGCTGTGAGTCACTCACAAGTCCTGTCAACAATGTCTGAACATTTAAGTTTGAAGTGACTTTCAGGGTCAGAAAATGAATATCAATGTCTTTGCTTTAGTAATCTTGCCACATAACCCTGAAGAGAAGGTGTAGCTGCAGCAGGCTGATTAGCACCGTATTTCTTGTTAAGAATCACACTTTCAAGACCAACTTAATTTCAGCAGGTTACCAAAAAAGAAGTCAGTGTGAAGGATAAAACATTGCCTTTCCCCCCCCTCCACGACTGCAATTTTTACGCTCATGTCATCACTATCAGCAGAGCGGTGTGTAAAGTTGCGGGCTGCATGCCATCATGGGCAGAGGGAACACATGCCCCTGCACACTCCAAGTCTCTCTCACTGTGAACATGGGCAGGTTGCTGACACTGATGTTATTTTGAAAGCTTCTGGGCTTTTTTCTTCCCCCTTTTTTTTTTCCCCTCCTATCTTTGTAAAAGCTGTCTGAGCTCTAGCAATCCAGACACAGTACACAGACCAGAATGTTGCTTTTTTTAGTGGTTTCCTTCAGAGATGCTGCATAGGATTTGACTCAATTATGCAAATTACATAACTTGATGATACTCCTCCAACAGACGCTCTAGACTGTGATATCTAAGCAATCTGCAAAACACAGCAAGTTTCCTAGGACTGACTTTTGCTTTAACACTTAAATAAGCATCTCATATATGGGGAGCTGTCTTCTAAGTAGTGCTATATTTCATGTCAATTTTCACCTTTATCCTAATTTCTCATTAATTGTAACTGCATAGCTGGAGGTAGAACTTTTCTGTCCAAACTCCACCAGTACATTTAACCGTGGAATACAGCGACCCTTGTTTGAGCATTGCAGTGATCAATGCTGTACAGTTAGAGGAAACTGGCAATGTGGAGCTGGATTCCTGTCCCTATAAAACAGGTCAGCAAGGAAACGTTCTGTCTTGCTCTACTTTAACTCCTCATTTTGCAAAACCCTTTGTTTTTTAAAGGGTCAGTTGTAAACAACAATGGAAAAGGCAGATTTCAAAGCATGAAGGGTTCATTATGGTCATCCAGTCAAGCTATGCAAGAGCACAAGCCTTTGAACTTGAACTCCTACAGTAAGCTCATAAGTTCTATTTCAGCTCAAGCACATTTTCTTTTCCTTAAGAACTGGAAGTTGTTTACTTCTAAAGAGTGATTACTTCTCCAGCAATATCTTAAACTATCTCCTGCCTATTTCCATCCTTCATTTTTTAGAAAATGAATTGAAGTAGAAAGGCATATTAAGCAATACACTGAAAACTGATTTAGACAGATTGCTGTAAACAAGCCCCTTCTGTTGTCTACCACGCTGTTACTTAACACACTGCTGAAGCGACTGATCAGCATTCAAACACCAAATGCACAAAAATGCAGTTTTAATTTCTGCTGTAATCATTACTTAGTGTGCCTGGTTTCAGTCAGACTATAAGAGGGGTGGATGGAGATGTAAGCCAAGAGTTTTCTACACAGGAGGAAAAGAGATTTGCTGAAGTGCATAGGCTAATCATAATGCTGTAAGATTTCAAACCCTGTTCCAACAGTTGTTTTGCTGATTTCTTTTAAACCAAGGAGCTCTGATCAGACCCAAGAAGCTACGATCTTCAGAGACAGTGTTAAAGGGGCATCTGTTCCATCCTACATCTCTTCACTTATCCCAGCACCTCGGCAAATACATCTTGCATTTACATCCATCAACGGGATGCCAAAGATGACAAAATAATCCAGAAAAGCAACAGGGAAAATGAGAACAAATAGAAACCATTTCTCTTGTTTATCAAAGGAAGTTACAACCTGAGGCAGGCTCAATGGAAGATTCAAGAACATGCACTTCGGGCATAGCCTAGTTGTCGTGACCTGCGCCATGGCAAAGCAGAAATAACAAGCATCCATAGGTAGCTTCTCTTCAATATTCCAAATCCTAGCATACCCAAGGGGCTTTGAAAAGCAGAAATTGTGAGAAAAGCCAGGTCTGGCAAAAACCAGGAAGAACCCTCTCTCTCTCACTGCAGCAAGAATCCTGGGTTTTAATCATTGTGGGATCATCTACACTAAATGTTGGTAAACCTTTCATAAACAAACAGATATCAAGACTTACTGCACTACGAAGAAATAAATACCTTTGGTTTGTCAGAGATCTATTAGCATGTGTTGAATAATAAATTGGCACAGCATCCACACAGCACAAACAGCCTCCATCCTTCACGCTCACATGAGAATAGCTGAGCATTTCAGATGATCTAATGAAAAATATAAATATCTCCAGCTTCAACTGGGGGCATTTGTCCTAGGTCAGGAAGCCTAACATAACCTTGGTCAGTCAAAGCTCTTCATTTATTGGAACAGGAGATAGCATACTACTAGAAAAAGAAAGCTGCTAAATGGCTGTCATGAGATCTACCCAAGTGTTTTCAAAAGGTTAATTTTTGAAGCTATTTCAGTCCATCAAAAATTTAAAAGTTACATTAACATAATCCATACCTTTAACATTTCAGGAACTATTAAAAGGCAACACAGGACTAAATGGCAGCACGTCATGGGGAATGATTAAGTGCTTTCAAAGACAAAAAAAGCCAAGTACATATTCAAAACTCTGTTGCGACTCAGATCCAAGCAACAGGTTCAAAAGGGACTCAAGTTTCCTGCAGGATGCTGCCATTTGCCCATCATTCTCCTCTTTCTCACCTGAAATACCAGCAATATTGAAATACATTTGTTCAAATTTGTGTGTTTCCTTGAGGAAGCCACATTTCAGGGTATGAAAACCCTCTGTTTCCTTCAGAAAGTAGAGCCACAAATACTGTGAGCACTCCTGGATCAGTCCTTACCCCACGTCAGCTGGACCAGAACCAGCAGGAACAGATCTATGCACGCAGACTCAAAGCAGAATCTTTTCTGCACAGTACCCAAGGACACTTGGTTGCTGCTTGTATAGTTATTCAATATGTTCCTTGCAGCACCTTGGGGGACAGGATAGCCTACTTCTTAAGCATTATTCAATTTTAGATGACTCGATACAAAAAGCTTTCTGCATTCAAAAGTACAAAGTGGTAGGACAGCACTTGCTTGAACTGAAACTTTTTTCCCCCTCCCTCTTCAGACTCCTTCAGTTAACAAGTTTTATTCAACCTCAGTTTCTGAAAATCCCTCAGCACAAACAAAATTTTATCTGGCAAAACGTCCTGGTTCCTCAGTCGATTAAAGACATCTGCTGAGGACAGCAATATATGCCATATGACATGCCTGGTCATCTATCTCTACCAAACACCTTACAACACTTTGTTCTTCACTTACTCTTAGAAATAATATTAGAATCTTGTAGTGTTTGCTGTTCTAAACTTATTGTTTGGCTAATTCAATCTGAGCCTCCCAATGCACTGTGTCTTCCCAAAATCAGCACAGAGCAGCAAGCAGCAAGTTCTTCTCCAGGTTTTAGCACACCTTGTGACAGCACAGCAGTTTCTGTCTCAGACTGACTTTCAGCTGTTAAATACCCAGCTGGCCTAGTTTTAAACTTCAGAACTGGGTTCATTGCTTTTATTTGCCCACAACAGATTTCTTATCTTTTCTGTTCACTAAAACATTTACTGCCCTTCCCATCTACAGAAATGCTACATTTCCCACAGAGCAGCAAGTCTCAGAGATCTACTCAAAACTGTGGAAACAGCTCCTGCAGGCATTTAGTTGCATCTGAAACCTTGTTTCCCCCCCACCTCAGGCAATAAGCACATTTATTTGATCTTGCTTTAACACACAGCAACACATTGTACACAAAATTCCTGAACAAGATGTCAGTCCCTGGGCTACCCTCCGGTCAAGATGGGAGACGCAACTCATTACTCACCCTGCCTGAGGTACCAACAGCCAGGAGGGGCTTTAACAGCAAATACGCAAAATATGAAAATGTAAAGATAAAAGCCATCTCTGAACTGCCATTTCAAATGAGATTAAAGTCTCCACCTCTCCCACTTTCCCTTTCTGCTTTATATCCTTTCTGGAAACCTCAAACTAGGTGATCTCTCCAAGGAACCAACATATATGTAGCATTTTTCTCATGCATCCAAGAGTTGCTTTTTGACCGCAACTCCTGCCAGAAGCTCCGAGTATGAAATAAACAGATGCACTTTGTTTTCCACAGCATGGAGTGCTATCTGAAGCTGTCTTAAATACAACAAGCCTATTATTCACAGAAAGAAGAGCGAACAAGTTGGTTTGGAGATCAATTTGAGAAACGGACCTTTGAAGCGGAACCCTCCAGATGTCTGCATATATCCACGCTCCATTTCACAGGAGCAAACGGCACGCAAAGGCGCTGCGCTCTCCTATAAGGACACACTTCGGAGCACTGGTCCTGAAACCCGACTTAGCAGTCAGACTTACAGATGATGCTGCATGTGCAGAAACTCTTCACTAAGCTGCATTAAGATTTCATAAAAGATGCAGGGTACAAAACCTACTAATTCCATCATTTCCATGAATTCTCTGTACTCAAGATATAAACTCCTGGTCAGATTATAGAAATGCTAAGCCAATCAAGGATGGCTCAAGTCATTTGGAATACATTTGGAAGCAGAAAATCACACCATATATCACACTAACAGAAATGTAGCAACCTCATTAAAGGTACACCACAACAAATATATATCTTCAACACAGAGGTACTGCACAAAACTGAAACTCACAGGACTCAACCAACACAAGATTAGGTTTGCTGCTGCTGCTGCATGAAGTTGGACCTGGCAAATGTGTGATTGAAAATCTGACTTTGTTCAGTTTATTAAAAAAAAATTGACAGCATTTGTAACCATTTGAATGATGAAAGAACTATGACAGTTTGTGCCTTCCATGAAATAGAATCTATCTGGATGGGCACTGAGTCCTTGGGAATCTCTGGTAGAACTCGTGGTATAACCAATAACAAAAAGAAATGGCTGCTAATGCTTCCACAACCTTTGAAGGGAGGACAAGATAAAACCTACTTGCTAGACACTCTAAGGAAAAAGTCTAAATGTTTTCTGTAAAGTCAGACAAATAAGAGAGAACCACTCAGTCTTGGGACTTGATGTGCACACTGTACTATCAGGATGCCTTACACTTCATAATAGAGAAAGGCACAAGTAAGACAAGAGATCGCATTATAACCTGCTTCCTGAGGTAGGATGAGCAAGGCAGTTTGAAAGCTTGCCAACAGTGATAGTTCATAACACTAAACAGAAGTGATCTGGATTTTGCCCAGAAAGGCAAGAGAACACTGTGAGGTATCCATTCACCTCCCAGAGCTGCAGCATTCTCTGCAACAGCTGACAGTGTAGATCAGATATTTACCTCTCTTTGCAGAAATTGGGCTGATGCCAGACTTACCCAAGCAAAAGTCAAGGGCACATTACAGAAGTTTGCCCTGGTGAGGGGCAGAGATTTGTCAGAATGTAGTGTACACTGGCTTCAGAAAGCTTAATATCACTATTGCAGAATGTTCCAAAAAGGCAAAAAAATCCCCAATGTTTATTGCTACTGAAAAATACATTCATTCCATACAAAAGCTATGTGACAGCTATCACTCCAAAACTGGGGCAAATACCACAATTCCCATTTAGTTGTGTGCCAAGTACTGAGATTTTGTTTCATGTCAGCAGACAGAGTGCTTCCCATAGCAAGGTTCCTATCAAGCTTTGAAATTGCTTTCCCTAATGAATTCTGAAAGACACTAAAAAAAGTCTGTATTTTGGCTTTTGTCTTGAGCCCTTACCCATCATTAGGAGTTACACATCAAATTACAGAAATATCTCCTAACAGAAATTTGAAAGGAGGCACAATCTGCTCGAGAACAACATCATCTGCCAAAAAGCCCCAAAACCAGAGGGTGTCAAATCATCTACCAGCAGCATTTACCAGCTAGTACAGGAAAAAAATCCACAGATGTGCTCTACCAGCTCATCTTGTTCAGCAGATCATATTTGCAGTTTAACAAACTGTCGCTGGAAATACGGCCAGCTGACACAGGACCCTCCTGCTGAATAAAGATCCAGACCAAAAGGATTCTAGGGAGAACTTAAGAAGCTTACAGGTATTTTTCAGAAAGTACTTTTCCCCCAGTATCTCCTGCTACCAGGAACAATACCATGCTGACGTAATACTTAAAACATTACTTGAACAAAATAGCTCTCACTAACTCCAATCTCTCACTAACTCCAATCAAGCAAAGAATCACAAGTAGTTTTCTATTTTATTTTCTACCCTCTTCACACAGTACTTTCAGTGCTCACACCACTCACTTGCCTTCCAGTCCCTGGGAAATCAACAATACCCTTAACAATCACTATGACAGTTTTGGTTTAGGTGAAAAAGAAAAAGATATCATTGTTTTCAATTAAACATTTACTATTACTTCAGGTGGTGCTCTGAATGAGCCCACCTTTTGCTTTGCTTCCTGATTGACACATTAGCATCAGTGCTCAGCACAGCTTTTTGTTAGCAGCAATGCAGCAAACCGACATTTTTCTAATTTTCAGCTGTAGAATACCACTATTTTCCTTTTAACTATTTTAAGAATTTTCATGTAAATTCTCAATCAGCTTCCTGGCAGACTTGATGCCTCTTGACAGTGTTTTGTTAAACTGAAAACATCAGCACTAAAAAGCAACATTTAACATGCCTCTTTTACCCAAGAAGCTATTTAACTGCTGCTCAAACAACTAGTACATTGCAGCCAGCAAAGGCACAGATCTGTGCCAGGATTAATCACACTCCTCTCATGAGCAGACTTACAGTGATTACCTCAGTTACTCAAAAAAGTCTAAGCCATGCTACCACCAGTTCCCCCATTTATGTTGTCAGTCCGTTTGACGTACTTGTGCTTTGTTTGCATCTCCAGATGCTGCTTTTACTGAATTACTGCTCATGATGGTGAGGAGTCTTGCTGCTAGGTAATAGGTGCTGGAAATTCTTGCACCATTATGGTGTTCCTGTGAGCAAGTGTTCTCATCAGGAGGCATAAGCCACTTCTTGAGATCAGGCACAAGCTGCATTATACCACCGGGAACAAAATGCCAAGGACAAAAGTATCATAAAGTGTCTTCAACCTTTTTTAGGAATCCAAACCACCACCAATGAGTTGCAAAGATGACTTACAAAATATGCACATCACATGGTTAAGGATTAAAGCCCCCATCATGAAACATATGGGGAAAGTTATCCCTTGGAAAGTTCCAGGCACCATGAAAATAACAGATAGGTACTTCTCACCAGTTAAAAGCTGAAGTGCTAAGTGCAGTATCCAGCAAGAGAGTGTCTACCACCGTTTTGCCACTCCTCCTTCCACAAGAAAAGCATTGGCAGCACTCCCAGCAACACTCATGTATACCATATGTGCCATCTGATCACACATTCCAGGTTTAATACTTCTCTCCTAAGTAAGTTGCTCAAGAGGCCTGACTCTACCCCTTTTGAATACAGCAGAAATTGTTAACTTTACAGGTCTTTATGCCGTCCTAAAGCTTTTAATTGTGCATGCCTCCACGCTGGGCCGAGATGAGGCTGACCCAAGACCAGGAAAGGATCAAGTAAGCTACAGTGAAATGCTGAATCTAGAGGCTACATGTTGCCTAGGTATGTTGATCCCTCCCAGAGATAGTCTCTAGTGATCATCACTTGATGTGGGCAGCTGCAAGCTGTGATACAGCAAGAAACTACCTGATGGCTCACAGTGCCAAGCATAGCAAGAGGGTACACTAAGTCTGGTCAGCAGACAACAGAGAAAAACTAGAAACCAGTGAAATAAATTGGTTGAGTCAGGGAAGAAGCTGGTTGACAGGCTCAGGGCCATTGCCTCTTGAGTGTCTATGGAAGACAGATGAGATTTCCAACAAAGATGACAGATACTTCGGGGGAACTACAGAAAAGCAGGGCTGGGGATGCAGATACCAAAACATTGTAGATGCCTAAAAGGTGACAAATCACTTTTAGGTGTCACCTTAAGTATGATAAACAGCTACTAACTACAGCAGTGTCAGGATTAAAAACTAAGAAACAAGCAGCTTCTTTCTGGGACAGGTAACAACTGGGCAGACAGGACAGAGAGGAGGAGCTGCGTCACTCCACTCAGTGATGCAAACCTGAATGCAGAGACTCTTGTTATTGTTAGTATCCAAGTTGAAATTCACACAAATCTTATCAAAACTTACACATTTTGATGCAAGCATTCAGGTCATGTGTCAAAACGATCTTCGCCACAATCTGTCTAGACCCTGTAAAATTATCTATCGATTTCAATGCTGGAATGAAACACAGGCTTGTTAAATCTGCTGATGTTGCCAGCTTAGTGGAGAAAAGGATTAAAATTCAAAAGTGGTCCTGACAACAGAATGCCTCAAAACATTTGGGATGCAATTCAAAGGGCGTGTAAAGAAGGCATGAACTGTACAAATGCAAGACTTGAGTGACTTCTTATGCAGCTGTTTTATCATAATTTCTGGGTGATGACAGATCAGAGACTACGTGAATTTGTGCCCTACCATTTGGAAAAAAAGGAAGTTTTATTCTAAGGTATTTGCAGAAACATCATATACAGAAAAATGCACAACAATGGGTGCTGACTAGGGCAGACAAGAACAGCAAGTATCACAAATAGTCCTTGCACTTTTCCACACTGCTGCAAAAGAAAAAAATAAAAAGACATGAAATTAAAACCATAACATGAAATTATGGAAGAGGCTTTTCAGCTACATGAGAAATTAGTATGTTCCACCTTGGGCCAAGAGGCAATTAGAGTCCAAGAAACTGAGTTATTTGGAGCATTAACTGTCTTTCAGGGTCATTACAACAGCATAGCAGTTAGCCCTGTGATAAAATATAAATTCTCCTCTCTGTGGTGCATAATCTGACCTCCCTATAATGAAGCTCCATGGGACCGAGAAAAATTGTTGTATAGCAGGACATTCTCTGAAAGAGAGATTTTGTAGCTTGTCGTACCAAAATAAACTAGTACCCAATTTGACTCAAAACACGTTATATCTAGTATTTTCATGAGGTTCACTTCATATTGTAAGAATACCATTTAAGCATCAACAAAAAGGAAGAAAAAATTAAAATCACAGTATTGTTTTGGTTGGGAAAGAGCTTTAAGATCGTCAAGTCCACTGACCTCACACTGCCAAGCCTACCACTAAACCATGTCCCTCAGCTACACAGCTTTTAAGTATCTCCAGGGATGGCGACTTTACCACCTCCCTGGGACAGTGGCTAACAGCCCTCTCAGGAAAAAAGTTCTTCCTAATTTCCAATTTAAATCTTCTGAGGTGCAACTTGAGGCCATTTCTTTATGCCCTATCCCTCATTACTTGGGAGAAGATACTGATCCCCACATTGCTACAACCTCCTGGCAGGTAGCTGTAGAGAGTAATCCTATCTCTCCTCAGTCTCATCTTACCCAGGCTGAATATTCCCAGGTCTCTCAGCTGCTCCTCATCAGACTTGTGCTCCAGACCCTTCATCAGATTCTTTGCCTGTCTCTGGACACATTCCAGCACCTCAGTGTCTTTCTTGCAGTCAGAGGCCCACAACTGAACAGAGTACTCAGGTGCAGCCTCACCAGTGCTGAGTACATGGGGACAGTCACTTCCTTGGCCTTACTGGCCACATTGTTTCTAATACAAGCCAGGATGCCATTGGCCTTCTTGGCCACCTGGGCACACTGCTGGCTCATGTTCTCCCAGATATTGACCAACACCTCCAGGTCTGTTTCCACCAGACAGTTTTTCAGCCACACGTCCCCAAGCCTGTAGTCTTAGACAGAGTTGTTGTGATGGAAGTGCAGGACCCAGCACTTGGCCTTATTAAATCTCATTCAGTTGGCCTCAGCCCATCAAATCAGCCTGTTGAAATCCCTCTGAAGAGCCTTCCTGCTCTCAAGCAGCATTACACACCCACTCAGCATTGTGTCATCTGCAAACTCACTGAGGGTGCACTTGATCCCCTCATTTAGATCATTGATAAAGACAATAAACAGAACAAGGCCCAACATTGAGCCCTGGGGAACACCACTGGTGACTGGCTACCAACTGGATTTAACTCCATTCATCACCACTCTCTAGGCCTGGACATCTAGGCAGTTTTCCACCCATTGCAGAGGACATCTGTCCAAGCCACAGGCAATTCAGTTTCTCCAGGAGAATGCTGTGGGAAATGGTGGCAAAAATATAAGGTTGTACATAAGATACAGCAGAGAATGACAGGTACAAATTCCTAAGATTTGCTTAGATGCTTTTTCTATGAAATCTTAATAAACAGGTAAAAAAAAAATGGAGAGTTCACACTGTTAGGACATTTTCAAAGAGGGCATGCTATTAGCACGTCTTGTTACAGAGTAACTGACTAATTCTCTGTATCCAAGATCTCTCTCATTTTCTCTGAAAATTTATGGTGTTTAAGGCAAAACCAGGGCTACTGCACAGCCTGCACAAAGTGTACAGAAACACTGAGCTCCATTTCACCTGTCTGAAGGAATTTAAGGCAAAGCTCTGATCAATCTTGTTTAGAAGTAGCTTAAATTACTTTAAAGCCTTCTTTTAATGGGAGCAGGGAGTGCGACATAGTCCTATATCCTAGATTTTGGGTGTTCCTCAACTGTCCCTGAAGACGGTTGTTCTGGGGAGTATTTAGGCAATGCTTGGATGTTCCTTCTAAATGCCACATTCACTGGCTTTCACAGCACAGACAAGGATAACTCTCCTGAAAGGTATTATGAAGAGGGCTTTTCAGCACAATGTGAACAAAGCAACAAGACCCACTGCCTCAGAAGAATAATGTCCTCCAGAAAAGCGATGGGAAGATGACAGACATTTAAAGGAGTTTTTCAGAACACCTTTTGTGACGCTGGTTATTTCCTCACCCCTCATGTGAAGAAACATAGATGTTTGGAAAATGGATGTGCAACTATTGGTATACACAGAGGAAAGTTACCTCCACTGTGAAGTCTGACTGGACACTCACATTGAACATTTACGTTTGTCAAACTTACTTAAATTCTGTGATGTGGTTAATTGCAATGAAACAGAATTTCTTTTACAACAGTTCATCTACTTCAAGCTCAGTGGTTTTTAAATGTTCTGTCAGACACACATGTATGGAGTGGGGAAGTCACCTTGAGGGAATAAGCAGGCTGAGGAAACCAGGAATGAAAAGATGTAATTAGTGATGATGAACTGGTCTGATTAATATAGAAGACTGGAGTTCAAGACTTGATCTGTGTCATAAGTGAAGAATCAATCTGATTAAGTTTGCCAATACCCATTCTTCGGAAGCAGTTTTTCATCACTGCTCAAAAAAAAAAAAGCCCTGACCTGATGAGAGAGCAGCTTAGGTCAGCTAACACTACTTGAGACCTATTGGCCTTTTAGATCCATCTACTAACCACAGAATGCTTTCACAGAGATTCTTTTTGCTTGTGACAAAGGCTTGTTCCACAGACATTTTATTCAAAGTCTCTCCAAAATCCTGCCATCACTGGAGTACTACTAGATAATATATCAAGACTAAAATAATGGGAATAGAAGCTCCCCTCCTTGTTTCTGCAAGTTAAAATATAGTTTTTCATTCAGGAATGATTTTGAAAGAACCATACCATATATACAGAAAAAGCAACACAGTCTATTACAAGTTTTTATCAAACATGATAAGCTGGAGGCATGAACATTACAACATCTTAAAACCTTCCAGCATAAATGAACAGCTAAGAAGTTCGGAATGACTTTGCGCAGGAGGTGGACATCACTTTGTGCTCCATCTGACCTTACTAATAATCATTCAAGCTTCAAATCTGCTACTAAAGTCTCTGTTGTAAGCAATTATTTGCCTCTGTGCAAAAATGTTAATTTCATGCTCTGTAAACACATCTCCTTGTGAAAGACCAGGCTGCCCATAAAGATTGCTTTTGACAGCCTGGTGACCATCTCCTGCAGCATGTGCCTGAAGTATCTTTTAGGTGGTGGAAACATCTGTTCTGCCCTCTGTGAAGGAAAGGATATACAGGGATGACATGTTTACAGGTGAGCCATATATAATGACCTCTGCAAAAGGCACCTGGACTTTTGGCATTTATTTAAGGCACAGTAACTTGACACTGAAAAACGGAACATCAACAGCAACTGCTTTCAAGTAGCTATAATAACTTGTGATAGCATTTAATCAACTAACTTGTTGAAAACATCATCTCTGCAGTGGTACCTTCAGCAAAAGAATGTATGGAGGATGAATGGTAAGAATGTATGGTAAGAGAGACAGCTTTTTAAGTAAAAGTGGAATCATAAGAGGAAGGCTGTTGAAGGTTGTCGAGCTTCAGGGGAAACAAAAAAAAAGCACCACACTGTTTACCAAAACTAGTAAGTAGACTGATTATTTAGTCCACACTCAAGTCTGTGAGCAATGTCTCCCAATGAAATCATGGAACATGATCCTACATGGCAAGTGGTTTGCTGTTTGGGTTTTTTTTTTCCCTAAAAATATTAGTCTGAATCCCAAAACTAAATCCATTAAGTACATACAGTTCTAGTTTTGGAAGGTAGCCGATACAAGACTGCTGGGAGACAAGCTATGTATTTTAAGGCAATATGAAAAAGCAACTGTCTTCAGAAAAATGCAAGTAAAATGCTACATGTGAAAGTTACCACCTTTACTGGAAAGGCAAGGGAATCATAAATATGCCAGGCATTTAATGCTAGGAAACAACTCAACTTTGAATAATTTTATGCTATTAAGAGATGCGTGCTGAATATGGACTCAGATCACTTCATAATTCATATCTAACACATACTAAAAGTCAGCCTCGGTAGTGCACAGCAAGTTGCCAACCAGTGGTCTTTTAGATGCATCTAAATTCACTTCAACATGCATATAGGGCAATGGCATGCTTTCTCCCCTCCTCAGGCTTTTCCTTTACTCTCAGTGTCACTTCACAGATGTCTTCAACTAGACCTATTTTCCCCTGTCTTGTATTATAAAATATTCTAGGGGCCACACAGTAAGTGAAGCAGTATTTTTTAACTTCTAAGAATCTCTCTTGAAACTTGAAGTAATAAGCAAAGACACTTCAAGATTTAAGTGTTCAAATGATGCTCATGGATTAGGAAATATTTATGCATTTCCATAAACTTACTACTGTGCAAAGAGGCAACGCCATAGAAATCACCATCCCAGAAAGCATAAACCAGAGCATTTGGCTATTATGAATTATAAAAGTAGAAAGTTCAGATAAATGTCAGTGTTTCAATAATCTCTTTTAGGACAGCTGCTCAGAAGCAGCCTCCGTAGGGCTGGATTTTCACAAATTACATTAGGAGGAGGAAGGACTGTAACACACACTGTGATGATGAGATGTCAATCTTGGCAAAAGTAAAACATAAGATGCTTAATACAAAAATTGGAAAGTAATTCCACTCAATTGCATGTAACAAAACAAAAATCAAGCCTGCTATATACTTTCAAGCAAAACTCATTTTAGACTGATAAATCCTGACACTTTTGTTTGTGGTCTAAAGCAAATCCTTGCAAATTGTGTGAACAGCTGAGACCCACAGTACTTTTCTTCTATGCACTGGAGCAAAAACAGGTTGCAGAATTACACTGCTATTCTATACTCATTGTCTTTGGCAGCAAAGCTCAGTTAAAAGGCTTTTTTTTCTGGTTTCAAATTCAGCTCATCGATCTTAGTTTACAGCAGGTCCCCATCCCAGCTGTATCAGCAGAACAGAGAGGGAAGGCAAGCTGCAAAACAGGCGCCAAGATCATCAAACAGTCTCTGTTACCGAGACAACTTGTGTCAAAGCCCTCCTTAGCACACATTGTTTGGTTACTGATCATTATTCATTAGGCAAGAGAGCATACTCAGGTAATCAACTTAATATTCTTTCTGCTATCTCAACTACTCACCAAGTCAACTTCACACTTTCATACTCCCTCACAAAGGAGCACGTACCAATCTCCACTTTCCCCCAACTTTCAGGATTATTGAACCAAAGAGGTTAAAAACCCTCTGAAGCAGGAAGTTGCTTCTGTAAAAACAGAAGGGAAACCTCAATAGCAACCTTAAAATAATCAATAAATGCTTACTAGTAGGTGGGAAGTTCAACATATTTTTGGCTGCTTAATACTTGTGTTTTTAACATATCCAAACAGCTCAATCTAATTACTTGCTGCAATTTAAACTACCTTCCCTATATAAAACTTTAAGTAGGCACTTGCTTTAGTTTTGAGAACTGCATCAAGCCCATGGTAAGATTGCAATTAAACAACAATAACTACACAGCAGCACGGTTCTATTTAAATAATCTTCTTTGCAAGCTTCAGGAAGATCACTGCATGCAAAAAAAGCTCAGGGATCACGTAGTCAAAAGCCTTCATCATGTAATCCTCCATCCTCAGTAAGAACTGTTCTGTCTGGAACAGTTTATGCAGCAGCTACAGTACAGTAAACATTTTATCCAAGAAGGAAAGGTATGAAGAAACTATAGTACATGGCAGTGATATGGGAAAATCAAATACTTTAACCTCCAAAATTCCTTTCAATGCATTTTCAAAAAGCAGCAGTTGTTTTGGACAAGCCAAGATAAGACACTTAGACCCCAGGGATGAGGAACCACCCCCAAATTCCTTCAAGTTAAATAGAAGCCAACTTTCTGCTACTTTCCATTAAAGGTAGGATCATTTTCTTTTCCTTACCAGAGGATGCAAGCCAAAGTTCATAGCTACTAGAGGTTTCAAAGTATTCAGATCAATCTTCTGAGCGCTGCATAAAAATACTGCATGATTTTGATTGATGTTTCAGAAAATCAGCTGTGGCCTTTTAATCAGAAATGGGAAGACTTTGAGCTCCATACACAGCACAGAGAAAGCACCTCTGAGCATAACTATGTTAAGTTAGCTACAACTGAGGAGCATGTACTGTCTCTGAGATTTGTTTTTTTCTTCTAATGAAGCCACAGCAAGAAACCAGAGCAAGATTTAGAGACAGTGGAAACATCCTGGGTGACTAGGGCAAAAACTTCTTCGTGGTTCCAGGAGTAACCACTATGAAAAGATTCATATTATGAACAACAACCTTAAACAAACTTTCCTAATAATAATTACTAAGAGAAGACAAGACATTGAACTAAAACACATGCAACCAGTAGCTCTACAAGCAGCTTCGCAGAATGCCCTGACTCCTGGCCAAGTATTTGATCGACACTTTTTTTTTTTCCAGAGTCACTGCACAACTGGTGTTGTGGTTTTGCCCAGCCAGCAATGAAGCACCAAAATAGTCTCTCGCTCTGTGGTCCCATTCACCCCCCACCCTCATCAGGATGGGGAATGCCCCAGTGAAATGGGAGGAAAAAAAGATAAGCAAGCTTGTTGTGGATTGAGACAAGGGCAGGGAGGGCTCGCTGCCAATTACGGTTCTGGGCAAAACGAACTCCACTACTTCACTTAGAGAGGAAAGTAGGAAAGTTTATTCTACTATCTACAAGAAACAGAACAGAATAAAAGCAAAAACAGAGTAGGATGATGAGAAAATTACAACCAGCACTGTAAGATCTCCCTCTCTCATCCCTCCTTTCTTCCTCATTGTTCCCGATATCTCTACCTCCTGCCCCCTCAACAGCTCAGCGGGGCAAGGAAGGGGGGATGTGGTCAGTCCCTCACAGACAGGCTCTGCCACTTCTCTCTTCTCAGATGAGGCATTCTTCCTCTGCTCCAATACAGAGTCCCTCCCCCAGGACATAGTCCTTAATGAACTCCTCTGTTGTGGGTTGTTCCCAGCAGCTGCAGCTTCTGCCGATACAGGGTGCCTCACATGGACACAGTCCTTAGTGAATATCTCTGGTGCGAGTTCCTCCCAACAGTTGCAGCTATTGCAGATAGAGGGTCCCCCCCACAGGACATGGCTTCTTCTCGGCATAGTCACTGCCCTGATGTGGGGTCTTTAATGAAGTGAAAACAAATCACTGCTTCACCACACCTCTCCTCATGATGCAGAGGAGTCTCAGCTCCAGCACACCTTCTCCTCTCTTCCTTCACTGACCTTGGAGTCCGCATGGTTGCTTCTCTTTTTCTTCCAACTCCTCGCGCCACCACCAGCCAGGAAAGAAGAAAGGACAGGAAAAAGCCAGGAAAGAAGAAGGAAGAATCCTCCTCTTCCAGCTTCTTAAAAAGTGACCGTGGAGACATTTAATTAGCTCAGCTCCAGAAGTGGATCTGGCTTAGAGACGGGGAGAGTTTCGAGCAACTTCTTACAAAAAGCCATCTTTACAGCCTCTATCCTTTACCAGAAATGGCTTCATGACAAGTGACAAGTATCAAAACCAAACCTTTGGCCAAATGTTTCATTTGTTATAGCACATCGATACAAACAATCATTTTATGCTCCTGTACAAATAGAATCAAACCTGAAAAACTCTCCCCTTTGTCAGTGAGTCTTTGTTTGACTGCACAAGAATTCACTATAACCAGTTCATACTTTAAAAGTCAGTGTGCAGCAATGACTGTTTGCCATCTGAAAGCGTGGAGAGATTTGCTAGGAGGATTATGTCTAAGCAGTTTTAAACACTAACGTGAAATAGCAAAATCCAAATCATTAGACTTGCATTTGCTTGATTCTGCTTCTCACTGCAGGGCAGCGTGCCATGCCCCTTTGAGCAAAGCAGGCAGGTCCAGCCTCAAGTAGTTACCCATTGATGCTTACTATCTCTAATCTTGTCTTGGAATTGCTCCCCAGTGCCAGGCAGACTGGGGATTTCTATGAGCACAAGCTGGCTTACATTCAAACCAGGCCAAGACTGCAGGAAGGCTCTTTAGGGGGTAACACAGACAAGGAGATTCCCCCGTGTTACCCCATGTGGTACAAATCAGGTGCATCGTCAGCCTTTTATATATACAGAGGTACAGACTTTGTTCTGAAATTCTTTTTTACAAAAAAAAAAAAGTACTTGCACAAAAAGCTACTGATAACATTTAAGCAATCCCCATTTCCCTCTCAAACTCTCTATAAGCATTTTTGGCACACACTCCCCCCCCTCCCCCCCAACAATTTCAAACAATTAGTTGATGAACTGCTAACATATAAACAACCTTTACCAGATGTGCCTGTTTGGCACATCCCTGCGTAAGAAGGTATTTTCACTCCCTGCTTCTGAGTATTCATTCTTTAGGCACTCTCAGGATTGTCTCCTTTCTCTCCTCCTGTGTTGAGATGGAGAACTCAGCATGTTGCATACTGAATCACATTTTAATGAGGAAAAGCAGGAAAGCAGAGGTATTTTCCTAACCTCTCTCAGGGTATAGAAAAGTAAGTGAAAGGTTTATGTAGTGATGAATACAGCTGTCTGAGTTTTGGAAGCCAAAGACATCTGATGCAATTCCAAGATCAATAATCATTTAGAATCCCTCTCCACCCTAAAGCCATACATTTCAACATATAAATAACATTTTGTACCCCATATTTCAATCCTGAAAAGAGTAATTCAAATATCATAGAAATTTCCGTAGTAAAGGGCCAAGGCATTGTCACTGACAGACAAATCTCAGTGTATCCTTATGTTCAAATGCATATGTCATTTTTTTTGCCTTACTGCTGAAAATTGTATGCCTGTTACAAATTTCAGTTCAACATTTAGATATCACCTTTTCAAGTAAATGTCCACCTTGCAGTATTAGAGAAACAGTAAATAACACACCATGCAAGACCATCCACGGCAGTACTTGCTTCAGTCTATATGTCCCAGCTAACATCTGTGTACGTCTTAAAATGTTTTCGGCTAGCAAATCCCCTGATAAAAGCAGAAAGCAAATTCCCGTGATTCAGACATTCAACATTTAATTCCTGAACCTTTCTTTTCAACGTTTCCTGAGAATACGCTGCATGTAATATTTAGAGCTGCTGGCTTTCAGGAGACATTTGTCAAAGCCCATTTGGAAGTGACAACATCTAAAACATTTGCAGCTGGTTATAATGCATCAGGAAAATAAAGTTGTCTGGCCTCAGTACCGTGCCAGTGTTTGAAGGAAAAAAAAATTATCAAAACCATATGTCTGCTCTTAGTTTAGTCTCAAGTGATCTCTATTTTATAAGGTAATTTACCATTAAGGTTTAAACTCCTATGGATTGAATTTTACTAATTGGACTTCTTGGGCTTTTAAAAAAAAAATGTGCTGTTTAAAAATGTGCTTACAATTCCCATAATCCAGCTGGTTTTGATTCTACCAGTCAAACATCCAAAATCTTTCTGGTAAGAGGAATAAGCTCCAGAAGTTATCATAAAGGTGACATGCCCAGAATTAATCCCCGTGACTTCTCCACCAGAAATAAGTTTCCTGTGATTTTTATGACCATTATGGGTACAGAAAAATGGCATCTCTTCCTAAGTAATTTATGTTGTGGTTTTGAAATTTAAACTCCATCTCAAATACAGTGTCTTACTGCTTCAAATTAAGTGAATGAGAGCAGGGATTTTAATCCAGTCAGAAACTCAATTCTGACCCAGGTCTCATTTCCTCTGAATGAAAGCCATTCAGAGAAGGTGAGAGTATTTTCCTGCTCCAAAGGTTCTTAAGCTATATAAATCAGCACAAACATAAGGCACACAAACACTGAGGCTCGAAAAGCAGAGCAACGCACATCACAACTATAGCTAAGACTTACAGGGCTGTAGACTCATTCCCAGCAACACAACAGTGGCAAAGTCTCCCGCTGTGCATCCAACTAGCTGCTGCTAAGGCACTCTGGAAAGCTGCTCCCTTCCTTTAGGGAAAGCTTCTCCACAAGCCTTCAGCTGCCACTAGCTTGACGTGCTTTGCCTAACTTTACATTTGCTCATGCCAAATTACTGTATTAAAAAGCTTTCCATGGCTTTGGCTTTAGAGGCAACTCAAGCAAAACATTCTGGAAAAACAGCTATTTCATCTGTTCCTACTGCCCAAACAGGCATTACTGTATGGAAAGGTTGAAGCCAACTGAAACATCTTGCCCAACAGGCAGGCAAGCATGTCCAACTCAAAACAGATATCAAATGTTGAGCACAGCTTTGTGGTCTGGAAGCAAAGAGTCTCACACTCCTAAGAACAGTCTATTGTCCAAATCCAGAGCAAGAGAACTAGGAAAATTACATACCACAAGTAGAAATCCTCTGAATAAGCACATAAATTGTGCTTCAGAGTGAAGTGGTCAAAAAACTACGTAAATCTTCCCCAGCAGATGTTGTTTTGTGGGTCAGAGAGAGGCAACTGTCACATAACCATGTTATAAGCCTTGTCTTTTTAACACAAGCAGCTCTGAACTCTTATTTTTTTTTTTTTAAACTGTGCTGCTCTGGAGGAAGCACCTCTCCCAAACAAGGCAAATCTGCAAAATGCTTTCCAGAACAGAGCAGGAACAGAGAGGCAAGGCTTGTGCTAGAAAACTGACCTCTCTGGGTAGCACATTTTTACGAAGAAGTTATCTAGTGCAATGACACAAGATGCTGAGCACAACATATCTTGGGTTCATACCTTCTGGGAAACTTACAGAAGATAAACAGCCCTGTCATACTTTGTTCTCTTTAAAAAGTTTTTCTCGGCCTTACAGATTAATGCATTCACTTACTGCCTTCACCGTTTAGTCTCTGATCTCAGTCCAAAGTTTGTAAGAACTGCCTCCCATCTTTCTTTCGGAACAAAAAAAATACTTCAAAATTTGTCTTTAGCTTTTAAGTGCTCAATATCCTCATCCTTTCCCACTAATGCTTTTGCTCACTGACCACTTAGCAGACTTTCCTGTTACTTAACAGTAATTACACAGCAAATATGGAGACAGCCATTCATTCCCCCTGCAGAACCTGAACATGAATAGATAATTACATGGCTTTTGATACACTATTAGCTTGCAAAGAAAGCAGAAAAAAAAACTTATTGTAAAAAAATGTGGGGATCATGTACATGACAATAGTGTTCTCTACAACCACATGTTTGTTTTCAGGTTGAGTGCTAACCTGACATGCTCTTGCAATTTCCAGCCAGAATTTTAACAGCACCTTGACAAGCAGTTTCACAGCTGCTCATGGGACCCAGAAGCAACAGGAGCTAATAAGGTTCTGATTTCATTACTTTTTAAAATCCTTTTACAGCCTTATAGAACTGGGCAGCAAAATGTCAAAGGCCAACTATAAGCTCAGAAAGACACCTCTGCAGTGAACTCATCTTTTAACCAGCAGTCAATTTTTTCTAATGCTGCTTGAGTAAAAGGGAGATTGAATATCATCATCGGCAGAAGTCAGCTGCACTCACTAGGAAAAGCAGACAACTCTACTGAAGCCACTAGTTCCTCCAGAACCACCAGCAAAATGTAACAAAGAACGTAACATGGATTTGAAAGGAGAGCAGACACAGAGCTAGAGCTCTCTTACAAATACATCTTTTAAGCTAAGAACTTTGCTTTACTGTTTCAGAAATTCCCTTTGCTCCAATACACAGTCTTTTTAATTAGACACAGAATACAGCTAGTTGCAGGATGCCTTTAAAATCCTAAAACCCTAATTAGAAACCCAAAACAACAGCACTCAATCCACGTCAGTATGTGTATCTAAAAGCCACAATGCTCTTTGCGGCTCTACTCACTATTTTAATGGCAGAGAACTACCTCTTCTAACAGATATTGCTAGGGACAGACCCAGGACAGTGCAACTTGTCTTTAAAGGAACTTCTCTTAATCACTTGTTACCTATAAACAACTCAAGTAGCATATTAAATGCTTGCAGCACCACAGCTGTGTGAGCTGCCAACAACTCTGCACAATGCACTTTTTTTTTTGTAAAGTACAAACCCTATAATGTAGGATCATCCAGTGTTTTAGAAGCAGCTACAGGTTCAGTAAAACAAAGCAATAGGATTTTAGATGGCTGTTAGTCTATTGTCTTAGGCAGCACTATCTAGTGTGACTTACCCAGAGATTTTGGAAATGCCATCCCAGGAACACTATACATTTTTTCCCATTACTGCTAAAGGACCACAGCTACACAACTGCAAAACCCTTAAGAGCGACCCAATGGCAGTGTCAGCTCACCTAAAGGCAAGCTGCTGCAACAAAAATCATACTTTTATTTGGGCTTATCTGTAACCCACAAGCAGCATAGTATTACTTTGTAAGCAACAACAGGCAGTAGATCAATGTTGAAAGGAATGCACAGTCAGCTTTCAAAGCCATCTAGAAAATGCCTGGAACATTTTAATAACTTAATTCTGACTTAAAGAAATCTTTAATTAAGACAGCATTTAGAAAGTATCTTCAGAACAATCTGGAATCCCATGGAATGTGTTACAGCCCCCAAGGAAGCCTGCTCTGGCTAAGTGCTGAGATCAGTTGTGACTTGGAGAAGGCAAGCAGCAGTCAGTAGTCAGCACCACCCAAGTAAACATGCAATTTGCCTCTCATGTCGTTACCTGGCACCAGGATCACCTTTGCCTAATACTTGTCATGTTCATTTGAGGAGCTTGCCCCGTTTTTTCCAAAATTATGGCATTATCCAAATTAGAGTTGCAGAGGACTTGACTTACAAGAATTAACTGCTGCTTACTTTTTACACTAGCATGCCCCTGTTAATCCATGCTCCAGCAAAAAAAGCAAGTGAATTAGGTCAAGGGAGCTTAAATGCTACTAAAATATGTTGCATAGCACCTTATATCCACAGCTCAGACAGCACTTACTCGCCCACAAGCTAAGAGCAGACAACATACAAGTCGTGATGGCCAAAGCGTCTTTGTCTGGGTACCAATGAACTTTCCTTTACTCTTTAGAGAAGGCTTAGACGTTTCAAGGCATATCAAAAGTAAGCACAGTTCCCAAGAAATTAGTTTGAGGAGATTATACTCTGCTTGGCTGCTGCTTTCTAACTTCTTTAAACTATAACTTTTTCAAACTACAGCAGGTCTCCTTCTAGCAACAGAAACTCAGAGCAGCAAAACCTACAGCAGAGACACGTTTGTGAAAGCTGCCCAGACAACTGATGCAACACTCCACTTCTAGGTGGTACATTACACTTAAGGACACCAAAACACCTTAACATTTACAGCTTCTTATATATATATATATATATATACACACACACAAGAATGTTTACAAAATAGGCATTTTCTTTCATTTTCAAGCTGTAGGCCACTAGACAGTCAGAGCTCTTCTCACAGATTCAAGCAAGAGAGGACATGCAATCCGTTACCTCAAAGACTGCTGCTTTAGTGCAAGCACCTCCACGTAATCTGCTGCACCAGAACTTGGTCCCCACCTTGGAGCTGGATGGATGGGTGCCTGGCAGTGCAAATTCAGTCTCATGGACTTGAAGCATCCACCTTGCTGACTCCACAATGGAAAACAGAAGTCACTCAGGCAATCCCATTAACACAGATTAATAGTTATGTCAAGCTCTGTCAGATCCATGAGATGCCAGCTGTCTAGTACTACAAAACCGCCAGCCTTGCTAGAGTTAGTGCCAAGTGTTTTGCCCAATGCAGTCCATTCTGCCAGCTGGGTTTGGAATAGGATGTTATCTGAGGACAAGATGAAAAAACAGACATTTATTGCTCTCCTCATTCGCACACCAGCCTCTGCACTTGGGAAGTGGAACAGTTAGTGGCTCTTATAGTGGTCAGTGACCATGTGACTGGTAAGAACTACATCAGCTCTCTTACTGTCATATGCTGGGCTTGAATGTAAACCACTCTGAAGAGCAAGAATCGCTGAAGTAGCAACCCATTTCAGACTGGACACACAAATATACACCCCAAAGGTAAGAAAAACTGTAACAGATTGATTATCCAATGAATAACACAACCTTCCATGCCTATCCTTTCAACCTCAAACAGAGGAATTACAAAGATCTTGAGTGCAGCAGTCAGAGGATTAAAGTTTTGGCAGCATTCCTTGTGCTCTCTTATACTCGCCTCTCAGCAAAGGCAGTGTTGGTAAGCAAAAGCCAACAGCAAAGATGCAAAAACCTTTAATGCTGCAGTACTGACTGAAGCCATAGTACAGTATTACGTGGCAGAGATGTACCTAAGCTAACACAGCAAACTGTGCCATTTCTCAAACATTCAGCATTCCAGGGACACAAGCCACCATTTGGCTACTGGTGGAGGTACAAAATCCCTTTGGAAAGCTGTTGTGCAGTTATTTTGCTAAAGAGCATTCTTCTCCTCATAAAGAATGCTTCTACCATTCTGGCTGAAGATCACAGTAATTTCTTACTTGCTTACTGTGGGTTGTCCAAGATATTCTGCATACTAGTAAGGAGGAAATTTTCATAACGTAAGCTAAAGCCAAGAGTGCTTTGAACCACAAATGACACTTAAAACTTGAGGAGCTTCAAGAAACCAGGTGATATCTTTGCAACTGCTGCTTCTCCTTCCCTGCTATTTAAAGTTCTAGAATGTCTTACGATTAAGGCCTTTTGGAGGGGATTGTTACAGAAATCCTTTAGCCCCATTATGTACTAAGCAAAATTGTTAAAGTAAATATTAAATTAATAAGCCCAGATGTTAAGTTAAAATGTTGGGTTATATTTTTTTTTATTTCAAAAGTATTCTGTAATCAAGCAGCTTCCATGGTTTTCTCTGCCAATTGGCTATCTCTTCAGGAGCCACTGAGAGTTTTCAGAGGTTTTAGAAGATTTGTACCCTGTGGTTTCAAACAAGATCCAGGTGCAGTTAATGGATCTCTTTATTCCTGACCCTTCTTGCTGACTGCACAGATCACAGAACCAAGAACTGATTACACATACACACTGAATGTGTTACGTGGTCTTGTTTAGGAAGCAAGAAAAGAATCCTAACTGTATAATCCAGCAGCACCAAACACATGCCTGAATTCATTCATGTTAAACTGACAAAGTTTATAAACAGGATTGGAAGTATACTTTCTTCAGTATTCTTTTCCATTTGCTGAATGGAGATGGCTGCAGTCAAACAGGTCAACCTTAACAATGCATCACAACATTCACAAGCAAGAGACACAAATAGTTTTTCACAGCTTTCCATCAGAAAAGGAGATATGAACACCCTGATTCATTGCTGGTCTTCCAGAGCCACTGCCTTTCCTTTGCTACTGAGGAGCAGAAGCCTTTCTGGGAGCCACTTGTACATGTAGTTCTGCTAAAAAAACCCTACCAGACTATATATGCAGGTAGAGCCAAAAGCTTACATGAACCCATTATTAATGGATCCAACTTCAGTGAGCTTGAAAACATTTTGCTGAAGATGTCCTGTTACTGTGAAGGTGTGACTCACAAATGAGGTATGGCAGTACTCCTCTTTAACACTTAGATCTTTAACAGTTGAAAAGAATTGAAGAGAGATTAAAAATAATCAAGGTTTCAAAGCCAGATCCTTTCATAGCTCTGACCCAGGAATCTCCTGCATTGCACATCAGAAGACCGAAAATACATAAGATTGTTAAGACTGGATTCAATCACCAGTGACGTTTTCTAGCTGTGCCTTTCAGAAAGCTGTACAGTACTTGTGATACAGTATAAAAATCAAATTATTGCACTGCTGAGAAGCTGCTTTTTTTGATACAAGTGTCAGCAAACAGTATTTTTAAGGCATTTTCTATAGAGCAACTTTAAGGAGGGAAAATAAATACACTTTCTATTGATATTCTTTATGGGAAGTGGTCTTTTGAGTGTTTTACTTTCTCCTTGCAGATTTCTGACTGGGCCTCCTGTGTGCTGTAGAAATACAAAAAAATCAATCCTCATGAAGCCACCACTTTTCCCTAAAGGACTCAAGGAATTTAATTCTGTTTTCCCAATTATCTCAAGTCACTCAAAAGCAAGAAATCTACAGTCTAGCAAATAACAGACCTAAAACAGCTTTAAACTCTTAAACATGAGAAAAATGTATACACACAAAAAAAGCATAAGACAGTAAGTCACAGCTGTAGTGAGCTCATGACAATTATTTCATAACTTGGATTTAATTGGAAATAACTTGTCTTCTTGCATTATTTCTTTAAATATTAACAGACAAATGTCTACTTCTACAAAAACGCAGTCAAATTTTTACTCTAGCAACGTAATGCTACACTGCAGTCTAATACCTTCTTTTTCTAGTTTTCAAGGATTCTCTAACCTCTTGCAACTTGCCTAATCCAAGCTGTATTGAGCTGCTCTGACAAAAAGATTTCCAGAGGGGAAAACAAGCAGTTTTCATAAACAAACATGAGCAAAGTTCAAATACAGACATGAACTGTGATAAAAGGAGCAGAGCATTTCCATTTTACTCCCATTTATATTGAACAGAAAAATATAACTGACAAGATATGAAGAATAGGGCAAAGTAGGAGAACATCTTTAACAGCATTTGAGTGATCACCGTATCTATGATGTCAAGAGCTAAAATCTACAAGAAACTTTGATATTTCAATGCTGTGTATCTCACAGCTCAACTTCCAGCTTTGCCATTCCCACAGTGAGGTCCATGCCCTTGAATATGGTCACTGCAGGATCAAATTCAGAACAACTGGGTAAGACAGACTTTTGACCTTTGAGTTCTCCAGGTCTTAGGTACATGATCCTCAAATACAAGGGGGCCTCTTCCTCTCAAACTCAGAGCAGAGTCAATTCTTACTTTGCACAAGGCAGTGAGGAAAAGGTGTTTGAGTGCTCTAGCTACTGCACTGCAAATTTGAAGTAAAAGCCACCAGTCTTTGTGGAAGGGTAGTAGGGCACCATTCTCATCCTCACTCTACCCCAGAGCTTCAAATGCAAGTAGCTGCAGTCTCATACAACTCATGGATAACTCCGGTATGAGAGCTGTGCTCTAAGCTCATTATCCTTGACAGGAGGTGGTCAATGCTAAGGACGGTTGCTGGCCTTCAGGAAGGAGGCAGTCGCAAGAGCTACTTGTAAGGAAAACATAAGTGTATGCCCCAGGGGCTTGACTGGGAGGAACTCTGGACCCAGGATGTCAGATCTGGAGTGGATCAGACGGTTTCTGAGGATCACTCTCTGCCTAAGTCATTGAATACACTTAGGCCTAAACCCACAAAAAGAGTTGAGTACCAAAGTCTCTCCCTTCCTAGGGCTTTAGTTCACTCTGCATAAACAAAACATGCAAATACCTGTGCTACATAAAGCGTGATGGAGTCAAAGGGCAAACAGTTTTCTAAATGAATAAGAAATTAAAGGAAACATAGGGAGAAAGGCACCGGTTGTCCTCTCAGTTAAACCTCAACTGATTTGGAAGATGGCATGTCAGTTGCAAACAGATAAAGATAACTATTTTCCATTCCCACTGTAAAAACCAATCGATGAACTGCTACATTTCTCATGTTCTGTCCGTTTGGCTTTTGCTACACACAACCACATTTCTCCTACTTCATCCTGCAGCACTGGTCCCACTAATCACTGACATATGCTTCGGCACAGAGCATTTCCTCTGGCATGCTTTAAAAAGAAACACTGTCACCAGAGCCATGTAAGTGCTGGCAAATATGGTCTGTCAGGTTTTGTTTTCAATGACTATAAAAATAGACTTCACTGCATTAGTCTTGAAAACTCATACCCTCTAGAAATAATTCTAAATAACAAGTTTTCAGATGACTTGTTATTGTTTTCAAATATCCAGAGAGAAAACCTGTAGTTTTATATTTCATTTAACGTTTTCATGTTAAGCCAATATTTGATTTCTTTTACACGATTGACAATTCCCAGCTAATTCACCGGCAATGCCAGCGTTTCCTGCTCATGTGCATCAATTCACAGCTTCTCTTATGCATTTCTACTATGAGCAGCCTTTTATTATAAGAATATCAGCGCTTGGAAAGCGACAAAACATCACTTGCCTCCAGAGCTTATGCCTTTCACCCATGGTAACGAGTATTAGTTTATGCCGATAAAAGCTTTGGCACGGATTGAGGTTCGACACACTTTCTTGTTAGTTTAATTGCTTTGCCAAGGACTTTTTCTGTAATCAGCTGGTCCAAGTCTATTTGCAGAAAATATGCAAAGATGGTGAAAGAAAACCTATTATCTCTTATACACAGATACTCTGCAGCAACCAAAATCAAGGACAACACAAGTAGCAGGTTCCTCACACGTTGCAGGTAAGACTTCCAGTCATCCACATCCCCACACGCAGAGCACAATCCACATCTGAAGACCTGAAACAAGCTGGGGCAGAATAGGGAAAGATCCACATTTCCAAAGAGTCATCAGCCACAGAAGGAAAATGGCAACAATGTTAAGTTGGACAGTCATCTGTCTCCATACATATAACCAAATACATTTCTTCCAGTTTCTGTATAAAATCCTAGGACTTCCAGTATCTTGCAGGTGATTTTGCAGCTTAGTTCCACACCCTTAGAATGAAGCTAGCAAAATCATTTTGAGAAGTCTCATTCCAAACTCTTTGTACCAACATAACTTCTTTGCTGCTGTGAACAACACCTGTGAACAGATGCTGGTTTTCTGAAAGGAGATTTTTTTTTTTTTTTACCAGGCTAAATTAGTACCTTGAATCATTTTCCAAAACAGTCAAAAAAAAAAAAAAAAAAAGCATGTACCAGCTAAACATCACTTGCAGTTTTAGATATTTCCAACACAGCTGCAGCTTGAGAATCAAAGAGTAGTGTCAGTCCAGACTATATTTGGTGGAATAGCAAAACTAACATAGGCAGGAGAAGAAGGGGGGGAAAGGGTTATTTCTTATTACTTGGCTATCACACGCTAACCCTGGCAACAAGCCACCTGAAAGATAAATGAGAAGACAGAAGATAATCACAGGGTTCACTTCTTTTTGAGATCCAGAATAAGCTTGTTATGTAGTGGCTAACGTGAACTGACAGTCAGGCTAAATTTAAGTGACCTTCTGTAATGTTAGAGAGAATAACTTACTTGCCTAACTGAAGCCCTTTACAACGTAGTCATGTCTATATTTATCTAGTTTTTGGGGTTCTGATTTTCTTTAGTGAGAGAATACATTTTGCTTTTACTCATCTGAGCTGAAAGTATAGTCTCTAAAGAGAGCCACTTCCAACGAAGCAGAGTTGAGATTAAAGTCAGTCAGAGCAGAAGTGAAGGAGTTGCTCGCTCTTTCAAAAAAAGACAGACAGAAAACCATAAAAAACCTTATGGGATGCCAGACCTGGTTACGTGGTTATTTTTGTATTACCCTGGATCAAAGTCACTAAGACTCTTATTTTTCAAAGGAACATCACACTCTAAGACATCCTTGAAAACTTTGGTCTAAACATTAAGAACACTCAAACTCTGTTTCACCTGTTTTATTTATTAAGCAACAGCTCAGGCTTACTAGTGCCTGTGAAAATTTCTTCTTTGGATTTCATCTGAAGGCTGCGAAATGTTAGGCAAGCTGAAGAATGAAAAAAACAACTTCTTTTCTATCATGGAGGAAAATTGTTTTCTTGCTAGTCACATGAACTAGGTAAAAGTAATTTCCCAAATGAATTTGAATACAAGTCGTTATATCAAGACAAGCCTACATGATCTTCCACTGAGTGAAACCAAAGGTCTTAAGTGCTAGGTCTTCCAGATAATCATAAGCAAAGACAAAGAGGATGACTTTGCCTTGAAAAGGAATAACACCTAACTGCAAGCACACCTTCTCATAATGACTTAATCTTGTAAGAACAGTTGTTCAAGAAGGCAGAAGCAAACCAGCTCCAGCTCTGCATGGAGGAGGGACAGAAGACTGTCCCCACAAGAGATCTGAAACAGCTCTAACACAAGACTTTGACCAACAGAGACAGTATCATTCTTATCAGATTTTTTGAAATGGAGAGTAGTAAAACAAGAGGAGACTGAGAGGAGAAATGCTCCCTCTCTACAGCTACCTGAACAGAAGTTGTAGTGAGGTGGAGGTTGATCTCTTCTCTCCAGTAACAAATGACAGAACATAAGGAAACGGGTATAAGTTGTACCAGGGGAGGTTTAGACTGGACATTACTTTTTCAAGGATTATGAAGCATTGGAATGGGCTGCCCAGGGAGGTGGAGTCACCATCCCTAGATATTTAAAAAATGTGTAGATGAAGTACTGAGGGATATAGTTTAGTTTAGTGGTGGGCTTGGCAGTGTGAGGTTAGTGGTTGGACTTGATGATCTTTCCAACCATAATAATTTTATGATTCTATGATTGCATGCATCCAGACAGTTTTTTTTAGGGACAGACTGATTTACTGTTATTCTGCAACTCCTTTATTTTTATGAATAAATAGCTGTACAGCAGGACAACAGAGTTCATTTACAGACATGTAAGTTTAAGACCCAAACTGAAATATTTGTACCTGGAAAGCCACACTTTAACATATTTAAAGTGTAACCCCTTGGTTGGTCATTACTCCAGTAAACAGTTGCAGTTTCTGTGCATTTAAAAAGATACTCTGAAATGCCTTTTGGAAGTTTGACATCAGCAGTCACCTTGTGAACCACACCACACAGATTGGGTCAGGTTCTCTATTTGAAAGCTGCATCAGGGAAACTTGTCAGGTCAGTGCTACAGCAGCTACACAACATACATGTGAGAAACACATACAAGCGTTGAGGGGAGGTGTTTTGAACGTAAGTTTAGTTACCTTGCTGCAGAGGCAATACTCAGCTTAACAGGGAAGGATGCCAGCATTCACTGTTTTGAAAGAGTTTTTTAGGAGTTTCTTTCTGCTGCCTCTTGTGCTAACTGGGAAGAAAAAAGTATTACAGGTGAAAAATTAATGAGGATTTGGGAATGAAAGAGTCACCAAATAAGTGTTAAACGTGAACCTCACGAGGCTGGGTGGCACTATGAAGCCAAGTCTTTGCTGACTCTATCCATCCTCCTCTCTTCCTTTGGCTTTCTATTTCTGGCCAAGGAAAGAGTCATAATACCCACAGGATTTATATCAACTGGCTTAAAATAGGGTTTCCATTTTAGACCTTTTATAAGACTAAACTGCTTTTTCATTTTTGACTCAGTAGTACAGAAATCAAAGAAAATTGTAACATAAACCAAGTTTTGTAGGGTGCAAATTTTAAGCCATCAGCTAGTAATTGTTTAGTAATTGCCTCTGTGGGTAAACTTGCTCACTGTAACTGTAAGACCTACAAGAGCACCTAGACTGAAGAATTTTACCCTTAACTCACACTGGTGAAAACACATTCATGTGTTTATATCACGATCTCCAAAAAAAGAAAGGCTGGTTAACCCCATCAACCATCTATACAGTTAATGAAAGCTGTGTTTTACTTCAGATGCTTGGACAGTAAGACTCGAAGAAGTCAGACCTCAGAAGTGAGCTGGATGACATTTCCTCAAGCTTTTTGAATACACCCACGAGGGACACTACTCAATAGATGGCAGAATGTGTTTCCAAGGAAATGACAGGCAGAACAAAATATTTTTATTCCTGTGAGTTACTGAAGATATGCCATTGATGGTCATCAACCTTCGAAAGATAACTAATGTGGGAAGGCATGAAATGGTATCAGAGGGAAGTCCATGACTGGGACAGCAGAGAGTTCAGTTGTAATAAAACCAACAGCTTTTCTACCAAAGCAAGTTTCTTCCCTGGGTATTAGCAACAGTGGAGCACTGCTTATACTGTGGGTAAAAAGCCTTAATAACAAGATATATGCTCTAGAGAGCTCTCTTTTAACCCTGGAGCTAAGATTAGAGAAAATGGAGGAACTGTAAAAGGGCAGAGAAAAAGAGATGATTATTTAGAAAGAAAAGCAAACTTAAGGACCAAAAAATGGTAGACTTCCCTTCTTTGAAGCTGCAATTTAAACCTTTATCAAGTTTATGAGCAATAAGGAGACATATCAAGTGACATATTTCTTCTATTTTAGGGGGTACACAGGACTTTGGATGCAGAGTTCCCAGCAGATCTCAGACACAGTAGAAGTTACTCTTCTACTTAGGCAGAAGAGCAGGGCTGCCTGGCAGCTCTTTGTGCTACATATTGATTTACTTATCTCCAGTCGTTTGCCAGACCCTTTAAATCTAACAAAAGAAGCACAGTCTGACAAGGCAGCCATAATTTGATATCCAGTTCTACTTATATTCTTAACAAAGCTGTGGAAATAAACACTCCCTTTCATGTTACCTATCCGTCACCTAGCCAGGGTAACACAAAATGCAGGAAATACCCCCACAGGTGTCAGTTACACTGATGGAAAAGATACCATTACCACTTAGAGGCTAGGCTTCATGTTGAACAAAGCAAGAGCAGTATCACTTCCTAGCTGCCTTTATGAAGTCCTGAGCAACATGCCAGAACTGGAGGTAAAACAGCAAGTAGACTCTTAAGGAGATAAAGGAGAATTTGAAAGTTTATTCATCACAAACAAGATGCAATGTAGTTCAAAAGAAGAAGATAAAAATTTAACTTTGGAAAAAGAGGGGGGCTATTATCCCTGGATTTGGAAATCAAGCATCATGCTGTTATAGTCTGGAAAGTGACTCAAGCATCAGGATTTGTTCAGGAGCCTGTGAAACCTGATGAACAGTTTCACACTTTCTGTTAACTGCTAAAAATAGCCTCCCCAACAGCTATAGGTTTTGGAAACAAGCTGGGACCTGAAGTCAAGTCAAAATGTCTTTTAGACTTCTCTCCAGAAGCAGAGGAATCCCAGGCCAGGCTGCACCTAGAAGGAATATGTGGTTGGTCAAACTGCCCCATGACTGACAGAAACCATTCTGTCCAGGGATATTAGCTCATGTTAGGACTAAGTGCAAATCTACTGCAGAAAGGATGTTCCCCATTGGATTCCAGAATAGGAACAGATAGATACGAGGTTAACAAAGAGTAACTATGCAGCTTTAACTCAATCTACCTTGTTCTAATTGAAGTAACAATTTAAATAATATTTAAATGAATGATTACTTAATCATTAATATCTGCTTGCCATTGCAGTATATCCCATTAGAATAGCCAGGTTTTACTCCATTTAGCCACGGAAAAATTTCCTTTCTAGTTTTCAAGTAAAGGTGATCCAGAAGAGAATCTATGCATACACTCTGGTCACTTACTCTGAGAGTACTTATCACTATTAAAATATTTCATATGCACTAATCACTGAAGCCACCTCTCTCCCCATGTCTACACAGTATTATGCATTATTCATGCTACTATGAAACAATTCAAAGCAGCGTAACATAGAGGTTACACTACAGAGTTAACAGGGTGGATAACATGAAGCATAATGTAAATATCACAGCAACTTTGTTTACAAATGCATTTACACCATCCTGGAGCACAGTGCAACTCTGTGCAGTGCACTCCAGTTCAGGTGAGCTCCATAAAAGCCTGCCTGCAGCAGCTCTGGGTACTAAGCCAGTAGGTTGAAATGCCTGCTTTCAGAGTGGATCAAAGCAAATCTCTGCATTTCAAGCACACAGAGAAATACCTCCTATAAACTCCTGATGCACCCCACCAGCTCTTTACTTGACAGGAGGAGGCTGAAGGCTACCTGCATATGTTGCCTGGTATAGGAAAGGGTTGCAAAGAAAAAGAGGTAGTGTGCAGACAGCTTTTACACCTGGGCAACAGTTTCCTCAGAGCTCAAGTTAGAGAGGATCGGTTCTTACCCCGTGTAAGGTTCCAGTTGGCTCCACAGGGAGGCAAACACAAGAGTGATGGGAAGGTTAACTGCAATTCTTTACCTTTTCATAGCAATGTCTGTAACTGTATCTGAACAGAGATAATACCACATAACTTAAAGTCTGGTAGATAGCATTGTTCTGCCCAATTTCACCAATACTCCTCACTGATGTTAAGAAGCCTTCTGTTAGCTTACCAGTTGGCTTGGTCAAACACATGGCAGTAATCTGTCAGGAAATGTTTAACTTCAATATATAACTTAAAACTTGCTCTTAAATCTTGCTGTCTCTCACACTTTGATCCATACTCATACAGGAAATACATTACATCTCTGGAGATCACTGCACAATTCTCATTCTCACTGGTGAGCTAAAAGGTAATCCAAAAGTCAGGAACCAAAGAAAAAATTTCCTGATGAAATCTTCCTTCTGTGAACAAAGGTAACTATTGCAGCTATTAAGAACTACTCATGGAGCATGCTTGAATGGTGAAACATGGAACCACTTGCCTGGTAACAGGAGCACCTGCTACACAATACAAGTGTAATAAACCTTTTCTTTTCATACAGCATAGGAGATCTAGCACACAGTTCATTTGTTCATTCATCTCTGTGTTGCTGTTACAGTGAAGGTCAACAATGTGACTCCAAGTGCAGACCGTTAAAACTCCAGTTTCTTAATAAACATATTTTCCAAATTAGTCTTTGCACTTCACAGCTGTGAGGTGGTTTAGCCACTTCACATTCACTTCATGTCACTCTGCTAATCAGAAGTACAGACTACACTTACCCAGTGCAGGAAAACCTGCTTGTTTCACAAGTGCACTGAAGTGGTCCAACTTCAGTGTAGCCCAACTGGATATTAGTCACTCTTCAATTAAATCAGGCTTGCTCAGGTCTAGCACTTGCACTCTAGTCCTTAGATGCCAATTGTTTTATACTATACTTCTTAGCATAATCTTTCCAAACTTTGCTTTTATATCAGCCAATGCGTGTCTAGCAAATACAACTGCCAACACAGCAGTCCATGAAAAGCCAGGCCCCAGAGTTCCATGTCAGTAGCGAGGTTTAAGGCATGATCAGCATAACTGCCAAGGAAGCACGGCAAGTTGATTGTTCTGCTTACCTCTGCCTGACAGACAGCAGAAAGCTTTTCTTTTACTTTTCCCAAGCCCTTCTCTTCTCTCTCCCCCCTGCTTCATAGCTGCACCCAGGTCACAGTGGCAAAGCTGATCAACTTCCTCTGCTGAGGAGGACACGAGCAGCAGCAGCGCAGTCTGGAAGGCAGCACCGTGTCTCTCTCCACTCAGCTCATCATTAGGGCTACATTTTCAGTAACACTAGCTGGAAACTTCAAGCTTAATTACACTAAAGCCAAAGTTTACAGCCTAAGACTTTGAAAAAGAAGCATTCTTGCAAATTGTTTTTCAATCACAAGTTTGCAGCAGGTTTCTCATTGACGACTTAACAGTAGGCAAGTGCATTCCCCTTCACTCCAGCCGGCTGGCAGCAGAGGGCACCACACAATCACCTATGTGATTTATATACTTCCATCATACTCACGAGTTAATTTATTGAGCACAAATTACTACTACAACAAGCTACAGGGTTAGTCTATAAAGCATGCATCATATCAGATAAAACGGCATGCAGTGAAAGGCAGCTAATTTGCTACAATGCTTTTAGCCAGTAATTC
This sequence comes from Urocolius indicus, assembly GCA_013401255.1. NCBI lineage: Eukaryota > Metazoa > Chordata > Aves > Coliiformes > Coliidae > Urocolius > Urocolius indicus. The sequence continues at coordinate 81,552 of WBNH01004020.1, forward strand.
AAAGCAAGGGATGTCCAAGCTTAGTATCTCCCGGAGTTCAGATGCTATATTCCCGTAACAGGTCTCATGCAGAGCAAGCGTGGATCTCTGGCTTGACAACACAGGTACAAAGCAGTACCTCTGCCTAGCATAGGTCACATAAGTACTTGCATGAGCCCAAGCATAAACCACTAGCCTGCAAACTAACTCATCTGTGGTTTACATAACGCAGGACTACATACCAATTAAACATTTCGGCTGAGGACACCCAGCAGCCTCTGAGGCAAACAGCAGATTCAAGACACAATAGGAGGAGCTGCATTTCTCTTGCTTCCTCCCACCTCCACACCTATAGCTCATATGTTTGTATTTATTGAATACTTGTTAAAAAATGAAAATTATGAAACTACACAAAACTCAATCTGCATTTTGTGAGCACACTGCTGAGGAAAGAAGTAGAATCATGAAGTATAACATGCTTCTAAGCTAATATGTTCTCTGTCAGCAGAAACACTTCAGTACCTTGATACCATCATCCCCATTTAAATGCCACAAAGCTAACCAGACCTGGTACACCACAAAAAAAAAAAAAAAAAAAAAAAAGACTTCCCAGTTCATATCATCTGCTGAGTTACTGTACATACACACTAATAAAGGCCACTTCTGAGCATGCAGCTGTAATGAAGAGTAACTCCATGCATCAGCTTTTCTAAAGGGATCTGCAGCATGACCTTGAGGCCAAGACCTTGATGACTTAAGGCCGCCCCTTCATTGCAGAGCAAGAAGCACCCAACAGAGCTGCAGAAGAAACCCAAAGGCAGACGGAAGGAACACAGACCTAATCCACCTTATTAAAGCAATACATTATTTTCAGCCACCACAATGTTTCCTCTGAACATGTAAATACAGAAGCAATTAGCTGTCTAGGCACTTCTGCAGAAACCACTTAGCATAATCTTTCCTAGAATATATTTACATGGCTTCTGATTGCTTAATTTCCTGACACGTTTGTTTCAGGCACTAGGAAGATTAAATAAGGCAAAAATCACCTCCACGATACATTGCCATTTTGAAGGTAACATGTAGCACAAGAGAGACAACAAAGTGAACTCCTAGCGGGATTTGAACTTCAAAATGTTAGCATCACAACTCTGTGTTCTGGGAATTGCTTTATAGCTTTCATTCAGCTGTTTTGTTAAACCTTTTCCCCCCCCTTTTGCTGCTACTCTGAAAGAGGAAACTACAGACTAAAACAGCAGACACCATTTAAAGAGAAAGAAGGAGCCTGGACAGAGATTTCATTGAAAAGCTCAAATCTGTATCACATCCCAAATGTCCGCAATTCAAAGATCAGCCTGTGCAAAAAGGCAAATTACAGCCAGAAACAGATGAAAATCTTTTCTGACTGCTATGAATGTAATTTTTTATGATATAGCATCCTATCGTCTAGAGCTTTGGTATTTAAGAAGTCAGCTCTTTCAAATGGCTTCATGAATAGACAGACAAACAGCATATTCATTTACAAGCTGGAAGTTGATCAGTGAGCACAAAAGCCGTGAATGCTTGTCAGGACCAAGGAAAAGAGGCTGTAACTGTTGAATCTGAGGATGCCCAAAAAAAGCTCTCTGCAGTCAGCTGGCAGATACCTCTACAACAGCAGCAAAAAAAACCCAACCAAAACAAAAGTCATATACCAAAAAAACCCACAAATAAACAAAAGCAACCAACTAAACATCTGGTTGACTCTGTTTCATCTGAAATTATTTTTACCTAGACAGCCAAGTGTTCTTTAGGGTGTGTTTTCCCTTGCCTAGTGTAAGAGAAGCTAACATTTCAAAGCCCTTCAAAAAACCAGGCATATGATACAAGTATATCTTCACTCACAGACCCACTGCAGCCCATAACTCCATGTTAATTAGACTGGAAGAAGAAGCCTTCAGCCTAAAACCCAGTAACTCTGATTTACACAAGCACGGAGAGGTTTTATTGCAACTTCTCCTGTAAGCTGCACAGACATTTACTGCCCAGCTGAATGCATCATCAAAACAAAAGCAAATCTCAATTTACTGGCAGTTGCCATACTTTGAACAGACATAAAGAAAAACTGAGTCAACATTCCATATAACACGAGCAATACAGCATAGCTAAATAGCAAGAACATGGAACGCAGACAGAAATCAGCAGTGATGTATTGTACCACAGGAACTGTCTGACTTACTGCTACCCACAGCCCAAAGTAGAAGGACAATTTTAGAAGCCCAAGACCAGGAAGTCAAGTTGTCAGTTTTTTCATCATTCCATTTCATCATTAACTAGAACTAACTGCTGCTTTCAACAGGGAACTTTGAATCCTCCTAAGAATCACTGCCAACCTTCACCTCATAACCTCTAGAAGACACGTGACTCTATAATGGTCTTCATTTCATTGTAACACTATATATCATGTGAAGCTATGAGCAGTGGACTACAGGGCTTTATTTTCATCAGTCACGCAAAACAGATTCCCTGCATCCAACAGAAATACAAGCATAAGGCAGTAACATCAGGGACTCCAGGCATGTAATGATCACTGTGTACATTAAAGGGATTTCTCTGCAGGTTTGAGGATTCGCCACTAATGTATTGGCTTATGGCAGGTAACAGCTGATCCCTTTCCCAACAGCATGGGACGTTTACAGAGATATAATCATGGTTATCTTGCACTAAATGCTTGAGTTTGAAAAAAAACATTCCTTCTGGGAAGGAAGAGCTCAGTTTCAGGTTGACTACATCTCTTTCTAAAGAGAGCCTTTTCTGCCTCAGAGCAGATACCGCCACAGTAAGTTTCTCCACCTTTACAGTACAGTCACAGGGGCAAGTCTCTAAGGAAGGAGAGACCTAGACAGCTAAGAGTTCTAAGTGTGGGTTTGTTTTTTTTTTTTTTTACAGAGTAACAGTTGAACTTATAGTTACACACTGACATTTCAAGCTTTCAAGTCCCAATCATTTTTAATGGTACAAAGCCAAACCCTGACGGGGATAACGTAATTACATAGCCAAAAGAAAATGCATCTCAGCTGAGCTTCCAAACGTCTAATTTGGGTGATCTAACCTTCCAGTCTCGCACAGTAAGCATAAGGGTTTTGTCTATTAAATTTACTACTACACCAGTGGGACAAGGAAAGAATGCAGTCATGTGCTACAAAATCGCCAGGCCATGTATCCAGCAGGCATCCTCTGCCTCTCTCAGGAAGAGTTACCTGCTCCTCTTTTCCCAAAGGAGGATCAACACACAGACATAATCTTCAGGTCTCACTCGGTACTTTCTCCTAGTCCTCGGCTTAAGCTCTGCAGGGACTCAAAGTAACGGGTGATGTTTGCTTCCCATATTTTTCCAAGGTAGGTAGAGAGAAATGGCACAGAGGTACACCTATGTGTGACAGAATTCCTGTCGTGTTCTACAGAAGGGTGGGACAAACTCCCTTTCTTTCCTCCCCGGAGCAAGAAGCAATGCTTTATTCCCTTATCAAGCTCAGCCAGAAAAGGGAAGCAGATCTTCTCGTCCCCGCATCCATCAATTGCCAAGAAAGTACTCGTGTTTCCCCTGCAACCCAGACACAGGCTATGGAAAAAGCAGCTCCTCCTCGGGGGCACAGGAGTCCAAGCGCTCCTCTCCCTCGCTCCCTCCTCTCTTAAGGGGCGTCTGTTGCTTCTCGTCCCTCTTTTCCCAGCCACTGCCGAGGCTTTCCTCTGGTGACTGCCGACAGGGACGCACCCATTCCCTACACGGAGCCCTTCTGCCCTCGCCTCAGGCGACGGCGGCTGCTCCCGTTCCCGCTCCCACGAGCCGCCGCCCGCTCGCCCCGCGCCCCCTCCCTCCCCGCAGGCACACGGGGGGCCGCTGGGCGCCCATAGCCCCGCGCTCCCCTCCCCGCCGCCACTCACCGGCGCCTCGCCGGCCGCTGCCCCCGGCG
>WBNH01004020.1:85698-115698 GCA_013401255.1 Urocolius indicus
CCAATCGCCCCGACGTCGCGCCCCTCCGCTCCCCGCTAATGAGCCTCCCTTAATGAGTCTCTAATAACGACGCCCGGGGGATGCCCTGGCACCGGCGGGCGCCTGGGTGGGTGCCTCGGAAGAGGGCGGGGAGCCAGCTCCGAGCCGGCCGTCGATGAGGGCAAACCGAGGTGGTTAATTGCTTGAGAGAGGCTCCGCAATTAGCGGCCCGGCGGCATTAACCGCCGCCGTTAAGCGACGGTGCTCCTGTAGGCGCTCCCTAAACAAAACTAATTAGCGGCTTGCGAGTCATGGAGCATGTGGGATGTGCGGAGGGACGGATCCGGCACGGGAGCAGAGCGGTGGGGGGACCCGCGAGGAGGAATCCCCCCCCGGGGATAAGTGGGGGCTAAATGGGGCTCTGTAGAGGTGGGTAAAGCAGCCTGAAGGTCTGCAGGTGGTCCCCGAAGGACCGCAAGTGGTCTCCAAAGGAGTGTAGGTGCTCCCTGAAGGACTGCAGCTTGCCCCAAGGACACATGGCAGCTGCAGGGATGAATGGGCTGCTGTCCATGGCATCTCCATCCATGGAGATGCCCTTGGCCAATGGGCTCATGGTCTTCCTAACAGGCAGGGTTGCTTCCAATCAGTTCCCTGTCAGTGGGTCCCATTAGAAAGTAGTGCTGTTTCTTTGAGTACCATTTAAGTAGCTTCTACTATACCATAAACTAGATAATTTATAGGCATAGGATGGTGTATATATATATTTTTTTTTTTAATAAGGAAACAATGGTTGTAAAGGTTTTCCCAATGTGGGGAGTGAATTCTTTCCTTAAATAAAGAGAAACAGCCCTTGTGCTTAGGTGAACGTCCTGGTAGAACGGCCCTGCGGCTTGGCTGAAGTCAATAGTGAAGCTGTGACAGTCCCCTGCCCTCCTAGGGGGTCTGATAAAATAAACATTTGGTCTCTTCTAATGTAAACCCCTGCAGGCAAGTTTTTTATTGCCTTGAACAACAACAGAAAGTCTGAGGAAAACCATTATACACCTCAGCATTTGCAGTTCTTTTCACCCTTGCAAGTGGATTTAAACTCCAATAAACTTCCATAACCCACTAGATGGCACCTTCCAGCAGATTTCCATGCCCGCTGAAAGAGCCAAATTATCGAGGAAAGCATTTAATTTACAGAGAAGGTTACACTTCCTAAGTCTAACTGCACGTTAAGGCAGCTTGTACTTTCATTTTAATTATCAACAAGAACTTGTCGACTGCTGGTTTCTTTACTAGAAATGTTAATGCTTTCACTGTTCCTCTGTGGGTGGAGAAGATACCGACCTGTGAAATCCCTTTGCTCCTGCCTTTAGAGCAAAACGTATTCCCTTTATCATCACTGAATCACCTCTGGCGGCGCGGAGACTTTGGCTGCTGTTGAATAATGCATGGCCACTAAAATTGTACAACAATAAAGCTACGTATACGTTACCTGGTACTGTGAGAATCTAGGCTGGAATGCTACAATGCCTCTGATTTAATACTGCAATGCCAGCGTGCTGCCATATGGACCCTTATAATAACATCCCCATCCCCTTGCCTCTGCAAGAGCTCTTTGAAAAGTGGTTGTGAAATAGCAGGCGGTTTTGTAGGTATGCACATAGGATTACAGTCTGCCCTTGGCAGAACATCCTCGTTTATATAAAGGAATGACAGCCACAAAGTTTGAGAGTTAATTAAAACAAAGCTACTAGCTGGCTTGACATATGTTTAAATTTAGGATTGTGAGTCTGCTTGCTAAATTAAATGTTTGCCTCGTAAATTGGCTTCAGCAGAGTTGCACAAGTTTTAACTAGGAACAGAGTATGGATGGTTCTGCAGGTAGATCAGTATTTTTATATGAGAACATCTTGAAAGATCAAAACCTCTGAAGAGCCTCGTAGGAATTGAAGTCTGGCTCCTACTCAGATCACACTGGAAAAGGATTCTCCATTACTTTCCTTCCCACTTCGAGACAGAGTGAATCCTGTTGGGGTTGCCAAGTAAAATCATTTATGCAGCTGCCTCAGTCCCAAATAAACAGATGTGTTTCTTCTATTAAAGGTCCCGCTCCCTCTCCGCTTCCTCCTGAAGTGTTTTGGTGGAGACAGAGCTCTGATTTTGGCCTCTTGGATGCAATGCCTTGGAGATTAATTGGGTACATGCAAAATAAACATGGATTTATGTTTCTGAGAAAGAAGAGAGCCTGTGGCCATTGAGCATCTAACTGGAAAGGGAAATAGTGTACCTTCCCCAGACATCTTTTCAAAACAAATATAGGATAAATTAATAGCAACTCAGTCCCTGTTTGGAAGCTGTCTTTGCTAGTGAGCTGGCTTGCATGGTTTCCAGCTCATCTGTTGAGATGCTGTAGGGTAGAGTTCAGTAAGAGAGGGCAGCAGCATTATGAAGCCTTGGATGAAGGTTGAGGAGCAGATATGACCAGAGGCACTTCGTCAGCAGGTACTGGGAAAGAGCAAAAGATCATTGCAAAATGCCAGTGAGAGTGGATGTGACAGGAGTTCCTGGGAGAAAGCCCACAGCTGGCATAACAGCATGGAAACAAGATGGCAAAGATGCAGGGAATCAATCTTCTCCTGATGTCTGGTCTTCTCTGGCTGCAGCTCCTCAGGGCAGAGGGTGACTCACGTGAAGGGCTGGATTCTGATCTTGGGACTACTGCAGGGGTGGGTGATAGAAACCAGTGGGTCCTTTACATCCCTGCAAGACAGCTGAACAGCTGTGGGATCCCTTCTCTCCTGTCAAGTGGTCATGAGTGAGATAAGACCCAGCTTTCCATGTCCCCAGCTGCTGTACCAGCCTAACAACTGGATTAGTGGGAGAAAATACTGTTAGAGGGATGATATATCTGCCTCTGATAGCAAGGTACACTGGTGATGCTTTCTCTTGTCTGAAAAAAAACAAAAACAAATAAAAAACTCAGCCATGATTGTGTCACAACAGGACTCTTTTTTTTTTTTTTCATTGCATTTCTTTATCCTTCAGTGTTTATTGCTTAAAATTCAGCTCAAATCTCATGTGAACAGAATTGATTTGTTTGGGCTTTTTTTCCCCCTTTTTCTTTCCCAAGAAAAGTCAATGCCCAGGAGCCAGTTCACCTACTGGCAGGAGCATAGCCCTCCTCTGCTCTCAGCAGGGGGGTGCCCGCCAGCATAGCCCCACACAGCAATCCTGCTGGGCTCCCCCTGAACTCTGGAGCTGCTTCCAGATGGCACTCGAGATGCTGTGAAACAATGCAAATGGTTCAATAACTCAGAGAAGTGAGGATGATTACAGGCTTTTAAAATGATATTGCAAGCCGTGGCATGGTGGGAGGTCATCCAACCCTCTGCCCATCCCTTCCAGGGATGGAGAGAAGGCACCAACATCCATGAGTGAGGTAGGGTGCTATCTGTGGCATGACTGACCTGGGGGGTTATCTGCATAGGACAGACCAATGCACAGGTTTAAGCAGAAAAAGAAATAAACCAGAAATGCTGATATTCCCAGTGGATCCAGTTGAACAAGCAAAATCCCCACAGTCAACAGGGAAATCTGCCTGCATTTGCTTTGGACAAACACAGCCCAGCAGCCTGGGGCAGGAGAAAGCATCTGAAGCTGGATGCTGGTGGAAGATGCTCAGGATCCTGTTTTGAAAGCAGTGCCATTGCCAATGATCACTCTTCCAGCCTGGTGCAAAGTAGGAGTGTCTGGGTCTGTCTGAAGCCTGGAGAGGTGTAAAAGCAACCAAGCTGTTGGAAGAGTTTCCTGGAGTGTAACACTCTTCTAACTCCCCTGGTCTTAAATCAGGTGCGTAATTTCTCTGATTGCCTGTGGCAGGGGAAATTACTGATGTCTAAGTTGAAGCACAGTTCTGAAGGATGAGGTGGTGATGGCTTGCTGTGAAGATAAATGCTGGAGCAGAGCGTGAAGCAAGGAGGGATGTGAGGCTCATGCATTCCACATTGCAAACAAATGCACCAGCAAATCTGGAGATTTTCTTTGCATGGGAATATGCTTTTCCCCAGGAGTAACCTGAATCCATTGCCCACCTCTGGGCCTGGCTGCCCAACCAGCAGGACCATTAGTGGCTGAGGAAAAAAAGTCCTTGCATCACATTGCAGGGACTGAATAGTCCCTGCTCTCCCTTCTGGGCTTTGCTGGTCATTGAGGACCCTGCTTCTCTAGGCAAAGCCCTGCACAAAACCACGCCAGGTTGCTTTAGTTCTAACAATGTTTTCCCAGAGCAACCCTGACAGTTTGTGCATAATTATCAATGAGGGTCGCTTTGGGGAAGAGACAGAGGGTCTAATCCTGGCCATCTACTCAAGTAACCTTATTTTGCCATTAAAAAAATAAAAACCACAACTACTGTTGCAGTCTTTCTGGCTGGAATAGGCAATGAGCCTTGTCTGCTCCCTCTGCTCTGAATTCAGAGCTGCTGCAATGAATCGGACTGATTCCAAGTTCAGTGGAGCCAGCCAGGCAGACTGCAGTCAAGATGTCCCCAAAACTCCCTGGCTCCCACTTCTCTGAACACACCATGAATTTTGAGGCCAATATTTTCTGTGCTTCTTGAGGGATTTGAAAGCTCACGCTCTAATAAAGGCAGCTTTGAACATTTTAGCCTTCAGCCTCACTTTTCTGACTCTTTCCCATAGCAGCTGATAGTACTCAGCCCATAGCTGAGTTTTGCAGCTTTCCTATGGACATGAGTAGTTTGTGCATCACTAACTGAACCTGCTCTTTTTCCAGCTCACTGGTTGCACTTCAGGATGAGAGGAGCATTGCTGGGGTCCGAGATCTTCTTCAGGGAGGATCTGCAATGGATCAAGAACACTTCTGTGTTCAACCTGTCCTTTATTTGCTAAGTGTGATAAACTCTGCTTACAGCATTAAAAAATAACGTCATGGAAAAGGAGAAGAAGGATAAAGATGCCTAACCAAGCACTAAAATATCTAATGCTGATGATAGCCAGGAGAAAAGGAAAAATAAAGCTGGTTATGAGAAAATTTAAGTGAAGTGCATAAAAACTTAAGCGATATGGGTAATATAATCTCAAGTTACAGCTCTCAGCTCCACCAAGGGGAGAGGAGCAAGGGCTGTAAAACATAAATTAAAGAGTGTCAAATTCAGAACAGATGTCAAGAAGCACCTTCCCGCATGGAGAACCAGGAAAGCAGGGAATGACCTGTTAGGCAAAGCTGGAGCATACACGCCGGGTCTTTCCAAGGTGAGATGTGGCCCTGGAGCACAAGTGTGAGAGCAAGATGCGCCAAATGGCCTCTGCAGGTTTCTGCCCTGCCTTCTGCATCTGATATAACATCAGCTTCTGGAGCTTTCATACTGAAAAATGACTGTCATCAGCAAGGGGAGCCTGGGCAGCTCTTCTCATGGCAACCTCCTGCTTCCTCAGCCCCGTGGATTCAAAGTGTGAGATGTTCAGCCTTGGAGGGGATCTGAGCCATGCAGCCCATAGCCTGTGGTGTGCCTACCCAGGGCAGAAGGTGGTATTGCCACCACCCGAGCTGTGAGCCAGTGCAGGGGTTGTGCAGTGGTGGTTTTTGCCGCTGCCTGATGAGCATTTGGTGGCTGAAGTGGCTGCTAGCAGGTGTCTCAAATACCTGACTGGAAGACATGGCGCTGAGCCTGCCCTTACTGAGCTGCTTTTCCAGCGGGGAGAAGGCTCTCCTTTCTTAAAATAGGTCCACTCCAAGAGCTCTTGTGATCAAGAGCCAGAAGGAAAACAAGTCTTTTGTCTTTTATTTTCAGTTTCTAAAATGAAAGGCAGAAAAACCTCAGTGTTTGAGAAGGAGAGAAGCAAGGCAGATGTGGTACAGAATGAGATAAAAAGGTGAGACTGGGAGGGCAGGTTCCCACTGGTATTGTGGTGCAGACTCATGGTGATGCAATGGTAGAGCCAAGAGCTCTGTGTCACCAGGAACTCACTGCTCAGGCCCACAGAATGACATGTACCAGGTCAGGTCAGCATTTCTCTGTGTCTTAAAGACATTGTCTTCTACATCTTCAAGGAGTTTCACATCTCTGGATTGCTGTCTGGCTTCAGGTACTCATCAGTCAGTGATGGAGTTGCTCAACCACTTGGTATATTTTCCCAGTTGTTATCTTTTAGAGATGAACTCGTAAAGCCAGAGGTTTGGATACCCTCCTGTATCCTTCCTCCTGCCCAATGTCCTCAGAGTTTCTCTTGTTCTTTTTGTTGCATCAGAGTCTAGTAATACTTCTGGCCTCTGAAACACACAAAGACATTGTGTAAGGACTTGTACAGTTTCCCTCCCATCAGCTGAACCTTGTAGTTCAACTAAAATCCCATTATTCTTTAATATCTGCAAGTACACACAGACTATCCAGAGGTCAATGAAGAGACAGTCATCTCTCTGGAAGGCCCTGTCCTGACAGGCATTTCTAACAGGCAGATGCTTCTTTGAAGGTGTTTTTTTCTTCTTTAACTACATAAGATGCTATAGTGACTCATTTGGACTGGAAAATTGAACTGAAGCTTAGGGTACAGAGTGCTGCCTTCATCCTGAAGGTACCAAATGTCCTTCCTTCTGCTCTTCCTGCAGTCTGCAGTCCATCCTGCCCATCCTCCTCCACCTCCTTCCTCTCCTCCTGCCCTGTGACACAGCTCAAGTAGCTGGATGCATGATATGTAGTGGTTAACCTGGGACCAACAGGAAAACTTACCATGACAAGCTGTCAGTGCTGGCAGTCTGCTTGCACTCCTTGGGCTCCTTCTGCAGGGAGGAGGATGTGAGGATATCAAGGTTGGGCTGGGGTGAGGGTAGGAAGAAAGAAGGAATGCTGCTGCTTCTGGAGAAAGCCTAGGAAGCAAAACTCTGCATGTCACATACCTGTGTGGCTTAGAAGATGCAGACATGAGACACCAGGGACATTCCAGGTTATGGCTGTTGTATTGCATTGCTGCTACTATTGCTGAGGATTTGTAACTCAGCAACCCTACTATTAAGTCTTGAGCCTAGTGAGCAAGCCTCTGTGCAGAAGTTTCTTCCTTATTCCCAGGAGATACAGCAGGGTGAAAGATAACTGGTAGCTTCTTCGAGTGTGCTAATAACCATTGCCTTGCAATAAACAACACTGCAAGACAAAGCACTTCCCATGGGGTTCCACCAGACTCTCTCTCCTGGGAAAAACACCTAAAAGCTTCCAAGGTGTTAGGGAAATTCATTTTCTCATGGAGACATGAGGCTGAGCCCTGTCCATATTGTGGAGAGGCAGCAGACGGGAAATAACAGCTGCAAAAATCCCTTGGCCTGACTGATCACTGTCATGATGAGCCAGAGTTGGAGGTGGACTATCAGGGGTACCCATATTACCAAGGTCAGGAGGGGAGATGTTCATAGTCAGCTGTGCCCCAGCACACCCAGCTGCAAGTCCAGTGTTTGCTTGCTGAATTTGCTGAAACCTGGAAAAATAAAACAAAGAAAAAGGTCAGTTTTGGGACTCCTGGATTTCAGCCTGGAGCTGATGTATGGGTTTGCCCAAGAGAGCACAGGAGGTAGGACCCGCTTGAACCGGAGTTCAGAGAGCAGCATCTTGCTTTGCTGCTGGGCTGTCTGAGAAAGGAGAAGAGTTGCTATGATTTGTAAAGGTTCAAGAGCCACCCTGGCCAGCTCCTGACAGAGCCCCAGCACTGCTTACTCTGGCTGACAGAGAGCCAGAGACATCTGCCTTTCTTTCCTCTGGAGAGTGTTTTACCCACTGCTGATGAAGCAGGACCTCATGAACACACAGCAAATGCATCCAAGTGCTGGAGAAGTGATGGTCTCAGCTGGGAAATAACGTTTCCTTGCTCCTTGCACTGGGAGTACAGAAGTGTGAACTGTCTTGTGGACTTACACAGGCCATTTCTCCAGCCACCATCATGTCCAAATCCCCATTTCTTTCCCAGAAAAAATAAAGACAGTCCAAGGAAGAGCAATGTCAGTGCAAATTTTGCTAGAGAGCTGTGTCAGAGGCACTTGCTCTCATAACTGTGTCTAACAGGGTATGCAATAAGCCTAATGAATCTCTGTCATGAACCCGTGAGCACATCCTGGCTGAGTACATTGTCTCTGGCACCCTGAAGGCAGCTGACATATAATCAAATTAAGACAACCCCAGATTGGTTGACACATGTCTGCCAGCTCCTGGTGGCTGTTGGGCCAGGCAAACCCTCTCCACTCTAATCTGCTCCCCGCAGGACCCCGTTGCTCCTTGGGTTGGGACAGGGCTGGGACATGGCTGCTCCCTGCCTTCAGCATCAGGGCTGTGTTGGAATCTGTCTACTTGCACATCCTTGGAAATGCTGACTGTTGAAGTGGTGATGGACCACGGCAGGGAACAATGCTGATGCACTTGTGTATCCCTAGAACCCCAAACACCTCTGCCCACTGAGATGCTTTGCTGGAAACACACAGTTACTTCACTGTTGCCATTCTCTGATGGCTTTCCAGGATTGCCCACGTGCTCTGCTGGCCTGCAGTCACAGTAGACAGCAGGAGCTCTCAACTATCTGATTATAACAGACTGAGTCTGATGTCTGGTTGGGGACCACAAGGTCTCTTGGCACAGAAAGCCACCTGCATGTGACACTTTCCTAGGCTGGCACATATTCTGGGTTGGGACAACATGCCAAAAATGGCTTTTGAGCTTGCTAAACCCATGCACCTTCTCATCCCTTCTAACATATTGTTTCATATTGGGAGAGTACAAGACACTCCAGTCCACAGGCAGACTGCACAGGGAGCGGCTCTTCTGCTGATGTAGAGCCTCTGGGAACATTCCTGCCATTCTAGGCACAGCAATGTAAATGATTGTTTGAGGGTTTCCCAACCCCAGGCTGACATGTGGCAGAGCCCAGGGAATCAGTGAGACAGCCAGCCTGGCTGTTGGCTAGGAGGACTGGATCTTGTTTGCCCGAATCAAATGCCCTGCCACAATGTAGCTTTGCTAGAAAAGATGTTTCTTGCCTAATCGTAGGACTGATCCCTTACTTCAGCTTCCTAAATTTATGCCCCTTACTGCCTGGCTTTAGGCAAGCACAGAGATGTGGGGCTGCTGGGCTTCATGTGCTGCCCTTGAGCTTGGGCCCTCTCCTCAGAGGAAAAGGCAACCAGAAGGGCAGGGGAACCCAAGGGAGAACCTGGAGGGAACCCAAAGGGCCATGCTGGGCTTGGAGAATGCAGGTGGTATTGTATCTGGGTGAGATGTGGTAACTGGAGACCACCTGAGATTTCACAAGCTAAAGAGAGTCCAGACTACCTCCTCTGCTGAAGAAGAAACAAATAGGCTAATTTACAGCACCTAAACGAGAGCTTTGCCAGGAAGACACAGCTTGTAGGGTTTGCAGAGCTTTGTCAGGAATGAGCAAGGGAGGACTGGGCTTGGAAGGGAAGAGCCATGCATAAATAGTCCCAAGTAGTCAAGCCAAGTAGCCCTGAAACAAACAGAGAGTTAGGGGAGAGGTGGCATTGTCTGACATGTGGGAGATATTCAAAGGAGCAGATTCCTCCTGTACACTCTGAAGAAATCTTTCCCTCTGCATGTAGATGCAGTTTCATCATTGGTATGGGGTATGTCAGAAGAGATCTGTGTGCTGGTGGGTGGATGATGTGACCCTTGAGGCACTTACAGGCAGATCTGGACTCAGAGTGCTTTTACTTGCTGGTGGAGGTATAAACTGTATGTTTAATACATGTATCTCAAATGGGCTTATTTTATAAGCCCAAAATAAGTGTTCTAGTAGCTTTCTCCTGTCCTTCTTTGTGGCTCTCAAGGCACTTTATGGAAGGGAAATGCTAGTGTTTCCATTTCAGTGTGGTGTCAAGGGACACGCTAGCCCCTGCACAGCTGTTCATTGGTGGATGGGCTGAAAAGGAGCTCCGATGCCTGTCCTCTGTGCTCCCATAAGGAGGACAACCACAGCTGCACCCTATGGCAGGTGCCATGGTCTGGCCTGGGGCTGCCAGGCTGCCACTGCCTCCCAGGGACTCTGTAAGTCCATGAAACACAGGAGAGTGACTTAAAGGGGAATGCTGAGAAGAGGCAGAAAATACTGGACAAGAGGAAAGAAATGAAAACAATAAAAAATGAGCTGACAACATCTCCTTGAGTTGCTGCAGACATAAACCCTCTGCTCTACAGGCATCTGGGTGTCTCTCATCAGCTTGCATTGGTTTGTTCCTCTGTACGTTTTAGTTGTGTGGATGAAAAGAAATGTCATGGCAGAGAAGAAGAAAGATGGAAGAAGACTACAAAAAGATATGAGCTGCCAGTGTGTTTTGAGTTGCTTTATTCTGAATCAATATTGAACCAAAGACAAATTATAAATCTAGCAGATTACAGCTGAAGCAATGCCAGGGCATCTGTTTCCAGATACTATTTTTATTTTTTTTTTTACTGGCTACAGCAGCTGTTTTTACAAGAATACACAGTAAAAGAGTTATTAAAACAAAGGGGAAAAAGAAATAACAATAAACAGGAGATATATAGCGGACAAGGAGTAGCAGAGATGCAGGGTTGGGAAATAAATGGGAGAGAAGAGGAAGAACCTGACAACCAACAGTTTGTAACAAGCATCAGGCGCTACAAAATCTGGAAGATATTTGTTTTACAAGACAGTGATCCCCAGCTCCAAGATTGTGCTCAGTGATTTATGGCTCCTGGCAGCTGTTGCAGAGGTTGAACTAAGAGCAGCAGAGATAGGAAAGTGGAAACCACCCTTAGCATTGCCTGTGGTTTCTTAAGGGAAAGAGATTTATTAGTAGGAAGCCAGTGGGGATGGCTGGGGATACTTGGGGACAGATTCCCACCTCCATCTCTCCCCATGTCTAGGATTAAATTAACCTTTGATGAAATTCAGATTGTAATTAAGGCAATGGGTGCAGAACTGAGGACATTCATGCGGCTTAAAGCTTTACTGTGCTTCAGACAAGATGATGTAATCGTCACAAGGGTCCTTAAAGCCTGGCCAAGGATGGAATAACATGTTAGATTAAAGCACCATGAGATCATGAAGCCTGTTATCTCAGTCCTGGCTGGCCACCACAGCTCACTGGAGAGATGTGAACCTGCTCAGTCTAGCCCAGCCCATCGGCACTGATTATGGGGCTGCAGTGCTGGTTCATCGGTCTCCAGAAAGCCATGCAGCCTTCACTTTCCCAAACCTTTATTTAACATAACATATTTCTATAGCAACTATCCTAAGACAGACAAAATTAAGCAAAAACTGGTGTCCCTCACGTATTTTGCTTGTATACCACCCTTCTACAGCTAGGCTCTCCAAAAGATGTGTCACAAAGCTCAAGAAGTTTGTATATATAAAGATATTTTGCAAGATTTACCCTAATGTCCCTCTAGTTAAGCCATCCCTGATGTTTGGGAAGTCCATCCTAGTATGGGACAGATTCGCACCAGCTTCTCCCTGCCTGAGTTCTGCCAGCTTGGAGCTTTGCAAAGCCCTAGAATGCTTTGCGTGGGGAAGGTGCTGTCTGACAGCAATCCCATTATTTCTCAGTTTCTGCCATGTTTAGGTGCTGGATCACAGCATGCTCTGTGTTATACCCTTGTCTTGAAATCAAGCTAACACCCCTTTTCCAAGGGTAGTTTATTTCCCCAAGCAGTGGCTCATATTCCCCTCGTTACTTCACCAGCACTGATCACTATGTCTTGCAGAACTGAGAATAAGATTTTGACTCATGTCTGAAGTCACTCAGAGGCCAGAAAAGAAAATCAGCTGTCAATGATCCATCATGCTTAATTACTGGGAACAACCTTTGCATTTACAAACAGCACTTTCCTGAAAAATACAAGGGGGATGTGTGGGGCAGCCCCTGCTGCAGCCAACACAAAGCTGCCTGCTTAAGATATTGAGGCTTTGCCCTTGTGTTTGTTCCATGGTTATTGATTCATTTTGCAACAATGCACCGTAAATAGATATATTCTTACAGTTATAATCGAGCCGATGAGAGCTTGGGAAGTGGAGGCTGAAAGACAGCTGAATAGAAATCAGCCCTGAAGGAAGACACTCATGGAATGAATACTTCTCCTGGATGGTGGGAAAATGGAATGAACATTTTTCTCTCAGTACACTGCAGTGGGCATAGCTCTGCAGTCATGGATCCAACACTCTCGTCCTTTGGGCAAGCTCTGCTTGCCTGTGTGAAATCCCACTTGTGCCCACAGCCACAGCTTGTGCTGCACCTTCACCAGAGTCCAGGCTGAGTGGTCCAGTGTGTCCATGGAGGGTGCCATAAGCCCCGTCCTTCCCTCTCTGTTCTAATTCCCTGTCTGAAAACCTGCATTTTAATGTTTTGCCTTTTTTTTTTTTTTTTTTTTTTTTTAACCTCAACATTCTTCATTGAATGAGAAGTGGAAATCTGCTCTGTCCCCTTTTTCTTTAGCTTGTGTCTTTACTTGCTAAACCTTCTGTCTCTCTTCTAAAGCATCTGAGAAATGCAGAGAACAATGGCCCTCCAGTGTCACTGAAGCTCCAGGATGTAACCCAAAGAGAAATTATTTGTGGAAATTGTCAGTCAGCTCAGATAGCTGCTGAGCAGGAAGGTAGCAATCTTCCCCTAATCCACAATTTGATGCAGAGTATTCATACTGCTGAAGAGTTACTATACTTGGCTGGGACAGGACAGAAATGATGCCTGCTTTACCTGACAGAAAATAAATAGAAACTGTTTTCGAGTGATGCCTTGACCGAGCTCTTGTGACCGATGCTGAGGAGACAACTGTCCACAAGCTTTAGCTTAATGTGGCATGGAAAAGTATTGCATTGCATTTATGCCCATATACAATACTTAACTGGCTATTCTGCTGATTAAATATTTAATTGACTGTCTGTGAGGAGAAATACGCTATTAGTCTGTAGGGAATTACACTGTTCCTTATGCCCGCTCTTAAATAAAATGTGTAATTCCTTGTCGCTTAATCATAATATTAAGCACCTGTTAAGGAAATGTTTTCAAGGGAAATAAATACAAAATTTGCCTGCTGGCATTGCCTTGGGTGGACTCCAACGTGCTTTGGTGTGGGCACAGCTCTTAGGGGCATCCTAAGGCTCAGGGGATAGTGGGGATGTTAAGTCTGACTCATATATCCATCCAGGACATGGAGCCAGGGAAGGGCTTTTTGGGTTCCTGTGTTGCCGAGTGGCTTTTGAAGGTGATGGTTGAGACAGATTGTGATTTCAACTCCTTTCCCCTTGGTCTTTTGCAGTGTGGCTTGTCCAGGCACTGGGAGGGGGGAGAGAAATGCAGTGAATCCAGCAGGATGCTTGTAAAATACAGCTCTTGACTGCAGCTGGCTGAAGGGAGTGGGCTTGGTTGGTTTTTCATGAGAGTTTCTTTGCCTGGTTTTGTTTGGGATTCTGAATTCAATAGGTGGAAGGGAGGAGGGAAGAGGAAGAGAGGAAGGCTCATGAAAGCAACTGTTTCTTCCCTTCCTCAAGGCTACCCTGGGGTACAGCAAAAACAAAGTACTCAGAGCTGAGATCGCTTACCTTGCAGACTGCACTGTGCTGAGCACCAGCAAGAGAAAAACTGGGAATGTGCTGAGTTTTATTCCTTAACATTATAATTTAATGAAAACCCCAGAGCTCATGATGCAAAACCCAGTGGCGTTTTATCAGAAAAACTCCCTGCTCTTAGAGCACAGCGTCATGCTGGTGGCTTCCAGCAGCAGTGCCCTGCAAACCACGCAGCCGCTGCCAGCCCCATGGGCACAGAGTCCACCTCCCACAGCCGACACGGCTCTTTGATTCCTCCCAGCAGTGAAGCTGCCATCTCTGTTGAATAACTGGTCCTTCAGCAGCGTAACTCTTTTTCCATTGACAATTTGTCAGCCTTCGACAACTGGCTCCTTCTCTTCAGCACATTTTCATGTCTGCATACACGTGCTGGCTGCAAAAGCAGCTCCAGGGCAGCATCCCAACTTGCAGACAGGTGCCTGCTCTGTTTCCTACTTCAAAAGCATTGGTCAGCTATTGGGATTCAATAGCAAAACCTGATATTTTGAATAATGCAGCTTCATCTGCGTCCTTAGAGACAGTGCAGGGCTGAGCCTATCTGAGAAGTGCTGTTCTTTGCTGCTCTTCCATGCTCCCTGCTCTTGGGGGAGGACTGGGTTACTGTACCATAGATAGTCCCAAGCTCCAAAGCTTCTTTTAACAGAGTTGACCTGAAGACACTCTCCTAGAACAAGTAGTAAGGACAGCCCTGTCAGGACTAGTGCAATGGAGGCAACAAGATTCATGTCCTTGTTAGATATGAGCAGAACAAATTAATGTTCCTCTGGCTGCCACAGACATCTCAGCTTGCCTGGCACGAAGGGTGGTGGCTTCATGGCTGTGATGTCCTGCAATGTCCCCAAATAGGGACAGCTCCCAACTACTCGCTGCCCCCTGCAGCTTTACTTTCCTGGCTGTTTGATGGTGTCCTATTGGCCTGTGCTGGGGCTGGGAACATTTCAGGGTGTCCAGCCTCAAAATCTGAGCAGGAAGAAGTTGTCCTGATCCTGGGAAATTCCCTGGGGAGAACAAGGTAGTGACAAAGTAGGAAAAGCTGCAAGACCCAGGGCTATTTAGCCTAGAAAAGAGAAGACTGAGGGGGTACCTCATCTAAAGGGTGAATGTCAGGATGATGGAGTGACACTTTTTTTTTGTGTTATCTCCAGTGACACGACTAGGGGTAAAGGACATAAGCTGGAGTACAAAAAGTTCCACTTAAACACAAGGAAAAACTTCTTTGCTGTGAGGGTGAGGGAGCCCTGGCACAGGCTGCCCAGGGAGGATGTGGATTCTCCTTCTTTCAAAGATTTTCAAAGCTGCCCGGATGTATTCTTATGTGACCTGCTTTAGCAGAGAGTCCCTTCCAAACCCTACTATAGTAAGATTCATGATTCTACAGTGGTCATGCAGGACCAAGAGTCAGAGCAAGGTCCATCCTTCCAGTGCTGGTCAGGAAAGCTGCTCTGCTGTGAAGGAAGGGGAATATTTAAGTGCCAGCAGATAGAGCTGCCTCTGTCCTCTCCCTTGCTCCACTCCACTGACAGAGGACAGTGGTATCACAGGACACATGTGGGGCTGGGACAAGCTCAGCCCATGCTGCCTGAGCGACACTTTCAGAAAATCCTGCCTTGGTGTTGCTGCAAACAACTCTAGGACAAGGGACACAGATGTGACTGAGGGATGTTGCCTCACAATGTCTTTGAGTGTGTAAGTCCCTGATAGTCATACTGGGAAGTGAGGAGTAGAGGGATGGTCCTACCCTCCTTTTCCAGAGGCACCACCTACTGCCAGCACCCTCATCTTTTCCCCTTGGCTCCACTCCTGGTGTGCTGTGAGGTGTGACACTCACCCAGAGCTGACACCAGCCCCATGGAGATCAGTTCTGCCACATCTGGGAGCATCAAGGAGATATTAGTGTGGCTTCCTGGAAGTATCAATCAGCTCTGAAATACCCCAACACAAGCCAAGTCACTTCTCCTAAGGCTGTAGGACCCCAGAGGAAGCAAACACAGATTACCTTAGGTTGGTTAGGGTTTCTTTATTTTTCTTCCCTTTTTCTTATCTTTTCTTTTTGCTGGCTTTCACACCTCCTCTCACCCTCTATTTTTGATCAGCTGAGTCAACCCTGAGTTTGGTGCCTGGAGAATGGAAAGGTGATCCTGTTCCATCAGTGGGGAACAGCCCGCACACCTTCCCTCTGCACAGCTCCCTGGCCTACACTGGCTCTGCTCTGGCAGCTCCACACCATGAGCAAAACTACTGCAAGACATTTTCACCTCTGTAAAGGCTGGGCTTAAGGGATGAGAATCTGGAATCCCCCATGTGGAGCTACACCGACCCTTGGGAGATTCAGAGGAACACAGGGCAGGGGTCCTAATTGCTCTGTAGACCTCATACTTAAAACTGAGACACCAGCAGCTTTGGGCAGGGGCAAGAGCTACAGAGTAGAAGGGCTGAGGGAAGACTTTAGGTGGAGCTGACATGGAGTCAAAAGACCCTTCCCAGTCTAGGAACACATCTGGGTGAGCAGCTCCTGGAAGTTGTGTGCCTGTGTCAGCCCTTCCCAGTGCCAGAAGCACAGCTGGCTTTCATGCCCTTGCTCCAGGCTTGGTGGTGTGAGCTGCGTAGGATGTGTGTGGGTCCAATTCTTGGCTTTGCTCATCCATCAGCAGTGGGCTTGACAGGACCTGATCGCCTCTGTCATGGTGCTGAGCCCATCTCTTGCACCGTGGGGAGAGGGGACGAGGAGAGGCATGAGGTTTGAGCTTTTCTTTAGAAAATTAATCATACTTTAATTACAGTGAAACCTGGAGACATGGCAAAGGATTAAGTGGATTATCTTCAAAGTAATTTGTTATCAAATATTTATCCTTCTGGGAAGGGAGATGCAGCCTGGGAGATTCTGAGTTATCTGTGCTGCCAGCCAAGGACGTGCCATGTCTTTTGTACCTCTCCCTGCCCCTATCCCTCCCAGATCCCTTGGTGCAGGCTCAAAATGCAGAGTAAGATCCTTTGTCCCTGGAGTCCCTCATCTCCTGGGGTTGGTTGCTTCAAAGCTGGTTCTATGTCAGGGGTCTGCACTGGAAGCCCATGGCCCTGCAGGAAAGGAGGCACTGGTGCCTTACTCTGGTCTGTGGAGTGACACAGCTGGGACAAACAGTACTGCTCCCTGGCTCTGGCAGTGGGATGGGTGCTCCCAGCCTTGCTCCCTGTCTGTGCCTAGCTACTGCCTGCATCCACACCGGTGGAGAAGGGGCCAGGGGGCTGCAGTGGGCAGCAGCCAGAGGAGACTGCCAGAGGAAACAGAGAGATGTGTGGTAAATCAGATTCATCCCAAGCTCTTTATCCATTCGGCAGACTGTGGGTTTAGTGCTTGGATGCTTCATTAACTAATAATAATGAGTCATTGTATTTGCCTCCTGGGCATTGTAAATGATCCAGTGTCAGGAGATGCCATGAGGACACAGAATCACAATGAGTCTGACACAGACTGAGCTTGGAGCACAGATAAAACCAACCACAGATGTACCTCTGGGCTTCCCATCTGGAGACATGGACCCTAGGGAGGACAATGATGTGTGGGGACAGGGCTTTGTGGGGACCCATGGCCAGCAAGGCTTGCAGCACCAACATGCTTCTGCGTGCGCTGGGAGCTCTGTGATGTTTCCCTCATCCCCTCCACTCATGTATCTTGAGCAGAAACTATTCTTTCTCCTCCCATTGATAAAGAGATCCTTTCAGCCTGTGCTGTCCCTACAAGCTGTTCTCACAGGTCCTCTCCAATGCTGCACCTCAAGGTGATACATCAGCTGCATCAGGACCACCCAGCATAGCACATCTTCATATTTTCCAGGAAGGATAATTCCTCCTCTGGAGCAAAAGCAGAGTGATGTGCAGCATGTCAGAACTGTGCAGTCCCTGGCAAATAGATGTGTGTGTGACAGCGGGGCAAGGAGAGAGGAGTGACAGACCACTGCTTACAGACACACATCCTCTGCCACCAGCATCACAGCCCACATCCCTGCAGACAGCAACCCTTTGCACCCTGTCTCTGCATGTAGAGAGAGAGGATTCGCCTCTGTCCCCTAAAATTCTCCTGTGCACCTCAGTGAGTACAGAGGTAGCATCATCTGGCCTTAATAAATGCTCAGCCCTTTTGCACTCACGGTGTTTAATTTGTCTCCAAAATCTGACCCCAGGAAGCTACTAGTTGAACCAAAAGGAGTAAAAAAAAAAAAAAAAATCAAAATGAAAGCAAGAAGGGAATCATGAAAAAAAAAGAAAAAGGAGGAAATGAGCTGGTGGGCTGACTGTGCAAAAAGTGGGATCTGAGCAGAGGTCACTTCGGCTCACACATCGTCAAGGGAGACAGCACACACCTCCTGACAGGAAAGGCAGCCACCAAGGGGCTTCTGCTGCCTCTGTTAATGTGACAAATTCCAAGCCCTAAGAGCTTTTGGTCTGGCAGGGCAGCAGTCCCTGCATGTGCCATTGTGTGGATGCCATGGACACAGGTTGCCAGCGGAGCCGGGAGCCAGGGTGAGCCAGGGCTGTGCAGGGCCAGAGTATCTGCCATCCTATGAGTTCCTTGTAGCCCAGATTTCATCCTGGCCTTGAGCTTTTTGCTAACAAGCATTGCCTCAGTTTTGTGGGACCAGGATGCTCTCCAGCTCAGAGCTGGGCCTTGCAAAACTTGTGCTGGTGCAGTGCAAACCTCTCTCATCACCCCATCACAGAATAGATCACCTTTGTTTGACAAGACTTTGTTTTCCATAAACCATGTGGACTGGCATTAATTAGATTCCTATCCCTTAATTCTTTATTAATTGAATCTTACATCAGCTGCTCTTTTATTTTGCCTAGGATTAAAGGCAGGCTGGGCAGGCAGCACTGATCTGGGTCAACCCATGTCCCCTGTGTGGGAGCTTTACCCTCTCTCCTCTATGTCCTGCAGCACCTCCAGCCCTGGGCTTCACTCCAGGACCCGTGATGGTAGCTTGGGCAGGGCACAGAGCCGAAGCAACCTGGCCTACTGCTTCCCTAGTGTTTATTCCTGACAGATGATATTTAATAAGGCCACATCATTAACGAACAAGAAAGCTCTTCAGCAGCCTGACATGACACAAATATAGCTGCCTGCTCATTTCCAAATACCAAACAGAAATATTTGCTGTCTGTTTCTGCCTGTTATGTATCATCATGAGCAATTTTGCCATCCTTATTAAGCATTTGTCTGTAATGACACAAATATCATTTTAGAAACTGCTTTCTTATTGCTCTTAGCCCTTGCAGGCATGTTTTTTCCCTGGCATTTCCATCTTGCTCTTTGCTTTCTTAACATTTCACATCTCCCATACTCTAACGACACTTATCTAGCTTTCCTTGGCTATATGCACATTTTCCTACTGGAATTGTCACTTTCATGTCACCACTGAACTACAAGACTCTTAGTTGTTTTCTTCTCTGAGTCTTTAGCAAGGGGTTTTGATCCCTCTATTTGACTCCAAAAACTCCCTCCTAATTCCCAGTCATATCATTTTCCATCTGATTTTCTCCCCTTGAAGCAGGCTGAAGCCCACCAGCCTTCCCAGGGATCCAATTGCTGTTTACACGTTCTCCTCTGTCTCTCTCCAGGCAGGTCTATTCCCCGCCATGGCAACGAGGTCTGCTGCAGGGAGGCACCCCGCTGCACCCAAGCTCCCCTTTGTGGGAAACTCCTCTGACCACATAGCCATGGTTGGGCTGGGCTTGCTCACAACCCTCCCTGGTTGCCTTTCAGCAAGGTGGGAGGATGGACCCCAGTTCCCCACGCCGTGACTCAGTTTCCCTTCCCCAAGGGATGTTACACAACATCCCACCTTAGCTTGGCTGTGGGAGGTGAAGCAGCAAGAAAACTCCCACTGCACTGCTGGAGGTGGGAAAAATAGGGAAGAGGGAGAATGTGTCAGCACAGTTTCTCTCAGAAGCAACATGAAGACACTCCTGTGGCTCCAGTTGTGTTTTCCCTTGTGTGCAGATAGTTCACAGCCTGCTGCAACCCCTCTGCTCCTGGTCAGTGTGAGAGGAGGCAGAAGTTGTTGCAGGGAGCCAAAAGCAGACAGAGATCCAAAGGAAACACCTTGTGGGACCTCATATCTGCTGCAGATGCTGTCCATATTGCATTTAGGAGATGTCTGGCTGAGAAAGGAGATGGTGTTGCTCTGCTGGGGTGTGGGAAAGTGATGGACATGATGATATTCCACAGGGTGCTCATAGCGGGAGCCCAGTATTAACTGTTCTCTCATACTTATTCCCCAGTACACACTGGTTGCTCCATTGTATTTCTTCAGCCAGAGCCCAGGAATGGCATGTTGCAATGTGAGTGCTCACCCATTTCTCTTGCTGCCACAATATATACACAGACCAGCCCTATAAAACTTCTCCTCGGGTATGGGAGGGGCTGTGGCTTTGCTTTAAAACCCTTCCAGAATCCTCCAAATCAATGTGGAGTTTGGGGCAGAAATATCAGTCAGGCAGGGTTATGGGGAAATGGGAGCATGTGTGAGCTATCAGACCTGATTGAGTCTTTCACAGAGCCACAGCCAGTGAGGTGCTGGGGTTAAACATTCCAGATGCAGCCTTGTGGCCGAGCTGATTTGTATCCTCCATATGCCATACCATTGCATTTCTCTCAAAAGCCCTGCTGCAGCTGGCAGTGGTGGCTGGTGCTCCTGCCTTGTCCTGAGCCTGCCATTAAAGCTGAGAATGACTTGCAACAGGCAGAGTATCACACACACATCCCTCGCTGACTGGACTCCTTACCTGGGCTGATCTCACTACCACATCTTCCACCACACTAATTAAACCACAGTCCCCCAAGGCCTGAGTGCTTTCCTTTGCCACATGAATTTGAGGTTGTCTGCTTGGTTCAATGAGGTGACAACAGCTTCGTGGCTGGGCATGGATGGGATCAATTTATTGAGCAAGAAGAAAGTTTCCACCCTCCTGCTGAGCAGGGGCTTATGTCTGCCTCCCCTTGATGATGAGAAGGGAAGAAGATGAGTTACTGCTGCTTTGAACCTCCCTCTCTGACACAGTGGGTGCTTGCAGAGCTCATCAGCCCCTTCACTCTGCCTCCCTTCGCCCTTCATTGGTGGTGTCAGCACGGGGGAACAGCCCTTTCTCATTAAACGATCTGTGATCTGTGAGCCCTGCACTGGGTAATTGACAGTAGAAGATGCCATTCCAGGAGCATTGTAGGATTTGTTTTAGGGATAAAAGTCAAGACTGAGGGAGAGATGCCAGCAGAAGATGGTCCTTCCTCCAAGGCAGTTTCTTGTATGTGGATTAAAAGAGACAAAAAGTGGATTAAGGTCCCTGCAGAGAGGTTCCCCCCTGCAGCTCCAGGCATCTGAGCAGAGCTTGTGTTGAGGTTCTAACAGCCCTTTGGCTCAAGGCAGAAGAGGGAAGACCCACATGGGATGAAAATTTTGGGAATAGAAGACCGGAGTCTCAGAAAGCAGCATCCACAGTCACCAGGGAGGAGATGGCTCAGCACTGCCCTGATAAAGTGAGGCAGAATATCTTGTCTCTACTCTCAAACCAAACAGATCATGAGTTTCTGTGATCTCAGTGTTTGCTTTCAGCTTTCTGAGCTTTCAGACATGATTCCCAGGCCTTGTCTGGAAGTGTGAAATATAGAAAGGTGCTTCTGTTCTGAAGGAAAGCTGCAAGCTGGGGATAACCAGTGCTGGAGGAAGGCAGCAAACATCACAAGGATGGTGGGAACTAGCACTTTCACAAAATATGACTTGTGAGCAGATTCAGTGCTCTCAGCCAGCTGCAGCTGTCCCTGAGCCAGCTGCCTGCACAGACTGCCTGCTGTCCAGCATAGGCAAGCGCGCGCACACACACACACCCCCGGCATGCTTGGGTGAAGCAGAACTTGTATTTAGAGTCCTGTTTAGGCACAGCAGGAGTTGGCTGCTGAATTGTTGTGAGGTCAGTCCAGTGAGAAACTTCTCCTCAGACAACCCCCAGCAGGTCCTGCCTTGACACTGTGGATATTTGGCCAGCAAAGTCTCCTCATTAAGCTCCTGCCCCATACAGGAGTTGCAGGTTTAGGTTGATGATTCCATGGCAATCAAGAGGATCCCTGGGAGCACAGAGCCATCCATCTGCCCTGTGAGACCACATGAGCTTTGCCTGCTCATATCAAGCTGCAATAGTGGAGTGGCTGGGACATGAACTGGTGTCACTGCGCCCTCTCTCCAGTGTGCAGGACTTCCTAAGCTGGGGAAAAGATTGGCTACCAAGATGATTAGGGGACTGGAACATCTATTTATCACAGAGAAGACAAGACTGAAGGGGGACCTTTTCAGTGCTTATAAATATCTAAAGAGTGGGTGTCAAGAGGATGAGGCCACTGACAGGACAAGGGGTAATGGGCACACAGGAAGTTCCACTAGAACATGAGCAGAAACTTCTTTGCTGTTTGGGCACGGGCTGCCCAGGGAGGGTGTGGAGTCTCCTCGGAAGGTTTCCAAAGCCACCTGGACACATTCCTGTGTGACTTGATCCAGGTGAACCTGTTTTAGCATGGGGTTGGACTGAATGATCTCTAGAGATCCCTTCCAACCCACACTATTCTGTGATTTTGTGAAAATCTACAACAGGATGAGGTGTGCCTGGGCACACATATACTGTTATGGTGCCAAGAGTATTGTCCATGTCTTCGTGGGGACAGACCATCCTTCCTCAGGTGGCAAAATATCATCAAGGCTCCAAAGCAGGCAGCCCTCATGGCAGTCACAGGGCAGGTGGATGTGCAGGGCTCAGAAGCATGGGCGCAGGTAGAGGGAATGGGGCATAAGAGAGACAGAAGAAGGAATCGAGGCCCTGAAATGAAGCAGAAGCAAATATTTTTCTTCCATCATTTAGCTGGCAGAAGGTGACACTGAGCTTCTTACCCCCTTTCATTACATCTCTAAGGCTTTTCATGCAAATTCAGACAAACAATTTCTCGGTTCCTTTTTAGCGCTCTGGGAGGGCCGATTTCATTTCAGGAGCAGTGGGGAACAATAATCATCTTGAAGTGTCTTCCATCCTGAGAGACGCAGATAAGAGCCGTGCAGTGGACTAACAGCACTAATTTGACGTTTTCAGCTGATAGCTTTGCAGATGACAAAAATCAGGCACCATAAAAGGCTGGTAAACTCCATAGCAGCAGGGTTACCCCCTCCTGTGCAGCCCTCCCACTCCCCTCCTCTACCCTGAGAGCAAGATGAAACCCTGTCCCCGAGTGCACGGCTGCTCATTGCTGTGGGGAAATGGTTTTGCTGTGGATGAGGCAGGTTTGGCTGATGGCTGAGCCCTGGGGGGAAGGAGCAGGACACAGCTGTGGGATGC
This sequence comes from Urocolius indicus, assembly GCA_013401255.1. Taxonomy (NCBI): domain Eukaryota; kingdom Metazoa; phylum Chordata; class Aves; order Coliiformes; family Coliidae; genus Urocolius; species Urocolius indicus. Next base: position 108,630 of record WBNH01004020.1, read on the forward strand.
AGAGAAATGCAGGTTAGCCTGGCAGGCACAGTCCTGCCCCTTGGCACTGCTCCTCTTTTTGGCAGAGAATATCCCAGCCATCTTCTACTATCTTTTTGGAGATGTCTTTGATCATGTATCCAAAAGGAAAATGATCACTTTAGTGCTTTGAGATACCAGTGGCAGATTCCTGATGCAGTCAATGGAGCCAAGCAAGAAAATCCCCACTTTAACAAATCTCTCCAAGGAATTTTCCAAGCCCCCTCTGTTGTCTGAGCCCTTGCAAAATTTCAAGCAGGCGTTCTTGGACCCCTTGCTCTGTTCAGCCACACGTCCTGCCAGCCCCCTCAGCTCACACAGAGATGCCTGATATTTAACCCCAAATGTTCTTGCTGCTGCTTCAGTCCATCCCACCCTGTCCTAACCAGCAGAGGATGAAAAGTTGACACTTCTCTTCCTTGCCATCACTGTTTCCATTATTGCTTTGTTACAATCTGCTTATTTTGAGCCTAAAGCCCATTTTTTTTTCATCCCATCTTTATACTTTGTATCCCAACATGGCCTTCCTGGCCCCTCTGCACCCTCCTGTGTCTGATGAGGATGCTCTTTGTCTACATCAGTGCCCATGATAGATACTAATCCCACCCCCAGGCAGACACTGGCAATCTGGAAAGCCATGCATCAAGGTAGAGGATTCATTTCCCTTAAGTTCCTTTTTTTCCTATTTTCCTCCTAGATAAAAGACAAGACTGAGGGACTGAGGCAGATGTGAATCCACCTGGGGCTCTTCTGAGTTTTAATTCTTGCTAGGTTTGAAGTCTTGGGGTAAAAAAAGTGGGGAGAAAGACACTGATTTCTCCCTGGTGCAAGCAACCACAGCAAGGTTTATTCGCATGAGGTTAAGCTGAGCCGCAGGCACTGGGGACGGCAGCTAATTAAACTGGTGACACTGGGGCAGACTGGGCAGAGCACGGTGCAGCGAACACAGGTTTTGCTGATGCAAGGTTGCCGCTGCCAGATGGAAAATGAAATCCCATCCCGTGCTTGAGAATGTGATTTTGAAGCCAACTTTTGACCTGAATTGGGGAAAATGTAATATCAGATTTTCATTCTTTTTCTCTTCTTCCTCAGAGGAGATATTCAGAGCAGGTGTAAAGAGCTGTAGGAGAGCTCCTTAGGGTTTCTGGGCTCAATGCATGACTGCTCAACTGCTGCCCATTAATTTTGTTTCCTCCCTGAAGGCAGAAATGGGACTAGGTGAATGTCTTTGGTTCTCCCACCCTTTCTCCCACAGGAAACTCATAATTTTTCATCAATCTTGAAATATTCCCAAAGGAGAAATTTTCATTTTTATGAGAGAGGCATTTTCAGCCAGCAAACCCGTCTCCCAGGAAATTCCTACCTGGTTTTAAATTCATCTCACTCTCCTGGACTTTGATTGCTTTCTACTGCCTTTTTTTTTTAATTATTATTTTGACCACAGGCTGTGGTTCCTCCTGGAACTTCTATCAGTCTCCTATGGAATGAAGGATAGAGATGCCTGGGTCAGCCTGAGTCCTCCAGCAGTTTCAGAAAGATGGATGATGCTCTGTCCTTTCACCAAAGGTTTCTTTTACCAGCATCTGCAGCTCTGCTTCCATCCCAAATCCTTACCCTTTTTTGGTTGGGTTTGTTTTCGATTGCTGACAGCAGGCACCACTTTGAGCATCTCATCTCCCTGCTAGCTCCTCCTGTTGAGTGCTAAAGCTGAAAGTGTCATTTTGCTGACATTTCTCTCTATTTAACAGATTGGGTTTGGGTTGTGTTGCACCAGCCCACTCTGGCTCTGGTCCTGCAGCAGCTGTGTCCTGCTGACACCCAGCACAGGAGGAGACAGCTCATCTGCACTCCAACAGCATCCCTCGCTCCCCACATCACCCAGCGCCAACAAAGCCTGGCCCTCTCCTCCTCTGATGTTTAGTGTGTCTCTGCCAAAGAAACCAGCCTTATTTACTTTGCCCCTTGGTATGGAAACCATACAAGATTCCTCACTGTGTTCCCAAATATAACCTGCTGGTCTGGCTGGTTGCAGTTCCGGGGAGGGAGGCTCTGTTAATGCAGTGATAATGCCTTGTTGATGTAGGTTATATGTTACTGGTGAATTTTGGTTGGGTGTCATTAATTTTCTTTGCCAGGGGCAGATTTCGTACAAAGAGATCCCTAGAGATCACCCTTCTCAGCTCTGGGGCAGGACCAGCTCTAACAAGGCTGTTTCTGATAGATATTTGTGTCTTCTGCTTGTCACCCTTTCTCCATCTACCCTGCCCTTGGATCTGTGACACACATCCCACATCTCCTCTCTACCTCCTTTGCTGCAGGCTTTAGCTTTTCCCTTGCCCCAGGGGCTGCAGGCAAGTGTTTCCAGACAACAAAGGCCATGCGTGTTCCTGCAGTGGTTTCTAGCATCCCTTGGCCACCAGAAAGACCTTCAGGTCAGTGCCTGGGCAATGCTTTGCCCTGCTGTCAGTCTGAACAACTTTTGGTGACGGATGGCCAGGCGAGCTCATGGCGACCATCCCCAGGGACTCGTGTCTATAATGTCCCCGAAGGCCCAGCTCTCTGTGATTAACAGACAACTTTGCCCATGCCTCAAGAGCTGCCTTGGAGGCAAAGTGCTGATTCAAAGTCAGAGCTTCCAAACCCCCTTGCTTTCTAACATTCCACACTAAGAGTGAGAAGTTAGGCGTGTCTGGGTAAGGATCCTGAAATAGACTCAATAAAAACAGAGTTATTGTTAAGCAAGTACTCTTTAATGCAGGTCTGGATGCACAGGGGATCCTTCCACCAAACTTATATGCTGCATGGAACAAGCTGAGAAGTACATATTGCAGAAGATAGATGATTATGCATTATATTCCAGAGAAGTAGTTTACATATTCATTAGTTTTCCAAGAAATCATTTACATTTGTGTCCTTCTAGTCCCACTGAGTCTATTAGGGTCTTCTGGTGGTTGTTTAATTCATAGAATCATAGAATGGTAGGGGTTGGAAGGGACCTTTAGAGGTCATCTAGTTCATCCTTGAGTCTTCTTCAGGGTGTTTGTTGGTAGACTTCTGACTCTTCTTTTCCTTATATTTGCTAATAAAGATGTGGAACTGGTTCTTGCAGGCTTATCTGCCATGTAGATATCTGGCTTCTTTGGTAATCAAGGACCCTAAAACTTCAGATAACTTTACACAAAAGGTTTCATGACCATACCATAGGACATCATGTCCAGTATAGAAGCTGGGAGGAGTTGGTGGGGAGGGGTAGTTTGCTGTTCAGGCACTGCTAAGTGGGAGGACACCACTGGCATTGGGCATCACTTGTCTCTCCTTGGTTTAATTTCTCTCTTTCTTCCTGTTATTTTCCTGTTCATGGCTATTATTGTCATCATATCTTTATTTATTTTAGTTCTTGCATTGTTCTTATCTCAACCCACAAGTTTTACTTTTTGTACTTCACACTGTGTGTGTGAAGGGGGTGGGGAGTGAGCAGCTGTGTGGGGCTTGGTGGCTTGGCTGGGGTTAAACCACGACAGAAGAAAAAGTCCAGGATTTGGCCAAATGTGTGAGGCAATATTTGAAAACATATATGCAAAATCATTGACGTGTCCCTGTCTCTGCAAGTTGTCAGAGATGGGAGTGGGAAAAAGGAGCTGTCGGCCCTTGTCCTTCCTTGAGAGATGCTGAGGGAGCAAGTCTGTGGTACCAGCGTCCCTTCACCCTTTGGTGTCTACTCTGGGGTTCAGGCTAAAGAAGAGCACAAGACTCAAGTGTTAACGCCACTACATCAAGAGGGAGAAGATTTTTTTGTTGGATCTTTACCCTCACACTCTTACTGGGTGGGTGGGTGGNATTTAATTAGTTCTCTTAAAGTAAAACATGGTTGAAGCTGTGCTTTGACAACTCTGCTTCTGATATGGGACTGGATCAGGAATCAGCTGCTGGCTGCCTGGCAAGGGCTTTCCCAAATTCACACCATGATCTCTGCTGAATGATGCTCTTTGCTATCCCTTCATCACAAAACCACAGGAAAGTTCACCTCTGTTACCCTCTGGGGACTTCTCAGCCTTCATGGCCACTGCCTCCACAATCACAGGCCCAAATTCATGGCCAGGCAGAGTCTTTGCTTCTTTAGCCATGGGGCAGCTCCTCTGGGAGCAGCTCAGGCACAGGATGGAGCTGACTCACACCTTCCTTCCCCACCTGAGTCCTGAGTTTACATCATTAAGAAATAACACCCTGGTTCTTTTTATGTATTTGCCAATTTATAGCTCCTGGCTTTGCTGCAGCTCTCAGCTGCTTTCTCAGTCCCTAGCCAGTCATTCAAGACTGCTGCATTAGTCCTCAGCTTTCTAGCCGAAGATGCTTTTTGCCATTGTCCCCTATAAGCAGGACTTTGCTTGAGCTGGTGTTAATGGGTTACAGCAGAGGTATCTCAGAAGGCTTTTAAAACCCTGCTGTTCTTGACATTTTTATTTAGCTACAGTGGCTCCTGCGTGATCACTGCTTGGGTTGCTTGAACAACAGCTGGAGACTAATGTGGACTGTGTCTCTTGGGGACCACCAAAGCCAGAGAGAAAGGCCAGCAGAAGGAGTGACAAAAAGTGATGATCTTGCTATGAAAAGCTGTCACAGAAACCCAGAGCTTCCCATAAATCCCCTTGTCTCATTCTGCTGCTGAGCAAAAAAAACCAAAACCAAGATAAAAAAAAAAAAATCACAGAAAAAAAATAGCCTGCTGTAAAAGCTGTGTATTGTAAAACACAGGACATAAAAATAATAATAAAGCTGCAGGAAAATGTGGAGGCACAAGCTTTGACCAGGCAATAATGGACCATCCAAGGCATGTTGCTGGCAGGAAAAGGCAGCCAGTGACGTCCCACTGCCAGGCTGCAGGGTCAGACCTACAAAATATGTTCACCTGTATTTTCAGATGATTAAAATTCCTTGGACTAAGGGATAATCATGTGCATTATGAAACGTTTCCCCCCTGCTGATCTTTTGATTTCCAGCCGTTCCCAGCTCAGGGTGGGGAAAGGGGAACAGGGAGCTGTGAAGTCGGAGGGAATCATCTGAAGGAGCAGATGGAACGAGGGGTGATGGGGGCGGGCAGGGATTAGCACTCTGCCCACGCCTCCACGCGCACACACACACACACACGCACAGCAGGGATCCTCTCCCTGCACGGGGAGAAGAAAGCAGTTCAAACAACAGGTCTTACATTAATTTCTCATTCTTTATAAATAAATCAATAAAGAGAGTGCTGCTGAGCTGCTCCTCCTCTGAGTCACTTGGGAGTCCCATGACGCTTTGGGTCCTGCTTCATCACTCTGCTTTCCCTCCCCAGTTGGAGGTCGGTGTAGAAGGGGATATCACTGTCCCCTTTCTTGCAAAGGTTGACAATGGCTGTGGGCACGATGCAACCCTTTCTGAGCCTCCTTCCCCTTTTGGGGGGAAGCAGCCTGGATTGGGACAAGGACAGCCCCAAAGGAGGAGCCTCTGCACAGGGATTTGAGACTGTTGCCATTTGTTTGTAGCATTGGTGTTTTAGAGTAACGGAGCCAAGAAGAGTTTTAAACCTGTTTCTAATTTTCTTAGAAAGAAACTATTGGGGGGGGGGGGGGGGGGGGGTTGGGGGGGGGGGGGNGGAGGGAAGTACTACCATAGAGGTTATGGAAGGAACAGTCCTGTGGGAATAGGGCAGCAGCATCCAGGATGCTGGGAGCCAGCACCCAGGCTCTCCCCATCCCAATGTGCAGAATACAAAATCAAAGAGGGTTTTGGTGAATGCTGAAAGTATAAATTAATAGCCTTTAAAGAGGCGTTGCTGTGTGGCAAACAAGTGTGGGGCTGCATGGCTGTGAAACAGCCAGGCTTTGGATCCTCCTGCCTCTAGCCAGGTTGCAAATTTAATAGGACACTCCAGAGAGTGTGGATGGGAAACCCAAAACTTGCTTTGCCTTTTCTCCATATGTGCTCACAGGCTTCCTGACATTTTTGCAGTGTGTTTGCTCTTTTTTTTTTTTCCCCAACAGCTTATGTCTTATTGAGGAAATATGATCTAAACCACAGAGGCTCTGCTGGACCGGGGCTGCGTGCAGGGAAATGCCATGTAGCAGCTCCCAGGGAGGATGTTGGCAGATAATACACCAGAACAAGGAGTTCAGGTGGTTTAAGATAAATTGTATGTGCTAGGTTTTAATGCCCATCCAGAGCTGCTCTGGTTTTTGATGAAGGCAAGAAACTATCACTTGTGAGCCTACAGCTCATGACAACAAAAATTACCTACAATAAAAATTGTTAATACAGCCTAGAGGAAGCTGGTGCTTGCAGCTGTGCCATCGGCACGGTGTCCCATGATGGGGGATTTCTACTCTCTTGGAGGATTTTCTCAGGTATCCAGAGCCGAGTTGCTGCTCAAGGCAAGAGTAGTTTTGCTCACTGATGGATAAGCTGCCGAGCTGGGTGTGAGCTCTGCCAGAAGGCAGAGCTTGCTTTACAGGGCTGTGCTTGTCCCAGAGCCAGGAGAGACAGCCCTTCTTGCCTTCTCCCTCACTCCTCAGCTTATTGTCATCTGAAGGCATGTCAGCTTTTGTAGAGCAATGCATCAACACTCTCAAATAAATGAGTTTGGGCATTGAATGTTGACATTTCTAATACTTTCTGGGCACCTCACCACAAGCCCCTTGTCTCACTGGATGTCCCTTTGTGGGCTGTCCATGTTTGGCATCCCTTTGCTCCCATTTGCACTCATTGCGTGCCATCCCTTTCCGAATCCAGATTTATCTTGCAAAATGCAGGAGGTGGCAGGGAGGTGATGTCTTGATGTGTCAGTGGGGTTAATAACTCAATATTACAAGGTGAGAAATTTGGGAAGAGCTCTGTCCTTTGTGCAGAAAGACCTTCAGGGTAGGAGAAGGGGCAAGAGAGGGACCCAAAGCCAAATGAGAGTGAATTCAATGGTGGGAATTGGTGCTGCTCACTGCCTGGTTGAGCAATTTGGTCTTGCCCTTGTCCTGAGCCTGAGCTTGACTCCTCTCCTGCCTGTCCTGGGAAAGGCTACCAG
>WBNH01004020.1:117315-502351 GCA_013401255.1 Urocolius indicus
CCTCTCCTCTCCTCTCCTCTCCTCTCCTCTCCTCTCCTCTCCTCTCTTGAGGGAAGGATGACTCCTAAGGGCACATCATTTACTGTGGCCAGATATTGATGGGCTCATAACTCATGGCTGGTGGAGCGCAGCACAGTCCTAGTGTATTACACGGGGATCAATAATGAGTAGAAATTAATGCTCTGGAAATGATAGATTCAGAGTCAGTTTGGAGCATGGCTGCAGGCTGTGTCTCTTGGCCTCGTGGGGACAGTGGAGCAGGTCATGGGTCATAGGCAGCTTCTGGGGCATTTCCTGCATCTCTCTGGGCAATTATGTGCATGTCATTTGGGCTAAACCAGCTGAAGTCAAACAGTTCATGCAGATCTTCCCAGGAACCTGTTGGTATCTGCCCAGGATGATAAAAGCGAAATGAATCTCCACATTTAGGAACCTCATGCCAGGCTCCCAGTGGAAAAGCAAAGCACCTTGTGAATTGCAGATAAAATTCAGACTCTCTTAGTGTTTTTTTAGAAGTGATTGTCTGCAGCCCAGTGTGGGAAGAGCAGCCTTTCTCTGGCAGCAGGATCTTTGATGATCGTTCCCAGGATTATGGCACAGTCTAAGCCATGATGGCTGTGCTCCTCTACCTGTCTGCAGCTCTTGGGCATAGCCAGATGAGTCCTGGCTCTGTGCAGTGCTGAGCAGGGGAAAAAGCAGCACCATTTCCTCTCTTGCAGCCACAGGCACTAAATATTGCCCTAATAATCAAATGACTTTTCATCTCTACAGACCATGTCCTGCTAGTGCTGCCTGCAGACACAGCCCAGAACCCATCCTCTCCCATCTCACTATTTTTATGCTTAGCCTGACCTTTTATTGCCTCATAAATAGTGCCTGATTTGATTCTGTCATCCACCTGCCAACCTGCCATTGTTGTGGTCCTCCTTGGGCGGGTAGCATCCACAGCTTGCCTGGGCTCCTGCCCCAGAGCAACTCCCAAACTCATCCCACAGGAACAGCACTTCTGAGGGGGCTGGGGCCGACTAGAGAGTCTGTATCCTCAGCAGAAAGCTCCCAGGTCTTCCTCTCAAGGAGTCAGGAGTGCCCTTTGATGGCCAGATTCCTGCACCAGAGGAAGAAAGTTTTGGAGCAAGCCATGAGCAGGAGATGAACTTTCTCAGCACGATATTACCTTATGTCTGAGTCTGGAGTGCAAAATGAAGCCACATGTTAGCTGTTCAGCCAAAAGCAGTGAAAGAGAGGCACTGATGGGGGTAGGGGCCATAGGCACACTGTGACAATTCAGGAGACCTTAGATGGCTTCAGAGCTCTAGGAAGGGTTGAGGATGGCATTGCAGGGGCTATGGTGTGGTCCCTGCCAACTGCCAGGGCCACCCTTCTGGAAGGAATAGGAGAGGTGCAAAACCACAAATGGCTGCAGCTTTGCACAGCCAGGGCTTGCTGGTGCTACTGTCACCTAAACAGCAGGTTTGATCTCTTCCCCCATCGGAGAGATTTCCCCAGTAATGTTGGTAGCAAGCAGAGCCAGAGGGTCACGTATTTTCAGCAGCTGCTTAGGTGAGGAGTCTGCAGGAAGCTCCCTCCATCGTCTGTCGTGCTGAACCCGCTGGCTCCAAATGTCACCCACAGATTCTTTGGCAGCCTGAGCCCCTCCTCCCACCCTTAATTGTAGTGTTACAAACACAAAACCTCAGCAGGGCTGCCAAGGGAAAAGCTCCAAATCACTAATACCTGCCATTACAGTAAGATGGCCAAGCAAACAGCTTCTTGCATCAATGCTGCCTTTTAAATATTCTCAGCTGGGGACTGATGCAGCTTCTTTGAATTTGTCTTTCAGGGCAGAAAACAAATCCATTTTTCTCTTAAACAGCAAAATCTTGGTCACTGACCAGCTTTACTGCTTGATGTGGACTCAAACACCTTTGGCATGATGAGTGCTTTAGGCAAGGAGTGAGAAAAGTGCTTATTTTTTGTGGAAAGGGCAGGTGGGTGTCTAGTTCCCACCCCAGCTCCCCACACAGCCCTCCACAGCAGGTGCTGCTGTGCACATCGCTCCCTTCAGCTCGGCCACGGTACAGTGGGGAGGTTCCCCAAAGACTTTAGTGCATAATAGGACTGGTTCAATAATCCTATTACAGACTGTCTTCTGTATGCCAGGACTAATTGGCAGGCGCTGGGACCTTCCTCCCCAGCTGGAATTTTATTGCTCATCACAATTAACCACAATGCTGAAGTCTCTCGTCTGCATGAGTGCCGTTAGCTCAGTCTGGAGCTGTGTCCTCGCTGGGCACTTTCAGGGCCTCACTGTCCCCTGTCCCCAGCCACTGGCAGGGAAAGTACATGGTTATTGCTGCAGATGATTTGCTTTTACTTCATGCCATTTGCAGCTTAATGGGATTTATTTTGCGCATGTCCAGTTGGAGCTGTTGCTGCATGGAACGCTGGCTGGAAGGCGCCGTGCCCGTGGCACTGGGGAAGCCACAGATGGTTCCAGCCTGGGACAGGGATGAGTGGCCTGAGCTGGCACCGTGGGTCACAGGGGCAGCAGGAGGGGCTGGCATTAACCAGAGCCTTTGCTGGTCTGACCACATCTCTCCATCAGCTCCTGGTTTCACCATAGTGTTCCTTCTCAACAGAGCCCTTGACAAATGCTTCGCTTTGAACACAGGCAGAGGCTCAGCTCACTCCAATGTGCTGGGTACATTTGTTTTAAGTGTGGGTTATGGGTATTTAAAACTGTTAAATGGCAATTATGGCTCATTCTGGCAGCTTGTTGGCAGCTGCTCTGGGATGTGCCATTTCTAGGGCCCTGGAGAGGGCAGAGGGCTGAGGACAGACTCTGACAATGCAGCTGATGACAGCTTTATTTCCTTTTAAGCAATTCAGAGACTCTGCTCCCACTGTGGCACTTTGTAGTGATGAGCAGTAAACTCCTTGCCTCTGTGTTCGTGTTTCCCATCCTCATATGTGACTTCGATCCCAGTGCTGTGACCGAGGCTTTGGAAGTGCACAAAGCTCCTCCCACAGCACATCCTTCAGCTGGAGACTTACTACCAGAAGATACTGCCAATGCCAGAACTTTGCAGGGTGTTAGAAACTGATTAGACAAATTCTAGGAAGAAAAAAAATCCATCAAGAGCTGTTAAGCACTGAGACAAGATTTGGGACCCAGATGGGTGAATGCCAGAGAAGCATCCCTCAAATCTGCCCAATGCCTCCTGCTCTTCTCCATCACGCTGTTGTCCAGGGCCAGTGCTGGGATGCTGGGCTGAAGGGGCCCTTAGTCTGGATCAGACACACTGACATCCATGAGGGTGTTTACTGCAGGGTCTGCATGCTGTGCAGGGCCCTCTCCCATTAGCTTCTGGAGGTTTTTTTATTCAATAGCTGATGTCTATCAGTGCTCAAGGAGGCCAGCAGGAGTACCTGGCATGCTGTAAAGAAGCCTTTGGGATGAGGATCCATGGTGGAACCAAACAGGGAAAGCAAAGTGGGTCTCTTCAGACAGAAGCTTGTTGAAAAGAGCAGGAAATGAAGGATGAAAGAGATTTGTCTTTGTTTTCACAACTGAGGCTGGCATGTGGGAGTGACAAAGCCTGAAAGCCCTCAGAGTGCAGCCAGGTCAGGCTGTGCCATTGAGCTGCCCCAGCTGCACCAGTGGCTCCCTGGAGCTGCCAGAGAAGCCTCACAGTGGGAACGACAGGCTTGTGTGTTAAATGTGGGCTACAGAATCATGTATCCACCCAGACGCAACCTAAAGTACATTTGAGTCTCCTCTTTACTGCTTTTCAGGTTGGCTAAAACCCTGGTTTACTCCATTTCTCCCAGTAACAGCTGTTAGTCAAAATAAAATCCTTTCCTGAATTAATTCTTTCATGTTCCAGGTCATGCTCTCTCGGTTTCAAGCCCATTACCCTGCCCCACTGGCACCTTGCAGCACAGCAAGATGCTGTGCCCAAACGCATGCCTGGGAGCATGCCACAGCCCCGACAGTGCCTGCATGCATGCCCCACACTTGGTACCCAGTTCCTGGGGTGTCTGCACCCGCCCCAACTCTCCCCACCATCACACACACACCTCTACCACTATTTTTCCAAACTACTGAGCCAGCTTTGCTCTCCCACTCCCGTGTCCATCATCTTTTGGAGGATGAGATCACGCACATACCCATCTGGTTCATTGCCTCCTCCCTGCCCAGCTAGGGATGCTGCTGGCTTCAGGCTGCCTGTCCCTGCCTGCAGTCCGGTGTGGGAGCTGGGGAGTGTGGAGCCCCTCCTGCTTCCTCTGTGTGCTCTGAGCGTTGATCCCGGTGTTGAGCTGTGTGCTGGGGCAGTATTTCACACTCGCCGGTGTCGGCTGATAAACCTTTGATTTTCACTTCTGGGAATAATAGCACAGTAATGAATTATATTCACAAGAATAACTGTAATAGTCATAAAACCGCAAATAGAAGAAAACTGTAAATCAGTCACCCCCTTGTAATGTGCTTACTTCATCCGAATCACCCTCCCTGGGCAGATTATCAATTTTATTTGGCTTTTCCATCCTAAACTTTTATTAAGTGGGGTGCCTCATGCGTAAAGATACTGAGCACAAGCCATATGTTCCAGGGATTTATCTGTTTATTTTGCCTTCCTTCCCTCCCTCTCCCTTCTCACTCACGACTCTCAGAACATGCAGGCAGCTGATACTGGACCGTAAAAGACACCTGTCCCCAGTGTCATTTTACCTTTATTATGCAAAAAATATAAGCTGCCGGGTGATGCACCGGCACCTGTGCCACGCAGAATTAGCCAGACCCTGCAGCATGTGTAGACTTCCATGTAATTAAAATAGAAAGCCATTAGCATAGCTCCAGGGTAATCAAGGGCCCACACCCTGGATCCCAATATGTCCTGGACTACAGCACCAAGATGCTGCTGCTCCCACTCCGTGGCACGATGCTTGCCCTGAGCTTCATGGGTAAACTGTGGCAGCTCTTGGGCACAGGGAGGAGTGTGAAGGCATCCAGGGAAAGGACGGGAACAATTAACTGCTGTGCTGCTGAGACTGAGCACAGATGGAGGATGTGGGTTTGAAGGCAGAGCCGCAGCCCTGAGTGCCACCAGGTGTCTTTGCCGCAGTGCTCGCCCTGCTTTCCACTGGCCGTGTACGAAGGCAGCAGCAGAAATGATCTTCTGAGCCCAAGCACCTTCTCTTGCTTGGGCTTGCTCTTCTTTTGGGTACAGAATGGAACTTCCTGCAAAGTCTGTCTTTCTTTTTTTTACTGTAGAATCATATATTTTAAAATCCCTTTCTTTTTCTCTCACAGCTGGCTGCCCAAGCCCCTGTCCACGTTTCCTGTCAGAAATGCACTAGCTGCAGTGGTTTCCATGGGGTGCAAGGCTGGCATGAGGGCAATGCTGCATCAGTGCTGCAGTGGAAGGCATCAAAGCAGGCAAATGAGATGGGGGAAAGGTGAAAATTACAGGCACCAAAATGCAGTGGTTAGGTTCAGTGACCTTTCCAAAGGCGGGGAGGAAGCTGGAGTGTGCATCAGCTGGATTGAACTTGCAAGGGCTTGCATGGTGTTCCATGGCTTTTGGAAATACTGTCTGCAATTTCCCGTCACAACACAGCAGGGAAAAGGGCAAAACCACAGACTGTGTGATTTCTGAGATGCTTCTCTCAGATATTTCCATGTGTGATCTGAAATTACCAAGCAACACAGAAACCCCCAACTGCTGCTCTGACTACTCCCATTGAGTGTGCTTTTGCTGTGGTTTTCCATACAAGCCCAACTTCTGCTCCTTTCTGCCCAGCAGCCTTTGGTGGAGGCCAAGAGAGAACTCTTGGCGACTCTCTTTACAGCTTAGTAGGACCTGAAACACATCTGCTGAGAGGAGGATGTGCTGAAGATGAAGCTTCTCTGCTTTGGCAAGTAGCTCCTTGCAAGCCTCAGGCTGTTTTGCTGGAAAAGGGTCTTGGCAAGTGCTTTGGCTGTGCATTTGTGCATTAGTGCAGGCACCATCCTTGTTAGCTTGTCCTCCTGGCATTGCACACATGGACATTGCCCAGCTTTTCATTAGTGCAGGCTCAAGGATGACCAGAGAAGGATCAGAGGGCTTTGCCCAGCACCCCCATTCCTCCTTGCATCACTTCTGCCCAGGGCCTGGGCCTGAGCTGCTCTTGTAACGTGTTTTTTTCTCCATCTCCTTGGAGGAGATCACAGATTGACCTTGGAGATATCCCAGATTAACAACCCTTCTCTGTCTGCCTTTGGATTCACTAAGGCTTTTCCAGAGCTCATTTTGGGCCTCATTTAAGGAAAGCCAGAGCAAGTCAGGAAGGCTCCAGCCCCGCTGCTCCACTCCAACTGTCACTAGCTTTGACAGAGCTGGAGAAGAAGCTGAAAAAACCTCAGCTGCAGAGGTGACTGAGCTGGGATGTGGGTGAAGGATGGGCAGTTACTGCTGTGACTCACACAGGTGCTTCACTCAGCACCCAATGCACTGCCTTATCCTGCACTTCTGCCATCAGAGAAGCTTGCTGGGGGCAATGAGCAGTACTGGTGTAGGGACAACACATGAAGCCAGAGCAGGAAAGGCTGGAAGCACGTCTGCTGGAGATGCTTCCCGGAGAGGGTCTTGCTTGTGGACTCCTGCTGATGGATTGACATGGGCTCTCCCATTCTCTATTTCCAAAGGTCCCAGAGGCTGGAGGAGCCCAAAGTGACCAGCCCAGGAGCAGAAAAGCCCTTGTGGGATCCCTGTGGGGTATGTGACCTGCCCTCAAGCTGCAGGAGTGGGTTGCTGCTTGCAATGCTTGTCAGCTCTGCCAGCTGGAGCAGAGCTGTGTTTGGAAGGAGGGAGGGGTAAGATCGTTGTAGGAACTGGATTTTAAAGGCAAGTCCAAAGTTCAAAAGTAGCTGCACCTTGAAGAGAAATCTGCTCTTTGCAGCCAATTAGCAAGGCTGAGAAGCAGCAGCAGCATCTCTGGTTTTGACAGCATTAAAGACATAAGAACCAATCAATGTGGATTGGACATGCCATCCCTGTGAGCTGTTGCTCTGGCACCAGCTGCCCAGTGCCCAGTTGAGCTGCCAGCAGCCCCAGCAGCGTGGCAGGTCCCAGAGTCAGCATTTCTGCCCTGCCCACCTACTGGGATAGTGAAAGCATCTTTGGTTAATGCAGGCCAGAGTGATTTTGTATGCAAGGGTCTGTGTTTCTGTCACATAGTGCCCTATTTTTCGTCTTGAGTTGAAGTTTTTCTTGGGTGGAAGGGTCTGGTTTGGACTGTCTCTGGTGCAGAGGGGGCCAGCATAGCAGAGATGCTCTGGCTGCCTGGCTGTGCTCCCTTGAACAGATGAGTTTGCAGCTGTTTCACTCTCTCCCAACAGAATCAATCGATGGGTCTGGCTCCAAATTCATTTAGCAGGCTTGGCCTTTGGAGAATAAAACAGATCTAGCACAGCATTCAGGACACAGCCGAGGAAGGACAGAGGGTGAGGGACACCCTTACCAAGGGAGGGTGAACCCTCTCATCCGGGGAGGGGGTTCCATTTATGAGGGTGAGGGATGCTCTGTTGTCCTGAGGATGCAAGAAATGGTTCCTCAGGTGATTTCTCCAGGGCCTGTGAAACACTGAAGCTCCCAGAGAGACAGATTTTGCTTTTCTCTTGACTAATGAACAGTGAGAGACTCTATGTCTGGGGCTCATACACACACACAGTCCCTCTGGGACCAGCTCACTTCAATAGCCTCTCGGTGCAGTTCCCACATGGTTTCTCAGTGAAGAGACTGGTCTGATACTACAGTGCAGGTATGTCTGTGACTATGGGACTCCAGGGGCCAGTTTGTCCCAGCTAAGGCAAGAGGAGGGTCTCCGGACACTTGTCACTAGTGTTTTAGACAGAAGAAAGCAAGATCTGACCCCTCTTCACTTTGGCACTAGAGTGGAGACCTCCTGGCCATGTCACCTCCAGACCTTCATGAGACATGTGTCCCCTTCCTGGGATACATCCCAGCCAACAGTGAGCGCCTGAGCCAGCGGCACCGAAAAGGCCCCTCCGGCGCTGTGCAGAGCCGAGGTGCAGCCCCGCAGCCCCCGCAGCATCCCATGTCGCTGCGCACTCGTGTGCTCCCGCGCCCGGCAGCCGAATGGAGGAGGAATAGCGCGGGAGAACTGCTGGCAGGTGGTGGGGGGAAGCAGAGGGGATGAGGAGGGATGCTCTCGGGAACTCCCCTCCAAGAGAGACGCTCCTCTGTTTTGGAGGTGAGCACTGGAAAGCGGTTCCCTTCTTCCCTCCTGCTCCTCTCAAGCCAGAAAAGAAAAAAGAAAAAGAGAAAAGGCTGTGACAGCTTGATTTAGGGCTGGATAATGAGGCAATTGTGAGGAGGATGGGTACAGAGGGAGCCTGCACTTGCCAAATCGTTCGGCTTAATTGATCAAATATTTTTATGCGTCGTTTATTCCTTTAAGGCGACCGTAAGCCTCTTCTCCTGCTGCACTGAAATGAAGTGAGGGATGCTGGAAATCACCCAGGCTGAGCCCCGGTGTGACAGGGAGGAGAGGCTGGCTGCCAAGGACCTCTTTAGCCACCCAGGACTTTGCCCAGCGCCTAAACCAAGTGGAGGGTGGGTGAGTAGATTCAGCCTCTTCAGCCTCTCCAGGGCTCCCCAAGGCATGAAGCTGACAGGAGCACAATTGCAAGCACATCCATAACTCAGGGTTTGTCCTGAAGGCCTGGCCTGGGGCTGTGTGTGCCACCTGGGAAGGTTTTTCCTCATGCAATTAAGTTGCTGTAATCACTAAATCCCTCAGTCAGAGCTGGATCTGTGAATCTGCAAGGAATGAATGACAAACCAATTTCATTCCTTGTTGGCTTTTATCTCTTGCCCTTCTTCCACTGGATGCCAGTGGTGGGGAACCCCCTGCTGCAGGCAAGTCAGGGCACAGGGCTGCCACTCAAGTTTGGGTCCCTTGGACATCTCTGTTCCCAGCTGCTGGCTTCAGCCTGTGGAACCTCCCTGTCTCCTATAACCCCTTCTCTTGCTGGTTCAGGCTGGTCAGCATGGTGCTGGGGGTCACCTTGCCCACCCAAGTTTTTTCTATTTGTCACCACGGGTTGGACCCCAGGTAGGCTGTGGTGAGGAGCTGTGGGTCCTCAGTGGAGGAAGAGCCATTGCTTGAAGCAGGCAGGAGCAGCCCCAAACCTCCTGCCTGCAGCATAGTCCTGGGGCTGCAGCTCGGTACCTGAAAGCACCTGACTGCTTTCTCCAAGCTCAAAACAAAAACTGCCTCCAGTAGGACTGGGGATGGTTTGGGCCTTCTGTGGGACCCCAGGAGAGGAGCTCCTTTCAAACTCTGCCCCTGGGACAAGGAGCTCCTTCCCAGCCCTGCCCCAGGGATGGCTGCCTGGCTGTTATGTGTCCTTGCCACCCAACAGTTAGCTGGGGCTACATGAGAGGGATCCCACAGCTTCCTATGTCATCCATCACCAGCATTTCCTTTCTCTATCTGTATTACCCTGCTTCCCAGGATGATATTGACCCTCTGCTATTGCCACTGTCAGCCCAAATCCTGGCTCCCTGCTCCCCATCATGTTCTTGCTGTTTGGATTCAGCTCGGCATGTAACAGCCTTGACCCAGGCTCCCTTTCAGCTAAACAAACCAAAAGCCTTGGGCTGCCAAGATGAGAGCTGCAGAAAAGATACACCCAGCACTTGGCTGCATTGCTTCAAGGACAGCTTGATGGCAAGCGAAGTGTGGGGGCTCACAGACACAGAGAGATCAGCAGAGATGGCTGATGAGTAAGACATGTGGACCAAATGTGTGCTTCTTTGAGGGGTGGCTTCACTGGTGCATAGGGAAATGTCAGGCACCAAGGAGAATTGGTCTACCCCATTGGTCCTATGCCTGGTACACCCTCAGGGTCATACCTCAGGATCATACTGTCTCCCTTACAAGATTTTTCTTGTCCTGCCTCTAAAGTCACTTTTCTATGCTAGGGGATGCTGAAACATGCTCTGGCTGAGAGCTAAGATATGGGGCAAACCGATTGGTACAACGTATCTCAAGATGCTATTCTTCTGACCACCAGATTCTGTTTTCCCTCATTCAACCCCCTTCCATGACAAACTTTCACCAACTGTCCTCTTACTTCACCTAGAGAACTATCAGGCAGAAGACCTCATGACCTTTTTGGAGCCAAGGCCAGGAGAGCTCCACCAGCATCCATGGGAAGCAGAGCTCTCATCTCTCCCAGATGCAGATGATCCCCACACTCTCCTCTCTGCTCAGGGCAAGCCAAGGCTTCCTCTATCACACACTCAGGGATGCTCCTTTATACTCTGGTGCTCCGGGGATGAGCAACTGGACTATGAAACTTCAGAAGAAGGCTGGAAATCCTGGAGCCATGTGCAATGAAATGCAGGGAAGAAGCCAACTGGAGAGGAATTGACAGCCAGGGCTGAGGCTCCCAGCCCAGGCTCACAGGAGAAAGACAGCTGGCCTGTGCTCCTTGCTGCCAGTCAAGGAGGACACTGTGGCTGAGGCATGTCAGGAAGAATTGCTGTTCTTTATGACCACTAATGGTATTTGCAGCTCTGCATTTAAAGATGATGATAAAGGTAATCAAACTGTCAGGAACAAAGACAGATGGGGAGCTCGCTGGAGCCAGCAAGGGATTCCCTGCTTTCAGTTAACAGCTGTGATTTATATTTCATTCGCACCTACAGACTGGGAGCATGGAGCAGGACAGCAGTGCTTTACAAAAACCCTGCAGGGAGGAGTACAACAGGCACTGAATTTATCTGTGCTTGAGCTTCTAGACCTGTTTATGCCTTCTTTAGACATCGCCATGAAGTATCGCAGGGGTTATAAACTTCCTCCAGAAAATATTTTGCTGAGCAGAATTCCCTGATGAGGTAACAAGCAGCAGCTTAACTTCCTGCAGCTGGATGTGTCCTGACAACCAGGCAGCTGGCCCTGCCTCCTCCTCCCATACAAGGTCCTCACAAGGTCCTGAGAGCAGGTACTGCAGTCCTTATGATCTGAGCTATGAAATACAGGCTGCAACAGCAGTGGCAGGGATGAAGGAGAGGGAGGGATGTGCAAGGACTCCCCAGCTGCATAGCCATTGACCTTGATCTGCAAGCAAGGTCCACAGCCCAGATCTTTAATGGCTGTGGACCCCTAACTATATCAGAGACTGCTCTTGCTGTTCTCCAAGCTCTCACTTGATTGTGATTCTGACATCCCTCCTTTCTTCTGTGCACAGATGCTGCCTCTTTTCTCATCTTACCTTTGTACAGTGTCACGTCGACAGCAGGGACAGCAGCCAGCCTTACTTTCTGTGTAACACAAAGTCATTTTAACACAGTGCTGGCTGTGCTGATACCGTATCCACGCAACCTGTGTTCCAAGGACTGTGTTTGCTTTATTTCTGTGCATTAAAAAAAAACCCAACCCAACCCAACTAACAGCAAAGGAAACAGCCTTCCAAAGAAGAATTCTAGCAGTTAATTAGTTTCAACATTGAAAGGGCCACTGCCCAGCAGCTAAAAATCATCGTGTTTGAATGGTGAATCAAGTCAGCCAAGCAATAAATCTGAGCAACAAAACAGTCCCTTTAGCTCAGAGGAGTTCTCTTTCCTCAAAACACTGATAAATGGCTTTTTCTGGGAGCCCACGAGGTCATCAAATTAATGAAGCATTTCAAGTAATGTATGGAAGTGAAGTGACACCCCGCTGCAAGAGGTTTGCTGTTAAAGCCAACTCTCTATAACAGAGTGTGATGCATAAAGGATTTCCAATGCAAACCCATCCTCAAATTTAGGACAGTTGTCCAAACTCCTTCATGTCCATTCTGGTCCATTGTCCTCCCTCCCTAATCATTATTTAGGGGAGTTGTGCTTGAAAAAAAGTCACAAAAGGAAAGAAAATGAAAGACAAATGAAAACTCTGGATTCTCCCATTGAGTAGACAAGATAGTCTGAATATCTACCATGAAGGAAAGTGAAGGCACCAAGGAGGGAAAATAAGTGAAATGCTGAAAAGCTCTCAAGAGAATGGTGAGATGTGCCTGTGGTTTCTGCCATTTCCTACAACACATACCTAGGAAGTTACCTCACAAATGTTGCACTCAAAATACCGGATTTGCTCATTTGACATGAATAGAGGCACAGATTGATTGCTGCCAGCACTAACATTTGCATGATCCAGCACAGTTTAACAGCAGGAAGGTCCAAAGCCCAAGAAGCAACACCCAAACATCTAGGCATTAAATAAACAAAAGGAGTTTGACTTCAGTTAAGTTCTGCAGGCTTAGCCTGAACACAGAGTGACCTCTGCAGACATGGCAGGCACATAAATCCAAGCATCGGCCCTGCTTTATGTCACACTCCAGTTCCTTTCCTGTGTGTTTGGAGTGGTCCTGACTTGGGCTGAGATGCAGCAGCAGTAGCATGGGTAGGATGTGATTGGTGATGAATTTAGAGATGCTTAGGGCTAGGTATTAGGGAAATCTTTCCAGTCGTCAGGACAGCTCAGTGGGGGAACAGATTGCCTGGGGGATGCGATATCTCTGCCAGCAGCTGCTTCTAAGATGGGACGGACCACTGTGGCTGAGAGCACAGCCTGGGTGGCCTCTCCTGCTCCCTTCAAACCCAGGGCTGTTCTCAGAGCCCTGATCTTTAAAGGAAGAGAAAGTAGCACAGGACACAATTTCCAGCTCTCGCAGATGGCCCCTAACAGGCCTTGTAGCAGGGGCAGAGAGAAAGGAAGGCAAGGGGAACTCCAGCTGGCCATCTCCAACTACTTGGCTGGACGTCTGTGTGATGGCAGCCTCTCTCTTAAAGCCGAATGCTTCCCCTCAGTTTCCATTGAAATGGCTTTCTGCAAGCCTGTATTACACTTGGAATATGAAATGTGTATTTAATGATATGGTAGTGCAAAGAGACATGCAGTAGGACACACGTAAAACAGAGCTAGCCTCTGCAATCCTGCATCCACTTGGTACCCTTCCTCACAAAATCCTAGCCCACGTCTCATTTGCCTTCGATTCAAACCCCTTGAGACTGTCTCCAGCACCCATGTACACCCCAGGGCTCTGCCCTCTGAATGCTGTCCCAACAGACTGCTCAGAACCCCCATGGTGCTGGCCATGGTGAGCTGATGCACACGTTGCTCTGCTAGCAGCCCACACGCAGGCCTGGCAGCACACCCCAGCTTCTCTGCAGCCTCGACAGCACACCCCAGCCTCTCTGCAGCCTCATCAACATGCAGCAGCAAGCCCAGACACCGTATGGAAGGTGGAGGCAGATGGGTGGCCATATGTAAGATCAGTGTGTGTCTCTGCTGATGTGAACGTCCCAGCACAGGCACTAACGCTCGAGCCTGGGGTTTGTGTTTGGGGCACGAGAGGATTTTTCTCCCATAAAATAAATCAACTACATTCTGAGCATCTTGGGATGAAGCCACTCTAATCCTTTTCATTCTTTCCAAAGGAAAACGATTCCATATTCAAGGCACTGTGCAAACAATTAATTAGCCTAATGAAAATGAAAGGCCTAATTGCTCGGTATTATTGCCATCATTGGCAGCCAGGCGTGACCAAAGAACAGGCACTGTCTTAGCAGGGATAAAGCACAACTTTCCAGCTTCTGGAGCTTTTTTGATATTTGGACATTTAGCAAAACAATTACTTTTTTTTTTTTTTCTGGAGTGATGGTGTAATTCTGCCTTCCACCTGCCAAAAAACTGGCACTGTTACGAGAGATCTGAATGAGCTGCTATGCAATAAAATAAACCTGACGAGGAGACGCAGCTGGTGTGAAATGACCTGGCTGAATGGCAGTCGATAAGCTGGAACTTGCCTGAGTTGAAAGACACAGTGGTATCTCTACTGCCTGTCTCTTGCAGGATTGACTCACATAGCGCTGCAACACTAAGAAAAACTGCATGTTTTTTGAGGAGCACACCTAAAATTAAAGTACAATCGACCCCACCAAATCTCCCTTTTTGATGATCTGGCTTTATCCAAATGGAAAAGGGCTTTTGATCCACGCAAAGTTGCTCACTGTGGATGAGACTGTGAAGAGGCAAGTTATAGGAGCTTTATGAAACTGAAACATTACCATTCATGCAGATCTTGTGATGTGGAGATAGAAAGCAGACTCTGACTGAACACTGATCTAGTCTGAGGAGTATGGGTCCAATAATTCTTCCTTTAAGCAGAGGGATTCTCATGGGAAAATCCCCAAGGTTCAGCTCTAATTCTATTATCTTTCTCATGCAGACACTGGCAACCAGAGACTTCTTTAAAAACAACGTGGGTGAGGTGTGCTCTCATTCACCCTTGCACTACCTCACCAATTATAGAGGGCTTCTCAGAAAGCTGCATTTTTGCTGTTTGGGATGGGGGGCATTGCAGTTTAAACTTAACTAGGGGCACTTTTACTCTGTGCTCCAGGCTGGCACTCAGAGCTGCAGGACATTGATTACCATGCAACACCAGCCACTCCCATGGGAAAAAATGACTTCCCAGTGTAACCAGCACCTCATGCAGAAGCTTGGGATCATCCCCTGGCAGAGTTTAATGCTCTGAATTGTTTGCAAAGTGATCAGGAACACAAGCCCTGTCACAGACACAAGGTGAGATGGCCCCCTCTCAGTATACTGAGCACAGCATTCCCGTGGATGTTACTCCCTCCCTGTGTAACTGCTGGTAACCAAAGTCAAAGGTAAAGTCAGACTTCCTCCAGCTCCAGGGTTGCAGAGCGACAGCAGCCCCCAAGCTTCCTTTGATGAAGGAGTGGAAACTTTTTTAGGTCATCTGAGCAACTTACTGGGAAAGCAGCAACACAGACTTGGTCACTTGAAAGCTTTAGATACTCCACTTTTGTGCTGTGTGGCCTTTTAGCAGCTAAGTCATGTTCAAACACAATGGGTTTTGAGGAAGACTAAAAGAAAGAAAAAAGGAGGTGATTGTAATATAAAATTGTACCATCCCATGAAAAGGGTAAGAACAGAAAATACAGTTAGTGGCTGAAGGTCGCTGCACTTCATGCTCATCCTTTTACCTTACAAAAGTGAAATCAAGAACAGATGAACCTTCTCCAAACCCTTTTGGGTCTGTTGCCATTTGCTCACGCAGCTGGTAACAATAATTACAGATGAGAGGTACTGGGATCTAGAGACATAAAAGACAGACTCAAAGATGCCATAGCAAGAAGAGTATTATCAGACAAACGAATATCCCAGCGACCTTTGTCAGGGTGTCTAACAATATTCTGCTTAGCTGAATATAGCTGCTATTTAACCTCGATGGACAGGCACCTGTCACCCCTGACTGAGGGAAAAAAGAAAGCCCTGACAAAGCAAAGCTTTTGTCTGTAATTTATTTTGCAAATCTACCAGTTCATTGTATGAAAGTATGAAATCCTATGTGGTTACATTAAACAGTTACATTACAATCCGGGTAATACAAATAACCACTACAAAGTTAGTTTTAGGTACTCTGGGATAACAAGTAGATTTAACATTGTTTAAAGTAAGCCACAAAGAAGCGAAAAATAGCCTTGTGATTGTCAAAGAACTTAGTTTAAAGCAAAGAAACCAATATAGACTCTCCCTGTCCTACAACAAGAGAGAAACACTGATGTTTACATCATCTTTTAATGTTAAATTAGATGCGTCAGATGAATTTAAGTGCACAACATCTACTCTGGGTAACAAGAACAATTCACAAGTTGTTTGGAAACCACTGTCAGGTTTCATTCTCTGAAAATTACGTTTACGACATAACATCACCAACATCCTTGCTCTCAGATGCATAAAGATCCTGTAATATCATTTGCAACATACACTGGAGCTTCAAATCTGCTCTAATTGAATTCAGGGGGAGTAGGATCAGTTCTTACATCTAATAACTGCTCCCGATTTACTGAAATCCTTACAAAACAGCCTCCTTCCCGGGAATGAAATTAATTTAGTCAACAAAATACTGTAATCATTCAGCAAAACTCCTAGGTTCACTATCAGCAATTGACACTGCAGCTGCATTTCTGAGGACCTTTGTGCATGACCATTTTTTTCTCTCCACCAGCAAAAGGACGTAGGAAAACACTAAGCAACTGTGCTTAGTAAGAACTTGGAGCTATGTAAATAAAGTATAAAAATCAAAGAACAGATTGAAATCATCTAGAAACTGCTCTCCCGATCCCCATCTGACATACTTCTAGTGTCATTCTGCTGCCTGTAAGCTGCCACTTCTGATGAGATATCTGTCAATCATGATTGCACAACTGCTTCTTAGGAAGCAATTAAATGGAGGTTTGATTTTGGAGCTATGTCTCTACATTGTGTATGTACTTTGGGGCAAAATGTCCAAGATGCTACTGCTGTGTATAATGCCAACAGTTTCACAGAAGCTGTTAATGGGACAACAAGGCAGGCACAGGTACAATCCTGACAGCCTGTGGACAAAGAAGATTACACCAGTTCATTCCCTCTTGTAGCCTTCACCTCTTTCAACTAGGGCACCCAAAAGTCCTCAAATCTCCACTCATGCATGTCCAACAAACCTGAAGATCTCAGCATAATACAGAAGTGAAGCCAGCAGCATCTTGGCAGGGCTTCTAGAGCTTGGCATTTATCCACAAGAGGATCTTTTAATGCTCATCACCTCAAAAAAAAAAAAAAGCTTAAAAGAAACCAAGCAGGTTACACAAACCTATACAAACTTTTCACCTGGACATAAAGTGCCATGAAACCATGGAAGCAAAAAAAGAAGTTACTGATGAGGACAGTAGCTATTTCAAGTGACTACAGAAGGCTTTATTCCCCTGAAGCAGGTAAGTCTGCTACAGTCTTGGAGATGGGTGGGAAAGCTGTTGGGAATGTTGCTATAACCAAGGCTAGCAGTTTTCCTCCTTCCTGACAAACATCTCTCTTCTCCAACACACCAAAGCTAACTAGGCTGCATTTCTTGGTGACCAGCTGCAGAACTTTCCTCAGAAGGTAGTCTAAAATGGTAACAGATGCTTCGGTTTCCCATTCTCTGATACGATACGACAAATACAATTAGTTCAGACCCTTTGTTACGAGCATGCATCATAAGAGATGGCCTCACCCTGTTATTATCATGGTGCCTGCTTGTTTTCCATCTCTACTCATGTAAATGTAATGTCAAATCCTCTTAAGAACCCCGAGTAGCCGTCCAGAATCCCTTGTTCAACTGACATGTTGGTAATAATAAGGAAAGAAAAAATAATAAAAAAAAAAGTTGTGGGAAATTAAATGGTGCTCCTGTTGCCAAGTTGTTAAAATTATATGGCAATATGCTTCCAGGAGTTGTAAGAAATTAATTTGTAGAGTGCTTACAAGCCTTACATCTACTAAATCTCAACGGGACATAAAATGCTATTTAAGTGATACAACTTACAAATGTTAAAGAGAAAAAAAAAATCAGCACCAAAGAGTGAAAGAAGAAATTAGATTCCATCTGCACTCTGATTCTTCAAGGCCGGATCTCTGCGGCCTAGGAAGCCGTGCGGGAGATCCTTGGTGAAGTATTTACATGTGTGCTGGCTGTCAGCACCTGCACCTCTACCTTATGCCACCCCTCCTCAGCTGGTGGGACAGGACAGGTTCAGCAAGTTCCTCCACTCCTATAGACAGCTGCTGGTCAATAGTTCAGCCAGCTCCTCTGCTAATGACTCGCCTCTACTGCTTTCTGAAAGCACTAGCCAGAGCAAAGCCTGTCTCACCACCTTTCACCTCCTCTATTAAAACACTGCTCAGAAAGAGGCGCCTGAGACACCGGGCCTGTAGATGAATTAGTTTTCAGATTATGCCACTACATATCACTGTCATTCTTTTTTTCTCACAACAATGTCGAACACGATGTAAAACTTTGGATTTTCTGTAGCGAGTGAAATCAGCAAAGTGAAAGGAAAGACAATGCTGGCGGTGCTGTTCCTGCTCCACTCTGCAAGACAGAACCAGGGTAAGGCGCTTTGGCAATCAGCACCAAGTCTAAGTAACGAGCTTGGAAACAATTCTCTCTCCATACACTAGAGTACACACAAGTTTTCTGCAGGTGCATGGAAAACTAAGATCCCTTAGTTGTTCTGTAAGCTGCTTTTACAACAATTTGTTTAGTCCAGCAGCTGATCCTGGTCCTACTCTTTTCCTAAATACAGTACATTTTGAGAGCAACACAGAAGCACACGACACAAAACAGGTTTGTTCCAGCTCACCGTGGTTCTGATGGGCTACACGCACCGAAAGGCAACAGAAAAAGAGCACACAATTCATCAGGACAACACCACTGACTCAAAGGAATTCCAGCTCCACTTTGTGAAGGAAGAAAAAGTTCACAAAGGAAAAGATCTTATTGCAAGTTGTACTGCTCAGCTTGGACACTTTAATACAAGCTGAAAGTATCAGAAGCTACAAAGGAGCCAAGGACAGGGAATTCCTGGTTTGTAAATATTTTAAGTGTAGCAAGCTTGCTTTAAAAAGAAAAGCCACTGCACAATATTCCAAAGGGCTTTCTCTAACAGACTGGAAATTGTTACATCGACACTGACAGAAAATACAGATTTCAGTAGCAGTTCTGGCACCCTGCAGTTTGGAAAACACTTGTGCATATGGAACTGAGGCAGCTTGTTTGCAGACTCCTTTCTTGCAGCATCCTGGGGTCACCTGTGCTTCCCTCACAGCAGCGTATTGCTGGACTCAGCAGGCACCTTCCTCAGAAGGCGCGAACTGGCAGCTATCGTGAGACACAGTGTCAATGCTCTGCACCTCTGACTGTGGGTGGATGGACACCTGAACAGCTATCTCTTGACCTTGCTCATTCATGGAGCCATCGTCTGAGTCCCCAGCCGGCGAATCGCTGCGCTTGATCTCTGGGTTGAGGGGGTATATGGCAGCTTGGGCTCCGCAGCCTTGCGTCTGTTTTCCCTCCTCACCGACCTCATCGGGATCATCGACTCGCACAGCCTCGAAGATCTCCTCCATGAACGCCCTGCAGTTAAGGATCAGAGGCGGGAGGGGAATGCTTCTGGCAAGCTCTTCGATGTACCGAGCGAACTCCATGGTCTTAAACTGAGTGACTTTGGCCAACTCCAGTGTTTTGGCAGATGTAATGATGGGGATCCTCTTGGCGATCTCGAAAGCCTTCTGAAGCTTCTCAGCCCCTTCCGTCCTGAAGAACTCATTGATAGCCTTCTCTGTTTTGCGGAGGTGACTGCTCATCATGCACAGACGGGTTATGTTTAAGATGAGGGTGATAGCAAAGGCAACGAGGCACACAATCATGTAGTAGATACTCATGTCTCCCGAGGTGAAGATGACCCGCAGGGTGACCGCGTAATAGAAGGTGTCATTACGATCAACACCGGCACATGTGTATCTGCCGCGGTCAGCAAAGCTGACCTTTGTGATGTTAAGGGAATTGTCAGTGATCCTCCACCGGCCACCTGGGGGTTCAAAAGAAACAAAAATCACGAGGTAAACTTCGATATGCCCTATTTGCTCCATCAACTGGAGACAGAGCTTGGAAGCCAGCAGTCCGTCTCTAGCCTAATGCAAGCAGTACATCAAGGTCTGAAATTCCCTTCACGTGCATGTGATGCAGAAAGTCACAACACTGTTACCAATCCTACTGCTTAATGGTAAATTATTCCGCATGCTTGCTTCTCTGGTTTTTCTCCTTTCTCTCATCTGCATTTTCCTGTGTGCTTTTGGACTGCTGCCTCTTTCTGACAGAGAACTCAATCCTCAACTAGTGCTTTCTACCCACTGTGTAGAGCTTTGTTGAAAGACGGTCCTCTCTAAAGTCTAATTTTCCAAATGTTCAGAGTCAAAAGTCAAGTGACCCATGAAAACGATCAGAGTCTGTAAATGGCTCTGCTGGCAAAAGAACCCAGGATTTTTCTCAAGATGTGGTTTTCTGCTGAGCAAAACCCATGTAGAAAGAAATCAATACAAGAAGCTAGTTTTATACAGTATTTCCTATGCATTTATAACTTTGGGGGAAAACTGTTTCCATAACTCATTCTTCTAATTACTCTACTTTGAAGTGATTTCCAGATGGCATTATAACTACAAAGAGGTTACTGAATGCTTAAAGGCAGAAAAATAGCCTCTGAGAAGATCCAATCAATTAGCTCAATGACTTTCATTAATACTAATAGAGAAAACCACATGCATCTCTAAAAGACATTGTTTCTTAAAAACTAGAAATTACAGGGACAGAACTGTTAAGAGCCAAGAAAAGATGTCCTCCCTCTGTACAAAAGGGTTAAATAGCACATATTTGATCTTTGGCCATTACAAATTGTGCTAGTTTCCACAGTCTCACTGGTGCATAAACTAGAAAATAAGTTACCACATGCTTTAAAAAATTCCTCTAACAAAATCAAAAGACTGATTGCCATCTGGAAAAGGACACAGGTTGTAGAGAATTGTGTTTAATACATGTGTTTGGAAAAATATAATACAAACCAGAGCAATAATAAATTAAAACATCAATTAGTATCTGGTAGGGTGCAGATTCACTTTCTCTGTATTGAATATTGTTGTGCCTGTCGAACAAAATGATTTTGTGGGGCAGGATGGATGGGCTAAACCAGAAGAACTCAGGTATAATTCACATGCCAGAGGGCAAAAGCTTTATCTTCCACTCTCCTTACCTCTCCGTTGTCAAAATGGGGAGATAGGAAGAGAAAACAAAAACAAAGTCCCAGAGATTTTCAGATGCTGTATAAAAGAGGAATGCTGAAGGATGGAAAACAACAGAAAAGCTCACCTTCATCTTTCTGTTTGAGCAGGTGTCCTCTGGAGTTATACCAAAGAATATACTCATACTGGCTGATGTTCAGTTTACATTCAATTAAAACACTGGTCCCTTCTTTGGCTATGATATCATGGTTTGTTGGAGAGCTTATTACAGCTTGAGACACTGTATGAAGTGAGGCATTGAAAGACTCAAAAGCAATCGTCCCGTTAAAAGCTACATTTTCCAGTGTAAATCCAACTGAAAGATCAGCACTAACAGTCAAAATTAACAGGCAATAGCTGAGCTTCATGGAAAGCTAGTGAAGGTTCGTTTTTCATTTAATTTGGAGAAATGAGGTCATACAATATTAAGCTGTCTGTATTGCACTCAGATAAGGGGAGGCTCTCGATTTGTTCGGCGATAGAAAATGTCTTGGATCCAAATGCACTTTCAAGACCATCAATATTAGAAGTGGAAAATGGAAATCCAACTGAAAAAAATTAAAAAAAATAAAAAAAGAATTAAGTTTATTAACGACAGCAAGCTTACAGCATATTCAAATTTCATTTCCAGCAAACAGATTCCCATTAGCATAATATAAACTGTCAGCCGAGAGGTTCCAAATCAGAGCTTTGCTCGGAACACTGTAATGAAACGAGGGTAAGAAGGCATTAGCACAACCTTCAGTCCTCTAAATGTTCATCGTCCCATCCAAATAAATAATCTCAGGAACAATAATCATTAAGAGGAAAAAGGTTTGAAAAAAAAAAAAGGAACGAATTGTTCAGCCCACTCGAAATGCAGAGCTATCTTTAGAGTCAGAAAGTGGATCCTGCTCTTGTTAACAGAGAAGAAGTGCTTTCTTAATAGAGGAAGGAAAGCAAGAAAGAGGATATAATTTCTGGTATTAGTGGGGAGGGAGACAAAGTGCTTTTAAGCTCTGGTTTTCTACAGCCAGTCTTTCATTTAGCACCTAGAGAAAAACCCAAAGCGCACAAACACATCTGATTTTTAGGATTTATACATCTACTTACTTGATTTTAGAGGCACAATCAGTGTTAGGTGGCTAAATACTAAACAACATGCTTGTAATTTCCTGTGCTGGTGTAGACCCTCTTGGAAGTTACAGCTACAGAGAGGAAGCCCCTTTCTGAGTATCAGGACACTGATGCCTAAACACACACTTCCTTATTTTCAATTTCTCTTGCTGCTGCTGCTGTGTTTTCTAACTCTGCCTCCTTTTCCTTGTTTGCTTTTACAGCTCCTGTTGAAACTCTTTTACTTTATGCTGCTACACCTCAGCAGCCATATCTCGTTTATCACTTTACCCAAACGCTGCCCTGTGTTTCACAGCAATTTGAAAATCTCTTTTGTCTAGACACAGCATTCACACTATTGAAACTAACGTGCACAAAAAGATACTTTAAGGCATTAAGATACAGCCCTTAATTTTATGTTCTTTGCAAACCAGGATTTTCCGTTTTAAAACCCAACTTGTAGCAAAGTGAGATGACAATGACAAGAGAAATATCTGTAATCAATTTTCCTGGAAGCCTGATTCAAGAACATTTCTAATCCAATATGCATTCCCTGAAGTTATGATTCCATCTGGAGTGCTCCAGAGCCCTAAAACACAATTTATGAAGCACGGAAGCCACGAGCCAAAATATTATCTTAAGGAATACCTGGCTTCATCCCAATTGACCGTGTGACTTCAAATTTATCATCTTTGCTTTTACTAGTAATAAATGCTAGTGGAAGCTGAGTTTCATAAATATCACAATACAGCAGAACACATTTTCTTAATAAATAATGCAGACACTTCTCATCCTTCCAAAATCACTAGTTAACGCTGCCTAAACCAGACACGTGTCCTATCAGTTATGGAAAATCATGTCATATAAATAAACCCATGTGATTCGTACTAATTGTCTTCTCAGTAGAGAAAAATGAACATGCTCAGGAATGACAAAATTTGCTGATAATACACTACACAAGATTTTTCTTTTTTTTTTTTGTCTGAGATGAAGTTAATTTGTTGAAGGACAAACCAGATTCCAGACTTGATATCTGATGAGAAACGTGTTATCTGACCCATTTCTGTTGCGGCTATTGCCAAAATGAGTTTAACAAAGAAGGCAAAGATGACAGCTGTCTCCAACTCTCCTTCAAGCTTGACTAACCAACTCACTCACCGAATCATGAAAGGGAAACTAGAGAACAGGCTCTCCACTTGTTTCCCTGTAAACAGCAATCCCTTCATCTGCCCTCTTTTTTATCCTTTATTAGGCCCACTGTCTCCTACCACATCTCTTGTCCCTTCATTTAAGATGAGACCAACACTGAGAACTCAATATTACCATTGTGCTGACGAAGCTACTTTCCCACAGCTAGACAGTTGAAAGCAGTACCAAGGCCTCTTTTGTTCTTGTTTTCCACCATTTACACTTCAGGGAAAGTGTTACCTAGTCCTGGTGCCTTGGGAGAAGAGCATCTCAGCCACATCAACTGCACAGGTCTGGGAAAACCCAACGCTAAGGTTGCTGCTGATCACTTTGAAGGAGTGGTTTTACGTTCCAATTTTAGACCCCTAGTACTTTCAGAGTGTTTCAGAGCCCTCAGAAGGCTGCTGATCAGTTTGAAGGAGTGGTTTTACGTTCCCTTTTAGTACTTTCAGAGCCCTCAGGAGGTTGTTACTGACTGTCCTGCTTATTTTGGTAACCTTGTGCAGATTTCTTAAAGGCAGGCTGCGGGTTGTGGGTGAGGGAGCCCTGGCACAGGCTGCCCAGAGGGGTTGTGGAGTCTCCTTCCTTGGAGGTCTTCAAGACCCGCCTGGACATGTTCCTATGTGATCTGATCTAGGTGAACCTGCATCTGGCAGGGGGTTTGGACTAGATGATCTCTAAAGGTCCCTTCCAACCCTACCATTCTATGATTTGTGGATCACCGATTGGGATTGTCACAGCTGCCATTTGAGAGCCTGTCAAAGCAAGTAGAGGCGCTATGGGCACAGGTCCTTGCCATACAATCACTCTACAACCCAGCTGCCTTCAGTTAAAAATGCCACTGCACTTAATGGCTTTTGCATACAGCGGGACTCAACTTCACAGCATTTGGTGCAGTTACAAGAGATAATAGCTCTGCAGGGAAGACAAACTCTCTTCTTCACTATCGAATCAAAGTAACTTGCAGTCTTCTAAAACAATAACCTCCCAACTAATAATGTTTTAGATTTATTAGAGAATAATTCCAGTCCTTCACTTGTGTTATTGTTATTTTAATGTATTAAATTTAAATTGTTAGCTATCCAAGTGTCTGTGACACTCCTAAAATGCCATCAGGAACCTCAGACAATTATTTAACACAACAAATACTCGGCAACAGTTTCCCTCGTAAAGATAAGATAATTATCTTCAGTAATTACCTACACTCTCCACTATATTTGTACTGAGCTTGCATAATGTATAAAACATTGGAGATGGGTCATTGAATTTTACTATTAAACTCTTCCAGGTCTGATTTATTAGGTATTGTTTGTCACATTCTGCTTTTGGAAAAGCCATTACTGCTAAGCAGACAATGATCTCTCACTGCCGAACGCTGGGGAAAACAAAATGATTTGTGAAATCCGTATCCTTCGAGCATCAGCAAAACAGCTGCTGGGGCTCAGAAAGGACCCGAAAAGGATAAAGGAACAGTGCCAACATCACGATTCTTCAGGAAAGCATTAAGCCCAAGCAAGATGAAATGTACAGAATAGAAGAAACTGGCTGTTTTACAACTGAACCTGAAGTTGAGCTCAACATATTTAACCTTTATTAAACCATAAGTTTTAACAACAAATAGCGTCGGGAAGACAAAAACTTGTGATGTATATGCTTGTATGAGTCATTCTTGGCTCTCATCCCGAAGAAGTGTATCTGTGTTTAACTTAGAGCACTATAAGTAGTCCCACTGAGGTCAGTGAAGTACTGATAGTACTTAAAATTACATGCATTTATAAGGCACTGCAAAATTGGGGCCCAAGAGGTCGCAAGTTATATGGGCTCATAACATCACTGCTCATAACACCATTTCACACCTGCATTAAAGCAAAGCCATAAAACGAGACACACCTGACAGATCACAGAATGGTAGGGTTTGGAAAGGACCTTTAGAGATCATCTAGTCCAACCACCCTGACAAAGCAGGTCTACTTAGATCAGATCACACAGGAACGTGTCCAGGTGGGTTCTGAAAACCTCCAGAGGAGACTCCACACCCTCCCTGGGCAGCTTGTGCAGGGCTCCCTCACCTCAACAGGAAAACAGTTTTTCCTTATGTTTAAATAGAACGTTCCAGCTTCTTTCCCTTACCGTTTGTCCTGTCACTAGATACAACAGAAAAACGTGACACCCCAACATCCTGACATCCACCACGTAGATATCTGTAAATGTTAATGAGGTCCCCTCACAGTCTTCTCCAGACTAAACAGCCCCAGTTACCACAGCCTTTCCTCATAAGGAAGATCAAGGCCCGCTCTAACTGACTGCTGCTTCTGGCACATGATGTGGAAGCCTGTCTGCTTTGGCATTTGCAGCAAGTGAAATGAACACATGCTAACCAGATCACTTTTGCAGACTTCCTACTCAACAGTGTGACAGCTTGCAGAAATAAAGCTGCCACGGCCATTCCTCTAGCCCTCTTTTGAGTCTGGGAGCAGCACACGGCTGAGCCCTGAAGACTCAGCTCCTGGCAAGTCTGTGCAAATAGATGTCGTGGTCTTGCTGAGCTCCAGCACTGGCGTAGCCAGTAGGAGAGGCTGCAAAGAGCGCTCAGTCTTTACCAGCACCACTGAGGGTTCTGCAAGGGAGCGGTTGCACCCACCGCCCAAAAACACAAGGTGAAGAGCCAAGCTGCGGAGCCCACCACGGCCCCCACCGCACAGGGCTGGGCACGGCACGCGGTGTTCCGCCGCCCGCGCAGTCCCTTGACTACTGACACGGGGCAGCTCCCGGCCGGCTGCACACGAGCGCCTGCCGCTTCTCCTCTCTCAGCTGACAACGACCACGCACCAAACCGCCCCCAGACGCCCACCCGGGGGCAGCGGGACGCCCCGCGCCCGGCCGCGCTCCCCGCACGGCACCCGAGAGCGCCCCACGCCACGCACCGGCCGCGGGAGGCCTACGCACCGCTGCGCCGCCAGCTGCGGCGTGGAGCCCCGGTAACGCAGTGCTGTCGCTGGGAGCAGAGGGCCTGGCCTGGCCTGGCCTGGCTCGGCTCGGCCCGGGCGCCGCTTCCCCCCGCGCTCCGCCGCCGCCGCCGCCCGGACGTGCTCCCCCCGGCGCCCTTCCGGGCTGGGCCGCAATTCCGGGTCAGGCGCGGGCGCCGCTCTGCCCCCGCCTCGGTGGTAACGGGTCCGCCCGTGGGGCGGCGCGGAGCTGGCGGCGCGACCCGGCGCGGCGGGTGAGCGGAAGCGCCAGGGGCTCGGAGCGGCGTTGCGTGGGGCGGACGGGGCGGCCGCGCGGCGCCCGGGGGTCCCCTGTGGGGCAGCCCCTCCCCTCCCCTCCCCCCGCGGGGCTGAGGGGAGCGCGGGGCTTTCCCCGGGTGCCGGGAGGAGCTCACCGCGGGAGGGGCTGGGGAAACGGGATGGGGGTCCCCAGCCTGTCACCCGGACCTGCCTGTTTATAGGCGCTGCTGTCCTCTTCCTGGGCTGGAAACCAAGCGGATCCCGGGGCTGAGGGGAGCTGCTCTGACTGCATCGGAGGCCACCTCTCCCGGGGCACTGCTCCACGCTGGCGGGGATGGAGGGAGGCTGTGGTGTTCAGCGTGGCCCTGCCTGGCCTTGCCTTCAAGTTGCTGCCGGGAAACGGGTGAAATGCTGCCAGCAAACCAGGAGGAGAGAAAACAAAACCCACCTCTGCCCTTATGAGCAGGGGGCAGCCCGGCAGCCCTGTTCGTGGGCACTGTCGTCAATATCAGGGCTGGTTGCTGTGGCAGCTGGAGCGTATTTCAAATCCTGGGTGGTGTTAAAGCCCCGATGAAGCTCAGCCCTAAATACAGAAGCAAACCCCTAAATACAGAAGCAAACCAATTGCTGCTTCTCTGCCTAACTGGCTGTCTGATAGCTGTCCCAAATTCATATCCAACACTCTTTTATGTAGCTATTGAAAGCAATGCGTTTTCCCGTTTTTATGGTGAAGCAAGTCATGGATTCAGTTATCTGAGGACTTTTTGTGCCTTTAATTTGCTTTTCAGAGTTAGCAAGTTGTTTCTTTCCTGCGGAGAGGGTGTGTTGGTTAGATAGAGCCACATGTGTCAGTGGGACTTTAAACTGCCAAGTGTGACAGTCAGACGTAACTCAGTGTACACACATCCTGTAAGAACATAATCTGTTTGTGTGGGTGTGTGTGGCAACACAGGGATTTCTCTTTGTTGTGTTTGATATTTAAAACACAAATGTGATGCATTTGCACTAATGTCAAAGTGTATGAGAGAATGATTACCAGTATGCCGTTACAGGTGTTTGTAGTCCTCGCTGAGGAAGACAGCAGTGAAAATCTGAAAGAAGAAGCCTTTTATGAAGCCGAAAATGGACAGAAAGCAGAGGAACTTGGCTGCACTGAGAGCAGTGAAGAGAGAGAGCAAGAGCTCGAGCCTGTCCCTATGACTCGGAAAAGACCTGAACCCAAACCCCCAAGTCAGCCTGCTGCCACAGACAAACCCGCAGCTGAAACTCGCCAGGTACATTCCTGTGCTTGCTCTGATTAGGGTGGCTTCATGTTTCATGGCCTCATGCACAGAATAGTTTTGACCATAGGCCTCACTGCTTCTTTTGAAAATTCACTCTGCTGTTTCATCTGAAGAGAAAAAGCTGCACAGCAGTTACACTTCATGGACTGCTTGTGTTCCTCATCACAGTACCTACCTCACTCCCTCCTCTTGTTTTTCTTTGTTAAAGGTTTCAGATTCTCCTGCTGCAGTTCAGACTGGCTGGGGCTACTGGGGAAGCTGGGGGAAATCTCTTTTGTCAACTGCGTCTGCTACTGTAGCTACTGTAGGTAAGGCTCCTGCTGGTATTTGATAAATACTGTAACCATACCTCACGTCTCAAGTTAGTGCTTTTTGAGCTGGTTTCTAGAGAAGGGGATTTCTGTTATAGCAGCAATTTTTGGAAAAATGTCAAAAGAATTGTTGAAGGGGAAAACTTGTACCAAAAGGCACAGGGAGATTGAGGAGATGTGCACAGGCAAAGTTACTTGCAAATTTTAAAGGTGTTTGCATATATTTCAGCTGGTATTTTTAAACTGATGTTCAGCTGGTATTTACAACCTGATTTAAAAGCTGAGGTGAAACTTGAGTTTACTAAGCAAGCTGGATAGCAGTAGGTTTTAGTGTTGGGCAAACTGTCTTGAACTGGAGGAATCCAGAATAACTAAAGCCAATGTGCAGTCCTAATCATCTTTCTTTTCTGCTTTTTGTTGTATCTCATGGTTAAAGTAATACTGCTGTCTTCTGTAGGTCAAGGCATTTCAAATGTCATAGAAAAAGCAGAAACGACCCTTGGGATCCCCAGCCCTAGTGAAATTTCTTCAGAGACTAGAGGTGCTACAAGAGGTCAGTTTTTACTGCAAAAGAACAACATTGAAGTGTTTCTCATAACAAAGTAACATCACCTTACCTGGCATCCTGTATATTGAGGTAGATACCTGTGTCCTTAAATAGTACTTTCTTGCTTATTTCTTTCTGCTCTTTCTTTCTATTCTGAAAAATAGGTAGAAAAATAATCCAAATTCTAGCCCTGCTCAGGTCTGGTAATTTTCTCCTCTCTGCAGCTGACAGGATCTTTTTAGGGGAGTGATGAAGTTGATTTTCTGCCTTCTAATGCAGGAAGCGAGGATCCCAGTGCTAGCAACACGGATGCAGTTGATGATGGCAGTTCCTTTCCTATTGCTGGGGCTCTTGGAGTTTTATCCACCATCTCTACTGCTGTCCAAAGCACAGTGAGTGCAGGAGAAAATGGGTTTAAGAGAGTATTTTTTTTCCCTTTTTATCTAAAACATCGTAAGAGGAAACTTAATTTTGACTTTTATGGGAGGGATGGGGAAAACCTTGTTTCAGCCTTCCTACAGTCTTTACCCTGTGCCTTGCATCTCACTGGCAATGTGGAAGTCGTCTTGAATTTCAATAGCTCAGTATTAAACGTTGATGCATAACAAAAAAAAAACCTCTAAGGGTGGACTGTGTGATGTGTCCATTGCCATGCATGACACCTCTGTACTCTCTTAGCTCTGCTCCCTTCCTTTAGAGTATTCAGGTAAATGCAGGGTCAGACTCAGTCCTGGAATATCTCCACTGATTTCCACAGAACTGCCTAGAGATGAAATCCATTCTTCTCTTCAAAAACTTCTATGAAACTAACACAAATTGCTTGGAAATCAGCTTGCTCCTGTGACCATGAGAAATGCACTTCAAAGGAACCCATTACCCTTAGAAATTCTGCTTTTGTGATCTGCTGTCTTGTCAATTTGCCCGTGAATCTGAGAGAGCTGCACATGGAAAGCCTGATTCTGCTTTTAAGGCTTGAACGGGAGTTAGCAGTCGAACCCCACAGGTCTAGTGTTTTCTGATAGGAAGAATGAGAACTAAATACTTTAATACTTTACTGTGCTGAGAACCATCCTGTTCATGAAATACAAATGTGTTCCTCATCAGATTGCTGCAGCTCTCTGAGTGTTTTAAATAAAACTGTTGGATGCCAATATATTGTGGCTCTTTCTGTGACCTTCTGCTCTCTTTGTGGTGATGAGGGTTGAATTTTAGGGTGATAAGGACCACCTTGGTTTGTATGTGAGTGCTGATATACATCCCCTAATATAGTTTCTTCAATTAAATAGTCTGCTGTGAATTTTACATGCTGTCTATATCCAAATCTGATTTCTAGGGAATAAGTGTTATTAGTGGAGGTCTGGATGCCTTGGAATTCATTGGGAAAAAGACAATGGATGTAATAGCTGAGGGAGACCCCGGATTCAAAAAAACAAAGGGCCTAATGAATAGAACCTCTACATTATCACAGGTATGGCAGTTCCATATCAGCTCCTCATTGATTAATTTCTTCTCTCTTCTTTTGTGGTCCTGCCATTATGCAGCCGATAACTACTGAACCAAAAACCTTCTCCTCCCATCTTCTGTGTCTTCTGGCACTGACCTGAGACTGCTGCTTTGCTTTTTCAGGTTTTACGAGAGGCAAAGGAGAAAGAAGAGCAGCAGACAGCTACTGAGGTTGCCATGGCTACGGAGAAGAAAG
Organism: Urocolius indicus; assembly: GCA_013401255.1. Lineage (NCBI taxonomy): Eukaryota > Metazoa > Chordata > Aves > Coliiformes > Coliidae > Urocolius > Urocolius indicus. Next base: position 147,378 of record WBNH01004020.1, read on the forward strand.
CCCATTATGGGTTACTGTTTGATGAGTTTCAGGGTCTTTCGCATCTGGAGGCCTTAGAGATGCTTTCCAGAGAGAGTGAATCAAAGGTAATGGCCTTGAGCAATTTACCTTCTATTTTGAGTTCGACTGAGCAGGGAAAAAAAAAATAAATGAGAAATGGAAGTATATAGATGTAAAATCAGGTGCTCAGAAATTGCTGTAAAATGATTGATTACACAGCTTCATTTGGACCCCTGTGTTGTGATCTGGTGTTTATTCTGGGAGCATTGTGTCCCGTCCTCAGCTCCTAAAGCCATTCTCTTTACCCAACTAGCCATAATCCCTGCATGTCTTCAACAACTTTTCACAAGTTACTCTCTCCTCGTACTGTCTGCTGCCTTTGGCTGGGGAAGAGGAGAGTATTGTAAGCACAGCAGAGATGGTCCTTTCTGTCGTGGGGCAGGGAGGAGGGCAGATCACCATGCCATTTCAGCAGTCATTCACTTTGGGGTTTTTTTTGGCTGAAGAGATTTGAATACCTCCTTAAGAATCCATCATTACCTAATGGGGCTCCACAAATAGATCTGTTTCCCTTTCATAGGAAAGTAGCACTTTCTCCTTGACATCAGTCCGTGATGGTTTTACATAGACCAGGGCTGCATCTTCTCTGTTGCTGCTTTTTCTTCCTGGATTTACAATTCTCTCTTTGGCTGTGCTGCCCCTGACTAGGTGAAATCAGTTCTAAACACTCTCTCTGGAGAAGAGTTGGACACACTGAAGGAGGAAATGGAACAACTAAAGGAAGCATTTTCTTTACCTGAATTCTTTGAAGAGGAGGAAGAAGAAAAGAAGGGTAAGAGAGCCCCAGGTTTTGGGAGGAGAAGCTGGTTTTCAGTGAATTTTTCAGTGTAGAACCAGCCAGCCCGGATCACTAGCAATGGGCATGATGCCAAAGTTAAGTTATTCTTTAGCTGGATGCTTAATCCTAAAGCTGTCTGTGGCCAGGAGCATGACAGGTAGCAATACCCTTTATCTCTGCAATGCTGCTGTGTGTTCTTTCTGTAGCGGGAATGATTTCTTGCCAGAGCAGGATTAAAGTTGCTTGACTCCCAGGTAGTTCATACAACTGACCTTGAGCCAAGCTGCAAATTCAAAGAGATTCTGGGTTCCCTGACCACGAGGGAAAAACTGAATAGAGTCGTCTAACCTGTGGGAAAGCAAAAAGCCTTTTCTATTTTTTTGTAATGAGAGTTAGCCACCCAGACCAAAAGCCTCAGAGGTGCCTCCAGACATAAAAGCCATCTGATTCTTGAGGATTATGCAGATTTAAATGTAAATTTTTTGCATTGCTTTTACCTAAATGGCTCATCAGGGAGGACTTACACACCTGCACTTGCTGCCATTTAACATTTAATGTGTCTTTTATATTTGCCTATGATGGATCTCGCAGCCTTCCCCCCACTGTTAACATCTGCCCCGCTGTATTTAGCGGAAGAACTGTAGGCTGTAAGTGATACTTCAGGCGCTCCAAGGTGATGCACAAGTTAGTGCTGCCTGTAAAAAACAAAAAAGGAGTTACCTTAGTTACAAAACCAGAATTGAGAAGGCAAAAGGTCTCCACTTGTTCAGAACTTAACGTCTAAATTGCATTTAAAAAGACCAGGTTTGATGCCTTCTTGCCTGAGGTTTCAGCTGACAGCGTTGTGCAGAACTAGCTGTGCACTGAAGTGCTGCTTATTGCCATGTCTGCCCTTTGTGTGGATTCTTTCACCTTTCTTGTCCTTTAGGAGATGAGGAGTTCACAAAAGAAGTAACAGAGTTGTTTTCAGACTTGCGGATCTCCTCAAAGCCGGATAAACTGATCAGAGTGAGTTACTTCCCGCCTTCTTAAAGCTGGAGAGATTCCTCACACACAGGAACTGCTTCTCAGTCCTGCTTTGCCTGGGAAAATATCAAATGCATGAAAAAAAGCCGTGTTTCAGATTCTTTGACAATGGTAGGCCAAAGAGATGGGCCTTTTCCTTTGACTTTATGGGCCAAACTGATGTTCTGTAATGTCTTTGGCTCAGAGTCAGTGAGCAGCAGTTGTGTCTTTGCCTTGTCACTGGCCAGTAGTAGATGATGGCAAGGACAACTAGGAGTGGGTAAGCACTCTGCCACCACAGTGAAATCATCCTGCAGTCATGAATTGAAGCTCTCCTCTTGGTACAAAGCAGCTGGTTATACTGTGCCCAGGAATTGGTGTGAGGTAGAATTGTCTTTCTTGCCTTTGGTTCACTACCCTTCAGATCCACCAAGTGGCAGCAGCATCCTGCAGAGGTGGTTTCAAAGCATCTCCGTGTTGGGTTTGTGTGGATTCATTAGTCGAGGTCTTTGTGGTAGCACCAGGTGCTAGAGAAATGATTGCCCTCAACTACATCAGTGTAGCCAACCCTGTGTCCTGGTTCTTCTCACTAGCTCAGGAGTCATAGCTGATTCCTTTCTCTAGAGATCTAGTACTCCATGTTTTGTGGTGTGCATGGAGGGGGCTTCTTTCCAGTCATTACATAATGTGGCACATCTTCATACAGGTGAGGACATCTGCTCATGAATGGATAACACAATTCAACAGCAGTCTTCTTAAAGAACAAAAAGAGAGTGAAGAAAACCAAGAAGCAGAATCCAGAGATGGTGACCATGATGCTAAAAAATCAGTGGAGGTAACTGAGTAATGAAGGAAGAGAATATTTGACTGCAGAATGTTTCTCTGTCTGCTAAGTTACAGTTGTGATTCCCAGAGTCTCTGGGTTTTTTATTTCTCTGCAGATTCTGAGGTCTGGAAGGGCAGTGTAGTGGTAGTACATTGTGTGATTCACCTGTTCTAAATAATCAAAGCTGCTATTCTGTATGATATGGGGAATCTTTTTACCTCTTACAGGATATTCATGCATTTGCCATAAGGAGCCTGGCTGAACTGACAGCGTGCTGCATTGAAATGTTTCACAAAACAGCAGCTTTGTTTCTACATGGTCAGAAACAAGAGGTGACAGCCACAGACAGAGCCAAGTCCCTTTCACAGTAAGTTCATCTCTTAGTAAATGTGTAGCATGTAATTCCTTACACACTGATTGAACTCTGATACCTCTGGGCAATTCCATGGGATGCAGGGCTCTTGAAATTCTGCAGTTGTCTGCAAAGTTGCATCTCTGTCTTTCCAACTTAAAGATGGCTCTTGATACAAAAGAGGAAACCCTACTTGAAAGCTTTTATGTAGTTACGAGTATTTGCCCTCAGGTTGTGCTAGTTAGTGTTATAAACACTTAAAATATAACAAAGCAGTTGTATCAAAATGATACTTAATTACCTCTTTGTTAATTATTTAGTACAGTAGGTACATGACATTGTAAAATTTCTGCAACTAATTAGTGGATTGGTCTTACCAACAATGCATGACATGAGAGTTTTATGTCAGGAGATAAATGGCAAGTGTGTGAAATGGGCAGTACTTCGTGATTTAAAAAATTATTCTTGTCAGTAATAAAAAAAGCAAGTCAGTACTTTTCCTCTTGCATGGATGTGTCTGTCCTCTGAATGCTATTTCAGATCTTCAGCTTTATTTATTTTTCCATCTGTCATAGAAACACAGAATGGCAGGTTTGGAAGGGACCTTTAGAGATTCTCTAGTCCAGCCCCCCTGCAGGAACAGATTCACTTAGATCAGGTGGCACTGGAACGTGTCCAGGCGGGTCTTGAAGACCTCCAAGGAAGGAGCCTCCACAACCCCTCTGGGCAGCCTGTGCCAGGGCTCCTGAACCCTCACAGTGAAATAGTTTTTTGTTATGCTTAAATGGAACTTTTTGTGTTCCAACCTCCTGACACCCGCCATGTAGATATTTGTAAATGTTAATGAGATCCCCCCTCAGTCTCCTCTTCTCCAGACTAAACAGCCCTGGTTCCCACAGCCTTTCCTCGTATGAACGATGTTTCAGTCCCCTAATCATCTCAGTGGCCCTGTTCTGGACTCTCTCCAGAAGTTCTCTGTTCCTTAATTTATGTGTAGAACTTCTACATCTCCATGCACTGTTTATCTGCTTTCTATCAGTTTTGGTTTAGTTTAGCTTTATATACAGGGAAACAAGGAATATGTGTTTTAGAGGAATGATAAAGGAATGTTGTTCTTGTGACTGTATTTACTGCATAATTTCCCCACTCTGCTTCCGCAGAATGACGATTGTGCTGTGTAAAGAGCTGTCAACCTTCTCTAAAGAGTTTACTACGTGCTTAACGACTGCAGGGGTAAGAGTTACACCATCGCTCTTAGGAATGAGATGTGGTTGGCTGGTTCCAGCTTTGGGATGTTCACCACCTAGAGCTCTTTGCATTTGCACATTTATGGATGCATTTTTCTTTGCCCTGTGAGCTGATCCTCAAACAGTGGCAGCTGAATATGTGCTGAGCTTTGGAATGCCTCCTGTTGTGTTCAGCCTGGCACAGGGGGAGGGGAATTGGTGCTGACAGTAGTGAATGAGAAGGAAATAAGGCTTGTGATCCTGATGTGGATTTTCTAAAACTCTCAGGTGTTATTGAAGATAACATCATTATCTCTCAATTCTCCAGTTGTCCACAGTTCATTTGAAGATGTAATGTGTGTATTCATATGACTTGTTTTGGGCATACGTGGGCTGCTTTGTTCTTATTTGCATGCTACAAGGCAGGTCCTCTGAAGCCTGTGACTTAGCTTTCCTGTAGTCAAGGGAATGATGGTGATTTAAACTTACTGAGGATTTAACTTTATCTTGCTTGAAGAAATGTGATCAAATTTTCAATCAGGATAATATATGTCTGATCTCTGCAGGTCAAAGAGAAAGCAGATGTGCTTAATCCCCTAATCACTGGAGTGTTTTTGGAGGTCAGTTATGCTAAAGTTAAAACTTTAATACTTAAAAAGTAGATATGCTGTTTTTCCCCACTTCAATATCTCTATGCATGCCAAGCTCTCTAACCCATGGTTGAAGGTTCTGCTTACCTATCTAATAACATTAAAGTTTTAGTAACTGTCTGTTGATTTGCACAAGAAGTGAGTTACTTAGTGAAGAGTGAGCCTTAACGTGGTCTCAGCTGACAGTCAAGGATGGGTCAGAAGACAGGTATTAAATTCAGCAGTCTGGATTTCTAGAATTTAAATGTCCAAAGTCAGACCTCAGACAAGCTCAGAAATTAGCATGTGAGAGTCCCAACTCTTCCCAGCTGTGAAGTTGGTTCTCAGTGCTTGTGAACTTGCGAGGTGAGGTAGGAAATGGGTGTTTCCTGTTGCTGTGTTGTTCTTCCTTCCTGCCACAGCATGCTTATGCTTCACTTTGAAATAAATTCTTCTCATCTGTTCTTGAAAACGGTATCCTATGTATGGATTACACCTGATCTTCTTTGGCAGTTGTTAAGCAAGTTGCTTTTTTTTTTTTTCCCCCCCTCAAAAACTTAACATCAAATTGATTTCTAGAATGAAGGCTTAAAAATCCACCAAGCGCTGGGCTTCTGTTTCTGCTGTGCACTGATCAGGGCTGTTTGAAGTGAGGATGTGGGTAGGAAAGCTGATTGGTAAGATAATGATTCGTGTGTGTATTTTGATTTTTATTTCCACAGGCTTCAAACAGTGCTTCTTATATCCAAGATGCCTTCCAGCTCCTGTTGCCAGTGCTGCAGATCTCTCTTATTGAGGCGAGAGCAGAACTATCACAGTAATAAAAATCCTTCTAATTAAGAACTTTTCGACCTTCCCACTTCGTAGTTTCCGTGCTGGAGAATGATGTAATGGCTCTTATTAAAAGGAAAAAGATTAACTCTGATCACTGCTGCTGCTGCAGGAACAGTGATTAAGTGCAGTCTGGCAATGACAGCTCTCACAGCACATTGAGAGATGTGATTAGCATAGGCCAGGCTGCTGGACAACGTGACAGACTTAAAGTGCAGTTTGCTTCTCTGTTTTTATGGACTGTCTGTATCTTTCACTGAAGTCCCTCTGCTGTATGTGTTAACAAGCTCTTTGAAGAAGCTCCCTGGACTGCAAAGACAATGCTGGAGAAAGGGAGTAGCAGCTGGCTAGCTAAAGGGTTAGCTAAAATCATGGTGGGATCTTTTTTTTTTAAGTCAGAGAGACATAATTAGGTTCCTGAGAGCTCTGCATTGATAGTGAATATTGAATAGGAGGTACAGGAAAAGGCAAATATTTATGATCATGAGCCTTGCAGGTCCTGGGCTGGAAAGAACAGAGCAGAGAGAATTCCTGATCAAGCCGTCGTTGCTGAAAAGAAGCCTCAGCTTCCTGAAGATGCCTGTTAATGACTCAGGGATGTGGGATGGGGCCTCTCACTAGGGTGCTGTTTCTCATTCTCTTGCAGAGTGCTTGCTTCAGCAGGAGCTGGGAAAATGCTGATCTAGCCCTAAGAATGTGGGTATTTTGCTTTATAGCAATAAATGAGAACTGGCTAAAAGAGATTGATTCGTGTTTGGCAAATTTTATGAGAGGATTGAGCAGGAGGATTCCCCTTCTTCAGTGCAGCTTGACATGTCAGCCACAGGCTGTTCACAAACTCAGATACTGATTTTCCTCTGTTTCTAAGTTAAAAAGCCACAACAAAACCCAAACCCCTACAATAAAATTCTCCTTCTTCTTGGAAGGTATATTAAAGGGAGAGAGGAAGCAATTTGGTTCTGTTAGCAGGACTCCTAATTTGTCTCAGAAGTTGCTCCACTTATGGTATCTGCTCCTTTATGCTGTGAAAGTTGCCTGCTTTGTTCCTTTTTGCAATTTCTTTTGAGCCTGCCTGTTGGGAGGGAACAGCCTCTGTTGGAATCACAAGAGCAGAAATGCACAGCTAAAAGAGAACTTCCATCAGTCCAGAGCAGCTAACCAGAGGTGAGCGGGTGTCACACCTGCCTCTGTGCTTGCTCATTGTTAACAATGATGCTCAGACCCCATTTTGAAAATCCTCTGGGTTTTAGCAGGTCTTGCACATTTCTGCTGTACTTAAGGCTTAACACTCTCTTTATGCAGTAAAGGAGTGTTTTAAATATTAGAATACCTTTTGGCTAATGCTGCTCTGATTTTATATATATGTAAAAAGCCTTGCTTTAGTCCTTGTCAGATCTCTGAAGGGAGAGTTGGTCTTAAAGAAAACTAGGCTTGAAAGGAGCAATGTCTGGGGTAAAAAAAAATCTGCACTACAATGAACTCTGTGTTTTTTTTCTTCTTTTGGTTGGTAGCATTATTAAATAAAGGATTTGTGTGGACAACAGTTTCAGTTAAAAGCAAGATAGCAGGGGGCATGAGTGAAATGAGAAGAACTGTGGGCTTACTTTTCTTCTCAGCCCTGACCGTGGTTTGTGAGGCAGGGCTGGGTGCTGCTCTGGGGCTGAGGCTTTTTTGATAGCAAGATGTGGTCTGTGTGGTACCTGAGTGAGAGCTCCCACAGCTGAGCTCCCTGTTCCTGCAGCAGTGCAAAATGGCACTTTTGCTCCTGCCACGAAGCCACAATTTACAGACGTGTCAGAAGACAAGAAATAGAGATAACAAGGATCTGTTATATCTATATAACATATATATTTCTGTTACATCTATATAAAGCAGCTGCTTTTCTCACAGATAAATTCTACTGACCTGCAGTGCTTTAGTGTAGTTTAATAATTAAAGGAAATGAGGTGATGTTTTTGTTCTCTTTGACTGTTCAGACAGTAATTCTTTCAGTCATATGCCCACCTGGATTTCCTTCCTTACAGCAGCTAATAATCAAACGTGCACCAGCTTCATTTGTGTGCCCAGCTCGAGACAGAGCCAACAAGAACAGTTCCACAGTTGCTGAAATCTCCCAACCCGAAGGATTGATCAGAATTCAGCAGCCAACTGTCTGGAGTTCTTACTGCTCAGCCTTCCCTTGTACATGAACCTAATGAGAGCTGGCAGTAATTTGAGCGCTTCTGGTAGTGTTTGGGGAGGTGAGAGGTGGCTGAGAATAGAGAAGAGGTAGCTACGATGCTGGCACTGACTTGAAGAAGGAAAAAAACCCCAACCAACCCACCTTCCACAATTATTTTCTTTCCCTGGGAGAGATTCTGTTCCTTGCAGCTGTAAAAGCTGCTTCCTGGCAGCTGCTGTGGAAAGGTTTAAAACATAAAAAAGGCTTGGTTCTCCTGATGGGTCAAGGCTGGGAGCAAGGCCTGAGACTAACCAGCTTCCCAGGGCCTCAGTTTTCATTGCTAAAACACACACGTTCTGTAGCAACCTCTGACACAGGTGGGATGAGCACTTGTCCTCATTTGGAAGAAGCAGCAGCTCTGTTGCCAGGGGTGGTTCAGCTATCCCAGGCTCATCTGCAGCACAGATTAAATGCCTCACTCAGAGGCAGGAAGGGAGAATTTGTGTCAGGGGCAGAGCTCCGACACTTCTTTCCCAATTGTGTACACTGGATGCTAAATAAACAGCACTCTTATGATGGTGTGATTTAAGCAGAGAGATGGATCTTCAGGAGACAAAGGCTCCTTGGCACAGAGATGAAGTCCAGTACTGTCCAATTACTGTTTTCTGGAAGGTTCACTAGTCCCTTGCAGCCCTGTTCTTTGACAGCCCTATTCTCTGTGGCCGTGTGCTAGTGTTTGGGGTGCCACTGGCAAATTTTTTCCTTTAATGGCAGCTTTGTGCCCACTGCAGGGTGAGAGCAGGGCTTGTGCCATGGGTGGGCTAGGACCTAGGAGTGGCTGTGGCTGCCAGTCTCTGCTGTCCTGCAGGGTAGTGGCAGCCCTTCAGTCCCCAGCTGTAAGATGCTGGTAGGCCAGGGTGGAGGGTCCCTGAGAGCCAGTTACCTGGGGTAATGCACTGTGTCCACATGTTCAGGCAGTGATGGCAGTGTTCCCTGGGCTGCTGTAACTGGAGGATGATGGAGGCTGAGGTCCCTCATGTCAGAGTACTGGGAGCCGGGCTGGGGCTGGCAGGGAGCGAACAATGAGGTCACTGGTTAAAAACAAGGTCAAGTGTGGTGGTGGGAGGGAGGATCCTCCTAAGGTGGGAGGGACTGCTCAGAGGAGGGAGATTGGATGGCAGCCCATTTCAACACCAAACAGCCTCCCTGGCAGCCCAGGGCACTGTGAACCACAGTGAACCTCCACCACAGTGGTCCCTGGCTGCATCCCCCTGATGGCTCTGTCACACAGCCTTTGTTGAGCTGCTCCAGGATTTATCCACCTTTGACATTAAAACCCATCCTTTCTTTCTGATCTAAAACTGCTGAGGGGGCTCTTGCTCTGCATTAGGAGCTGGTGCAGGCTCTGGTGAAGACAGCCTGGGACAGACATAGCCAGGTTTTTGGGACAAGTGGTTTCTGTACAGCTGCTTCCTCCCCACGTGTGTTACCCAGGGTTAGTTGTGCTCAGTGAGAGAGGGTTCCATGCATGCTGCAATTACTGTCAATTAAAGTCAAATGACTGTTGGGGTCAACTTTGTTGAAGGCTTTAAATGGGGCAAATCTTGTGGGAGAGGTAATCTTCTTATTAGGTGGAGAAAACATATTAGCTTTCAGGTGCACAAGCCCTTCTTGACATTACTGTTAGTGTTATTATCCCATATTGGTGCTATTAGAAATGAGGGCATTGCATTAGAGGGGAAGCACATTATGCAAGTGTTTAGACCTGCTGGTAACTGCTCTCTGCTGACAGGTATTTCCTTAATAATATGTTGGAGTGAAAGCCAGCAGCAAGGACAAGAATTGGAGGGAGCTGGGAGCGCTCTGTTCTGTCTGGTCTGGCCTTGTCTGGAACTCCTAGGGTTGCCTGACACCTCCTACCAAGAGGGGAGCAAAAACCTGCTGGAGGTTCCTCTCAGCATGGTTTTATGGATGCCCCAAAATCTCTTTTTCTCTGCTTCCAGCAGGGTCCTTGACCACAGGTTGAGTCCCCAGTGCCCTCTCTGATGCCAGGGCTGGTCCCTGTGGATGTCACAGCCTCCAGAGCTGCCCCGGCTTGCTTGTTTGCAAAGGCCCATGCTGGAGGCAATGCCTCTTGTGGGTATGAATGTGACTGGTCATGTTCCTGGTGTCATGTGCTGTCCATGGATGGTGGCAGAGCCAGTTTTTCTGCTGTGAATATGGGACTGGGGGAGGAGACCGCATCACTCAAATACCCAGGTCCCTGGTAGCTGCCAGCCAGGCATCGCGGAGGCCACTTGCCTTTTCCAGCTCCAGGTAAGGTGCTTTCTTGTCTCACTCATCATTAAGGAGATGTACAGACTTGCATATCAATTTTACAGTCTGGAAAAGCAGAGTGGAAGGCGAGGGGAGCAGAGGGTACAGCAGGAGCATCCCTGGGATGGCTAATGCTCCATACTCTCTGTGGAGATGGCAATTGGGCACCACACTTGAGTCTCCCAGGAAGGGCTCCAGTCCCCTGGGTGAGATGAGATCCAGCACAAACACTGGGACCTGTCAGCCTTTTGTGCCTGAGTGAGTAAGGCTACTCAGGTTGTTGCAGCTGGTGGGGTATGAACACACAGGTCTGCTTTGATAGCCAGGGGTCTGATCCACGTGCACCTCGCGCCGTGCTTGGCCTTGGGAGACAACTGCTGCTTGTCAGTGAGGGCCATAGAGCTGGTCATGGGGTGTTTCTGGTTTGCCTGCCCAGGCTTCAGGGAACCACCTCATCTGGGTCAGGGAAACCTGCTTGCTCTAAATGAAGGGTGGCTGAGACTCCAAAGCAACAGGCAAAACTGGATCTGCTGGTCTGGCATGTTGGCAGCCCTCATATGAGCTACCATCTGCTGCCAGGGCTGCACAGGGTGCTGGATGCCACTTCTCTGGACAGGAGCAGGAAGAGTCTGGGTTGAGGAATCTACTCCATCTTGTGGAAATCAGCTGGATGGATCCTCAGGGGCAAGGTTTGGGGTGGAGTGGGGAATTAAAGGGTTTGTAACCTCCTCATGGTGGCATTTCTTAGCAGGCATTGGGGCATCACTGCCCCTTCCCGGTCCTGTCTGCTGAGCTTTGGTCTAGTTGCCCCATCTCCTAGTGCAAAGCTTGAGGTTCACCTCAGTGCACCTTGTGGCTTTCCTATCTGCTCCTCACTGGCAGTGAAGGCACAAGGCAAGGGCATCCCTGTGGATTGTGGGCTGGGCATGTGCTGCAGGAGCTGCAGAGCAGCTTTGGTGAGCAGGATGTGGGGAGAGGGCATCAACTACACCTCCTGCACCTTCCCAGGGGCTACCTTTTCTTTTGTTAATGTTTGATTATTTTTAATGATTTTAGATTAAAATGTAATTATTTTCAATTAGTAGTTGCACTTCTTAATTACGGAGATGAATTAGATTACTCTTCATTATTAATTAGATCTTAACTTTGTGCTGATTATGCCTTTTCTCAGGCAATTCCCACACTTCTGCCCTCCCTGCCCAACCTGCCTCTCCCCAGATGCTGCTCCAAACCCTGCTGCTTTCCACTGCCCCTCAGCAACCCAGGTTTTCAAACCTGTCTAGAAAACACAAATCAATGTTATCGTCTCAGAGCCTGTAATCAGCTCTTTTAAAAGCCCAAGTACTAACCAGATGATGTCATTTTGTGGCAAAAACCCCTCAAACCTCAACCTCAACACATTAAAAGAAAGCATTAATATTCTGCCTTCCTCCATCAGTGGCTGGAAGAGAAACTGTTTCCTTGTGGAAATGAACAACGGCCCTGCTTTTCCCTGTGAGCAGAAGGGACCTGAACCCTCGTCTCTGCTATTTCTGTGCAAGAGGGAGGGTTTTACCTGCCTGGGCCATTCTGTGGACGTTGTTTGGTCCAGCTATTTTTAAAAGCAAGCTGTCTTCTTTTCATCTGTCATCTTTCAGGCAGCCAATTAATGCTCAGAGTTTTTCTCTCAGCTTCTCTTCTGCTCATTGCTGTCTCTGTCTCTCTGCCTGTGATTGCCCGGCCCCAGGGAAGGTCTCCTTTCTGCTGGGGTTTCCTGGGAGCCTCAGTGCCTGCTCTCTATTGATTCATCCTCATTTCATTTGAAATATTTCTGTAATTTACACCTGTTTACGGGGGGTTTCTTTCCCCTTGTGGCTTCCTTGAGTGGAGGACAGTGGGTGCTGCCTGGGGGGGTACAAGATCTGGCCCTTGAATGGCTTTACCTCTTTTCCCTGCTGTTTTGTGAGGTAAGGAGTGTCTCTTCACACAGAGAAGAGAAAACTGTATGTGACGTCCAATGAGGTGTTTTCATCCCTGAAAAATTCATTTTGCTTCACTCTCCAGTTACTTATTCAGGTCCTGTGTGTGCTGTAGGTGTGACAGTCTCGTGCCTCAGAGCTCTTTGACTTCGGTGAAATGTCGACAATCCTGAAATGTGAGTGGTATGAACACAGGAGGACCTGCTGGGCTCGTGTGTGCTGGGCACTGCATGCTGGCAATGAACCTCCCTCTGTGCCCTGTTGTAGGGTTTGGACGGGAAGATAAGGAGAAAGAGGAGAAGGAAAAAGAGAAAGAAGAAGAGAAGAAAGAAGAGGAGAAGGAAGAGACTGAGGGAGAAAAAGAGAGGGATAAGAAGAAAAAGAAAAAGAAGGAGGTAGGGGAATGATGGCATTTTCTGCAGATAGCTGCTGAACGGTTGGGGATGTGGGATGTGGAGCTCCCAGGTTGTCACTGAGTCCCATGGAGAAGGATGCTTGGCACAGACAGGCATGGATGGCAGCCAGAGTTTGTAGGGTGTTGGAAAGCACCAGCCCCAACTGTTTTATATTCAGACTGTGAAGGGAAGCCATTTCTGACCCATGGCAACCTCACACCTCTGGCACATGGGGCTCTCCTATCTGTGGCCTAGAAATCACACCGAATGCATGGCTTTTCCAGGGAGAGACAGCTCTCTCTTTGCTCCCAATATTCCTAGTCAGTTCTACCTTCCTTTCCTGCTGTTTCAACACAAATCATATGCTGCTCTGGAAAGTAATGATGTCTGCACTGTACATACCACTGTGGGGCCACAGGCACTTCTGGATCCCCAGCAGTACCAGTGCTGCAAAGCCTGGCTTGAGGTACCCACAAGACCAGACACCTGACTCAAGGCTGTACCTGAAACATCAAACAGGAGTGCCAGGATTCCTGGTGACATTCCTTCCCTCTTTGCCCCTGCAGGGACATGGGGAAGAGGCCAGGAGGAGCAGCAGCAGCTCTGACAGTGACTCTGAGGAGGTAACTACCTCATCAGCTCTGTACTGGGGCCTGGCTGCCCTAGCACACCAGCCCTCCGAGGTTTGCACCTCAAATCCCTGCACAGGTGCTGGCTGCTGGAGCCATCAAATACCTAAAGGTACCAGGGGATGGGACACATAACAACCAGCACTCTCCTCACTTGCTGCCCTTTTTCTCTTTGTTCCTGTTCCAGGACCATGACAGTGACAAGGATGCTGAGAAAGAAGACAAAGATTAGCCTTTCTGTGCTGGAGCAGCAGTGCATGCCCTGGGCATGCTGTAGAGGTGGAGGTGCAAACGACAGCACGAACTGGAGGGGCCCTGGGACACTTTTAGACAAATAAAGGTGTTTGTGGGCTCCAAACAGAAATGCTGTTGATTCCTTCAGTCACACTGCCTGCACAGTGCTGTCTGTCCCTCCCGAGAAGGAAACAGCTGAGGAGAACGCAAGGTGCAGGGAGCGGAGACGTAGGTGAGCAGGTTTTGTTCAGGACCATCAAAGAGCCTGGAGAGAAATTCAGGAGGTCTGACTGCCCTGCACAGCGCAGTCCCCCCGAATTAAACAGTACCAATATCTCCCCTGTCCCCTCCACGCTGCTTGGTGTGGGAAGGGGCAGCCTGAGCTGGGACAGGAGGACTGCGGGAGAGGCAGCTCTGGACGCCTGGGACTGTGCTGAGCTGGTACAACCGGCTGTGGCTGCAAATCTATCAAATACCTAAGAAAAGCAGTTACGAGGAGGGGAAAAAAACCCGCAACAACCCCTTCTCTTTCTGCAGTACAATCCCCAGCACAAGGCGCTGAGAGGGTGCGCAGCGCCAGGAAAAGGAGAAGGGTGGGGGGGGTGGAGGGGGTGGAAAAAGGGGACAAACTGGGAAAACTGAGCTGACATCGCCATCTACCGGGGCCGGGTCGTGTGGCAGCGGAGCCCAGCGTTTCGTAACCTCTCGACTGTTTTATAAGGCTCCCTGAGACGGAAAGGGGCCTCGGAGGAAGGGGTTGTGCCCTTAAAAGCAGTGTCAGCCCCCCGACTCAGCGCTGGTGCCGGCAAGCCCAGAAGTCTTATCGTCAATAAAACCTTCAGAACACAAGCTGTACCCGCTATATCACTGCCTCGATTTGTTTTCCTTGAGGAGCCTATTTTTAAGGGTATTTTCCTGAGTAATGGCAGATTTCAGGCAAACTCGAGTTCAAGAGTCAGCACCGTGGAGGATGTTACTTGAAACCACAGAACGTGGCTTTAGATGTTGTTTTCATGGAATAAATGCAGCTGGCTCTTGTATAATCACAACACACAGCAGGAAAGATGCTGAGGAATGTTGTCTTAATTATCCAGCACAAAGATTAAAGGGAAAACAGGAAGATAGGGAAAATAAACAACCCCAAAAAGCTAAACTGGGTTTCAAGGTGCTGGTTTGGCTTCAGCTGGGAGAGACAGAGCCTAAGTGTGTTATTGCTTCTTGAACAAGAGTGCCTTAATGTAGGCTTAATAACACTGTGTGGGGTTATTTTGCATATTTTGCTTTCATCTCCATGCAAGTGTGAAGAACTCTCACACAAGACACAACCTACTTCCAAATAGTATCTGGAGATGCAGTATTTTATAGTCCCCTCAGGCCGTGTTCCCACGGGATGAGAATCTCTTGGAATCAATTTTCTGTGTCTAGACATGAAAAAGGGAGGCCTTGCTTTTGCCTTTTGTACTAAAGGTTGGAAATTTGTCAAGCACACTGTGCCAGGCTATTTTCTGAGGTCAAGCGTGCCTCTAGATGCTCAGGTGGAGCTGAGAGGTGTTGCACCTCGCTGGAGTGAGACTCCGCTTTTCATCTGATGACAGATATCTCACCTAAAAGCCTTAAAATTGTCCTCTGCACCTTGTGCCTCAGCTCCCAAAGTGGGTGAAGCTTGCCAACAGCAGCCTGCAGCTGACTCCACCAACATGCTCACACTGCCCCAAATCTCAGCATCTTCATGTCCTCAGAGCCAGCACTGGGTACTCCCTGCACTGCCGGGTGATGGCAAGCACCAAGCCAGGCAAAATCCTACAGTTTCCTGTTTGTGTTTTCCAGTCCCTGCTTCAGGCCAGTGCACTAAACTCTGTGCAAATATAAGAAGTGCAGCCAGATCCCTGTGGCACAAAAGCAAAAAGCAAAACACACCCAGGGACCGGCTGTGCGAACATTCCAGCGTCTCCTCTGGCAGCTGAGATGTTCTCTGTCCTGCCTTCAGTACCTCACCCTGCACGTAGCATTCTCCCCTCTGTGGCTGTGTGCTGCCTTGATTTGAACAGATCAGGTTTCTCCAGAAAGCTGCAGGAGTGAAAACAATTTCAAGTTCTCTGTTATCTCAGAGTCCTCATTGCATCTCAGCCCTGGCTCGAAGCCAAGTGGTGTGAATGGGCGTACAACACCAGCACTTGCACCAGCCATATGGGTTAGGGCTCTAAAAACAGTGGAGGAGGCAAGAAGCAAGTGGAGCATTTGGCTTTTTGGGGATGCTGAGGACCCTCAGCTGCAGGGGGCCAGTGGCTTTCCCGTGGGATACAGCTGCAGAGCATCTTCTAGTGCACCAGGATGGGTGCTTGCCCACAGACGTGACAATCAGCAGCTTCCCAAGTGTTGCTGGGCAGGAGGTCTCACTTCATTGGGATGTTTAACCATCTCATTTGCTTGAAGCATCTGCAAGGTTCAAGGGGCTTCTTGGAGCTGATGTGCTTTCAGCCAGCTGGGAGTGTGGACAGAAACATCTATCACATCGGGCACTGGAGTGGTGGGGTAGGAAAAGAAGACCAGCAAGAGAAACTGGCAGCCATGGAGTTACTTAAGCAAGTTTTGTTTACAGACACTCCTTTTTATATGATAATCTCAACTGGTCCCCAGAGAGGAGGAGGGGTTGTACTGTCCTTACTTGCAGCATTTAGGGTACCTGCAGAGACCCTGCACAGTACATGGCCCTCTGGGGCCTCGTAGCAGCAAAGATGCTGAGAGAGCTTCGGTGTGGAAAAAGAACTAATTTCCATACCATTTCATGCAGAGATGCCCCCAATTTAAGGTATTTTTCTATAAATGACAGCAATTTCATAACAAAAAGCTTGGACCTTTATTTTGCAATGATTTTTTTCATCTTGCATCTAGGGCCTTTATTATATAAAGCACCTTATTAGGGAAACAAACCTCTGTAAGATTAAAAAGAAACCTTTCCTTGGCTCCCAAGTGACCTTCTCCAAGGAAAATTTCAAGCTGCTTTTTCATCCCACTAAAAGATGGAAACAGTTAGAAATCCTGACTTTCCCAGAGAAGCTGCAGCCCTGATTATGATCTGCTGATCTCTGCAGAGCGCCAGGCAGAGGTTTCCTATGAAACAATTCTTTTTGCACTTAATAATAAGAAAAGCAAAACTCAAACAGAACTTGGAGTTTGCAAGTGAAGGGTATTTTGGAAGGTCAAATCCTTGCTTCTGCTCCTGCTCCCTGCAGGGCACTTGCTCTTTCTCTGTGCTGAATCCTTCTACAAGTTGTCCATTCTGTAAATTAAGACTTTTTTTTTTTTTGCTGTGTTAACTGGCAGCTAAAAGTTATAGCAGAGTTTTATTCACGGAACTGTTTGCTTCCTAAAAATGGCTAAGGATACAGAACTCTCATAGCATCCTTCTCTCCCCTGCAAGCTCTTTGAGGATGCATTTGCTCTTTCAAGAAGAGCAGAGCGGGTTCTTTACTCCCCAGTCCTCATTGCAATGCATTCCTAAAATCCACAAAGAACAGGTACCAGGCTTTTTGTGAAGGAAAACCTGCAATTTGCTCCGGTGGATCCACCAGGACAGGTTTCTGGGTGACAGCTTTTCTGCTGAGTCCTAACAACCTGACCTCTTTAAAAGCCATGACGTCGGCGCGTTATGAAAGGAAACGCTGGCAGCAGGCTGTGACTCACCCACCCAAACACGATTCACCTGAGGTCCAAAGTGCAGCGAGAGGTGGAGGAGAAACACCCTGTGGAAAAAAAAAAGCCAAGAAGACACAGTCAGAAATACTTGTCTGCTCCCTGAGCAGAGTGCTCTGCCCAGGCCACCGCTGCTGCAGCCAGCCAGGGAGCCCACGAGCAGATATTTGTTACTGTGGTAGACACACATCCTTGCTCACTCTGCCTGAAAATCAGCCCATTGCCTGTGTTTTAGGACTTCCCACCATCTGGCTGTGGGGAAGGGGGCCTGAAGTAAGACCCTGAGCAGCCATCTGCATTGCTCCCTGAGTCTTTAAGGTGTTTTGTTCTCTTTCATGGTCAGACATGAGTCTGAGCTGGAATTTGAGCAAGAGCTCTTTTGTCCTCACAAAAGACACTGAATTATCAGGCTGGTGGACATACTGGAGCTGAAGGAAAGAAGACCAAGGCAGAAAATGAGGAAGCCACACACAAAAGTTCACCTGGAAAAGCATCTCTACAGCAGCCAACACCAAGACCAGAGAGGGGATGAAAGATCTGGAGGTCCCTGGGCAGTGTAGCCAGTGTGAGCACTCACTCAGAAACTCCTCGCCACTGGGGAAGAACATATTCATGGAGAGGATGCTCAGCTGCAGCACCTCACAGCTTGCCCATGCTTGCCTTGCACCCAGACAACCCCCCTGGCACCAGCAGTCAGGCTCAGTCAGGGACCTGTGAAGGGGAGCCAGGTTCCTCCACCCATTAGACCCTTTTGGTCACCCACTAAGGTACTGGATGAGTGAGACAAGCTGGACTCTGGACCTGACCTGACCTGACCAGGGTGGGTAAGGCAGTCCCTACAGACCAGGCTCTGCTTTTTGCAGAGCCTACCGGTGCCACTTGCAGCCTCCTTTGGCAAAGGGAAAAGGCAGTGCTGGGTCCCCGCCAGCCCTGTTGGCATCTTTGTCAGGTGGGTGGGAGCTAAACAGGAAATGTTTAAAAGGGAACAAATGAGGGAGGTGGCACGTACTTGCTTCTTGCTGGGGCCAGAATCCAAGGCTACAGGGGCTGGTGAATGAGCAGGGCAGGGCAGCCTGGTGAGTGCCCAAGCTGCAATGGGGGGGCCGCCACGGTGTCACCCCCAGCTACACATCCCAGGTCAGGCAGGTGGATGCACAGCAGCTTGTGAAGCCTTTAGCTTTTGCCTTTAATGATTGGTTATCAATCAGGTCTACCCATCCAGAAGTGAGTGATGGATCTCCAGGTCTGGCTCATTAGGACTCACTGTAAATACCACCGTGGAAGTGATGGTGCTTGCTTCAATGTAAAGGTCAAGTCATGACCTCAGAGAGTAGGTTCTTTATGGCTTTTCCTCTTCTAATCCCTTTGTTACGTTATCCATGCACTTATGCACCGTAAGAGTATATGGTGCTGAACAAACTGTGCTGACTTTGGGCCCCTCCGTGGGATCTCCTACAGATGAGGGATCTTCAGCTGGTCTTGAAACAACAATGAAACAATATCAAAACATCAAGGCAAGCTTATAGCACCATGCACTGGTCTTGTCTACCATCTTAGAGCTTCCCCCTGGATAATGGAGACATTAACTTAACTGCACTCTCTTCTCACAGGTAACTGGCTTATACAGGACTGCCCATGGAAAAAGATATCTCCATGCATTTCTGTGGGACTTGCTTGCAAGATGGAGTGATAATGTTATGCCAACCTCTTTGCCAAGATGTTTGGCCCAAAAGAGCAAAATGAGCCAGATGTTGTGGCTCATTCCCTGTGAGGGCTCATTCCCTGTGGCTCTTCCCCTGTGACTCTCTGGTTTCCAGTCCAGGCATAAGCCCAGTTACATGAGCAATGAGGTAACATTGTATTGTAGCTCTGTATCCTGCCAGTCCATCTGAGAGTCCACTAGTTTATCTCAGAATGATGATGCCTCAGGCAAAGCCTGTATGACTCAGAAGGGAAAATATTAAAAGTTTTATTTAAAGGAAAATATTAACATTTTTTGTAATTCCTCAGCCCAGTTTACATCTGATCCTCCTTACTGAGAGAGCCAGGGCCTCTCTGAGCTCCCAAGCAGCAGTTTCAGTACCCAGGAACAACACCATATAATTTATATGACTGCTCCCTGCCCAACACCTAGTCAGCACAGCAGACCTCGAATACCAAACATCAAGGAGTGGTGTGGCAATCTGCTTGCCTCTACCTAAAAGAAAACGAGGCTTGGAGCATCTCCCCTTATTGCATACAGAGACCTGGAAGAAAAGGTGCTTGTTATAAAAGACCAGCTGTGACTGCAGACAAAGAGTCTCCCACACCACCTGCTTCCCCTTCCTTTTGCTTCACTTCCCAGGACTGGCTTTGAACAGCCCGTGGCAAATGGAGAAAGCCAGTGGTGGAAAAACATCCCGGATCCAGAAATATTATGATGCAAAGAAAGCAAAGATTCCAGGCAGCTGATGAGTTTGTTGACAGGCTGGGAGGGATATGATGTAAACAGCTCCGTGCATGTTATTTGCACATACTGAGGTGCAAAAATAGTTCCTTAGGCCAAGTCTGAAGGCTTGCAGGCAAGCTGGGATCCAGGCACAGCCCTGCTGAAGGGGTGCCATGGGGCCACGAGTGAGTCTGCACAGCCGCTGAGGCTGGATCTGGCCCTGGCTCTTTGTCTGCTTGCCTAGCAGCTACACTGGCTCTCCTACATCTGTGCCACCCCCATGGCCCTTGCTGATGGCAACACTCCTCCTCCTCCTCCTCCTCAGCTGAGATGGTGACACTTTCCTCCTGCTGCTGCTTTTGAAACAGGGAAACTTGTTTTACTTGTGTGCAACAGGACTTTCAGGTCTGATGGCGACAGCCTCATCTGCAGGAGAAGGTCAGTGGGCAGAGCAGGGACAGCTGTGTTTAAAAGGGGTCATGATGTTCCCAGTGCATATTCCAGTTTAAGAAAAGCTGGTGGTGCCTTTGAGGACACTCTAAGGAACACACAGGTCTCTTCTCTGAAAAAAAAAAAGAATGCACTACTGGTAAGGTGCTGTCACCTCTGAGCCACCCCTTAATCTCTAATGTGTTGAAATCAAATGTCAGTGCTTGCAACAGATATTTATGCACTAAACATCAGCAAATATAGCCAGTGTGAAAGCCTTGATCCCCATGTTGCTCTGTCAACAGCTTGGACCACATTAATGAGGCTGTACTGGAGCAGAAGCAAAAGCAGCGTCTGTGTCTGGGAGCCAGAGGACAAGCTAGTTTTCCCCCACAGCAACATCTGGAACTCCTCACCTTGTGCTGAACCTTGGGCTGCTTCCCACCTTTGAAGTGAACCCCCTTCTAATTATAAAATAAATACTATTGCACTTTACAGATAGTTCCTGAACATGGTGTGGTCTGTTCTGCGTTATGCAGAGTGTGAAGCCCTCATCTGGCCAGCAGAATGGTCAGCATTAAGCATTTCAAGTTGGGAGTTTTTCTTTACATGTTTTTGTTTTAGTTATGTACTGAGTCAGCACAAACAGAGCAGTGACAAGCGAAAGCATTTGGAGTTCAGAACCAGCTCAGCTCTGTATGGAATGAAGGAAACAAATTGTTCTTGTGCTGGCTCTAATGAAGGCTGCTTTCCAAAGCACTCGCGTGTCCTGTCGTGGCTGGTTGGTTTGGAACTGCATCATGCAAAGGCAGCAGCATGTCCTCGCCGCTTCCAAGGCACTGGAGAGCCCACACACGTGGGAATGGTTGTAGAATGAATCAGGAGGTGAGGAAAAGAACAAGGCAGGTCCAGGGAAAGAGCCTGGTGTCTCCCAGAGGAGCTGGCTGGGGTGATGAAAGATGCTTCACTCCTGGCTCCCCATGGCAGAGAGCTGCTGATCCCAGGCTGAGCCATGCACACAGATTATGGGAGCACTCTTCAAGCACATTGCTGCAAAGATAGCAGTGGGAGCTAAGATCACTTTGGCAGCTCCAAAGCCATGAATGTGTCCATCTTAAGGGGTGAGCTGTGGATAAGGCTGTGGACTCCCACGTGGCAATCTTTTGTTTTAGTAAATAGCCAGGTTTTGGTGGAAAACTAGCCATGGTGAGAATTAAATCAGGAGAATATCTGGTGTGAATAAACCTTGCCCATCTGAGAAATGCCCATGGGAGAACTGCTGGGGGAAGTGATGTGGCAGGTCGCTCTGCCAGGGTGACCAAAGACTGATCCTATGGGTGGGGAACATGGAAAATGACCACTGTGAGGCAGAGTCCTGGGCAGCCTCACAAGGCTCCTGGAGTGACTGCTGTCTTTCATGCCACACTCAGAAGTTTGGAGCTGTGCTGCTAAAGAGGGCCTGAGATTTCTTCAGTCTGAAGATAACGGAGTAAGCAGTGAAGACTTCCTAGCACACATAAAATTCTTAGTTGTTGAGCTTTCAAAATCACCCATGAGCTGTTTAATGCAATCACAGTAGATTTTGAAACAAAACCTGCTCCACAGCTCAAACCTCCTCCAGCCACTCCCTTAGTGGGGCATGGGTTTCACCAGCACACACGTCCTACTGGTGATCACCCTCCCTGAGCATCCTTTCCAGTGCACACATGGGTGTGATTTGTTTGGGTCACACAAAAAAGCCCTTGAGGAATGTGCATCATCCTTATGTAAAGTCTGATCTACTGAGTTCTAGAGTTGCCAGATTTCAGCTGTTTTTTTTTTTTTCCCAGCACCTGCTATGTAAGACCTGCTGGTCCTTTATTGTGTGGTGGGGGGATGCATCTCCCTTGGGACACAAAACACGTCCTGGGGGGTCCATGAGTGGGAAGGAGACCATCCCCCTACAGAGTCTGACCTTGTGCAATTATGGATAAGTGAAGTATCTGAGGGAGATACAATTTTCCATCTATACTGGAGGGACACTCCTTTCCCCCCAAAACATGCTGCCATGATAGGGATACATGGTGAGGTCTGCAAGGGGGCACTTGGTGTGTCTCCAGGATGTTCTGAAGCATCATGACAGCCGGCACTCCAGCCCTGCTCTGGAGAGCCTCAGGGTTAGCTCAGGCACCCTATACCTCCAGCAGCTCCTGAGCACCCCAAAGGTATCCTGTGCCTCTGCAACTGTAGAGCATCCCAGCACCCCTGTCCTGGCCCCAGAGCACTCTGCAGCCTCCAGGCCCTGCTCCACAGCACCCCACGCACCCCAAGCAGCCTGCATGATGGGCTGCCTTCAAAGCACCCTGCCCCGCTCCCTGGAGCACCCCAAAGCATCCCCCAGCACTTTGCACCCTGACCCGACTTCAGAGCGTCCAAAGATCCCTCTAGTAACCCCGCACCTCGGCTAGTCCGGAGAGCAATCCAGCCCACACGCACGGCTTCACACCCGAGTGCCCCGACCTCTACCCGCTCCCCGGTGCCCCGCTGCAGGGGATCGGCAGCGGAACCGTCCAGCACCTCCGCACGCCGTGCCATGCCCTGTCCCGCCCGCATCCCTCCCGGGGCCGCGTCCCGCCGCCCGCTCCTCTCCGCTCCGCTCCGCTCCGCTCCGCTCCTCTCCGCTCCGCTCCTCTCCGCTCCGCTCCGCGCCGCCGCCGGTACCGCTCCGTTACGAAACGCGGCCGAGGCGGGGCGGCGGCCAACGGCGGCCAATGGCGGCCCCGGCAGCTCCGCCACCGGCACCCCCCGCCGGCGCGGCCCTGGGGGGTCCTGCCCCGGCGGGAGGACGGGCTGAGGCGGAGCAGAGCGGGGCGATGCGCGGGGCCCCGGAGGCGGGCGGGGCGTGCGGGCACTGGCGGCCCTAAGGGGCAGCTCCCCCGCGCCGGCTGCAGCTGCCGCCATGGACCGCGACCCCCCCAGCCCGGCCTCCCCACCGCGGGGGACGAGCCCCGTCCGGCAGCCCCCGGGTCCCGGGAGCGGTGACTTGGACGTGCTGCGCTGCCCCTCCTGCCTCCTCCTCCTCTGGGAGCCGGTGACCGTCTCCTGCGGTCACTCCTTCTGCAAGCCGTGCCTCGGGGGGGCCGTGCCCTCCCGCTGCCCGCTGTGCCAGGAGAGGCTGAAGCTGTTGGGCGTCGGGGGGTTGAGGTGCAACGTGGTGCTCTGCGGCCTCCTGGAGAAATGCGTGGAGCAGGAGAGCCGGGTGACCTGGCTGGTGACACGCGTCCGGGATTGTGTCACCCGTGGGGACGCGCGGGAAGCGCTGAGGATGGCTCAGAAAGGGGTCGAGCTGGGTAAGCACCATTGGGCCCAAGGGGCTGGCGGGGTGGGGCGGGGGGTGCGGGTGCTGGGTGCGAGGCAGCCCCGCAGCAGAGACCAGGACGTGCAGGCAGTACTTTTGGAGCAGGTGGGTACCCGCGTGGGTCACTTTGTCCCAGCACCACGGGGCCCTCCGAGCCTGCACAGCCCAGATCTGGGAGACCCGGCATGCTGGAAGTGTTGTAAAGACAGAGTTGGCGGGGAATGGGGACAGGGGGATCCAGCTGCTGGGCATTTCTTCCATGTCCACAGGTGTCCAGGGGTGATGGGAGGGGGCAAGTGGCTGGGCAAGCCCCGCTGCTCATCCTGGGTGCCAGGGCTGCAGGCAGGGCACGGCAGGACACACAGCCTGCGTCTCTTTAGCCACATGCTTCTGGTGTTAGCGAGCAGCTGCCAACAGCTTCGTGCATCTTCCCTCCCGGCAGGGTCAGAGGAAGAGCTTTGCCCAGGGGGGTGGCCATTATGTAAAGGCGTTGGGACGTTTCCAGTCTAGGACAGACGTGTCCTTTCCCCCAGAGCCCGGCGAGGACACAGCCTTGGCCAAGCTCCTGCGCCAACCCCGTGGCACAGGGCAGGGTATCCTATGTGCCCCCCCCCCCCGCCCCCTCCTCGGCCCCATCTGCAGCTGGCTCTGGCGAGACATTTGCCTGCTGGGTCCGGATCGGGCCCGGGGAGGGGTTGATCTGCTTTACTGTGTGGTTGTAAGTGGATTTCTTGAACAATAATGCTTAAATAAAAGGGGTTATACAACGTGTCTGAAGCAGGGGGTTGGGGTGTCCTTTCTCTGCCGGTGTTTCTATGACAGCAGCCAGCTCTCCTCCCGCGGTGCAGACACTTATTCATCACCCGCTGTGAGACAAGTGCCAGAGGTTCAGGATATGCCTGGAGCTGAAGGGCTGAGGGGGCTGGCCGATCCTGGTATCGGCAGCAGAAAGCAGGTCCCTTTATGCAACCTCCCAAAGCATCCATCCGTCTCATATCCCGCGCTCCATCCTTCAGCACAGAGGCACGTGCAGCGGGTCTCTCATGTGGTTTTCCTTATTGCCAGGCTTTTGTTTGATTGGGGTGTACATCTCTCTTTAAAAAGGCTCTGAGTGTAAAGAGGAAACAGTGCAAGCTCTGTCCTCTGTCTTCCCTGTATGCTCCATTCCCCGAAGGACAGGGGAAGTCTGGCTTAAGGGCAACGAGGAAATTGCAACCACAGCTGCAGCTCCAGTAAACCCGCGCTTGCTGTGCTGCTCGGGCTCAGCCATGTGGGCGGTGCTTTCGGGATGTGTTTTCCAACTCCTGCACGCTGCTTTCTGGCTGCACAACCCCTTACAGGCTCCCCTTTGCTTTCAAACCTAACCACTGCTAAATGTTCGACACACGAGACTGTTTGGGGGTGGTTTTTTTTTTTGTGGTTCAGTCTTGTACTGCATGCCAATTTCCAGTGCCTTGCTCAGCCCACGGAGTAGCTCTTCTTGCTTGGGAGAAAAGAAATTGTCAACTTTTTATCAGCTGTTTTTATAAGTGAGCAAAGAAAAATCACCAAAAGAAAAAGAAATACTGCAAGGCGTAACACAGGAGGCCTCCTGAGTGCCTGGGGCCTGGAGGCTGAGGAGCACTATCAGTCACTCGCCAGCCGTGGGGCCGCCAGCTGGCTTATGTCCCTGATGTCTAATGATATCATCGATCAAAAATAGCTGAAGCAGAAGAGAAATGCAGAATTCATAGGCCCGTTTTACACCCCTGTCTTTCGCTCAGTCGGTTGCTTTATTGCTGGGCTGTGCAAATGTTCAAATAGGTTTCCCCCACGTGGAAAATAAACCTCTAGACTTTGTACCCATTTATTCTTTTCTACCTGCTGTTAGAGATTGGAATATTTCACCTCTGGGTGTGTGCTTGGAGGGTGGGGTATTAAGCAGCAGGTTCCCATGTTCCCTGACTCTAGCCCTGAGGTCCTGGCTGTCATTGTACATGAAAATGAGTTCCGAGGGGTTGGGTGTTGCACTCAGAGTGGTCCTTGGTGCAGGAGCAGCTGGACTCTGCTTGCTCTCTGTGTCACAGTGGCTCCAGGTAGAGAACAAGGTCTCTGTGCATTCCATGCAGGGCACAAGGGACAAGGAGGCAATAGCCGTGGCCGTTTCCTCCTCTGTGATAAGAGGTGGCAGCAGATGGATGGGCACCTGAGCATGGTCCCAGGGCTACAGGTAGGCATGTAGGCAGATGTCAGCCTCCTGCACTGGGCTTGCACAGGGCTGCTGGTCCAGACCTGCACTTCCCTGGCAGAGTTGCATTTTTCTTGGCTCAACAGTAGGGCAGGAGGAAAGGCTGTTTGTTTTAGGTACTTATGAGTGTTAGTGAAGTCCCCTCTCAGTCTTCTCTTTTCTTGGCTCAACAGTCCCAGGTCCTGCAGCCTTTCCTCATAAGAAGGATGTCCCAATCTCCTGATCATCTTGGTAGCCCTCTGCTGGACTCTCTCAAGAAGTTCCCCATCTCTCTTGAGCAAGAGAGCCCAGAACTGGGCACAGTACACCAGATGAGGCCTCAGCAGGGCAGAGTAGAAGGGAAGGAGTAATTTATGATACAAGGTTGGCCTCAGAGCTGGCATCATGCAGGGCCTACCATCATTCTGTGGGAAGCCAGGAGAGATCTATGTGACAATGGAGGCCTCCCCAAAGGGGCCAGGGAGCAGTGGGTCCCCAACTCTAGTTCTTGACAGCTGTTGGGCAATGCTCAGCACTGGGCAACATGCAGGGCTGGGTCCACAGACCCGTTGCCTTAGCTAGAAAGCCAGCACAGCACTGGATGTAGGTCACCTCCATGGCAAGCTGTGACATAACGGGGTGGGTCTGGGAACCTCTGCAGTTCAAACCCACAAATGTTACCACACATGGTTACCACACATCAGTGTTGGGTTTTGGGGTGCTGCTGAGGCAATGGAGAAGAAAGTCTCACTGCCAGTTATTTAAGAACAGGTAGGAGTGATGCTTGGGGTGTCAGAGCCAGCAGTACCTGTGGGAGCTATGTCCCCCCCACCACTGAGCTCCCATCAGTGATATCTCACTGATGAGAAACTGGATGCTCAGTTCTCTTGTTTTGGGAAATCTCAGCATTTTCTCATACCTGAAAATCCTGTCACATGGTGGGGGCAGATCCTGCACACACCTGCAGATTTCCCCTCTGACTCAGAAGATCAGTGGCAGCCTTTAGGAATTCAGGTCTCTGTAACTGCAGGCCTCTGTTGTTGTGGCTCTGTTGGGTGAATCACATTGCAGAGCCTCCTGTGGCAACAGTCCCTGTAGGAACTGCGAGTATGGTGCAGCTGCATCCTGAAGGGATGGATGAGAACCCAGATCCCAGCATGGCTGAGCCTCGGGACAGTGGTGGGGCTCCTTGGCTCGAGGTGTTGGGGGAACATAGGGAAAAACAAAGACACTCAAAGAGTTTAAAACTAGGTATTTAGGGGAAATAACATCCTTGCAAAAGCCTGTGAGTCCAATGACTTCTGCTGAAGAGGATCATGGGTGCTGGCCATGGTCAGCCTGGGGTGGTGGCACAGGGGCTGTCCCACTGTGAGGGCATCACGGCCTCACTGTGGCCTGATGACAGGAGTGATGATGTTTCTCTTTGCAGCCCTGGATTCCAGCTCCTTGCGGCTGTGCCGGGCAGAAGCGTTGGCAGCGCTCGGGCAGCACTGGCAGGCACTGGAGGACCTGGATGCTGTGTGCAGGGCTGAGCCTGCAGAGCATGAGGTGAGCATTGACCAGCTGCGCTTGGAGCCGAATCCTACTCTCTGGCAGCAGTTTCCCCCTTTCCTGGTTTCTTCTAGCCATTGGATTCATCCTACTCAGAAATACACTTGCCAGGCCCAAGAACATGTAGGTCCTGAGCTGCTGAGCTGCCCTTGGAGGAATCAGGCGTGGGACCTTGCTGGCTGATTTGTGAAGCACTCGCTGGCAGTGGTTTCATGGCTTCAAAGACAGAAGCCTCTGACTCTTTCTCTAGGTCTCTGTAGGGTTTGTTTTCTTGGCTTTTGCAGCTGCTGCATTTTGGGAGAGTCCTGTTTTATGGGCACCTGACTGCAGTTGAACCTCTCTTTTTTAGACATGGAGCTGAGCAGGGGAGCAGTGATGTGTCCAGGTGCTTTGGCCTGGGGTGGGAGCAGGCAAGAGGCTTGGAGGGAGCTCAGCTGTTCACCGTTACATAGTCACCACATTTTTTGTTTTGTTCTGCAGGGCTTCTTCATGAAAGGGAAGGTGCTTCTGGAGATGGGACAGAGAGCTGAAGCCCTAATGGCGTGGGAACACTGTCTGACACTCAGTCCTCATTTCCACCCTGCTCGGAGAGAGATGGAGAAGGTGTGTGAGCTGTTCTGTGGTGAGGTCCTGTGCGCTTGCATTGCACAGGGAGAGGCCTTTGTCCTCTGAAAGACTCATATCCATCACGGTCATGCTTCTCTGGCCAGCAGATCAAGGATCAAGGCATCAAGGGAAGTTTGGGCCTGGTTCAGAAGCCTTCCCATTGCTCTGATGCAGGTTCACCTGTGAAGAGAACTTCCCTTCCTCAGTCTGTATCTTTGAGTCACAGGTTTTGCATGGTTTAGATGCTGATACAGCAGGAGCTAGGCTTTGAGGAAAAGCAGCCATCTGAAAGCTACCAGTGTATTTTCTGCAGGTAATTTCAGGCCAATCTACCAAAATCACCGTAATTGGTGGGACCTTCAGCAGTGTTTCCGGCATTTGGACTTCGAACCATGAATAGGCACTTGCCCTTCAGGAGGGAAAAGGCAAGGGAGTGGAGAACGACTTTGTACCCTCCCACAGCTCACTCCCATTCTGCCTTCTATGGGTGATGGAGAATATGGCTCCCAGCCCTTAAAATATACCATTTTATTCACTGCCTCATGATGCCTTCTTCCTTATGTGCTGCTAAGGCAATGGTCTGACAGAAAGCTCAGTTAGCACTGAGGTGCCCTGTGGTGAGCATGAGGCTGCTTTGGGGAAAGAGGGAGCCTGGAAGCCCAGCCACCTCCCTGCTTCCTTCTCCCAGCGCCCCTGACCCCTGATCCCTGTTCTCCTTGCAGATCCTCATGCAAGAGGATGCTCCTCAGCCACACACGGCTGCTACACACCTGGGAGATGCTCGCTGGGGCCTGACGGGTCCCCAGGTTGATGGAGGGAGCACGGGACTCCCATTAGCTTCTACACAAACTCAGGTAAGAGAGCCTGCATGATCTGAGTTGCGGTGGGACTTCATGTCCTTTTGAGACATCCCAAATTGGGTGTTTCCAGTGATGGGAAAGGAGGTATGATAAGGGGAGGCTCTGCAGGGCCTACATGGACATGGTTGCCTGCTGAGATGAGAAGCTGCAGGTAATGGAGAGTGGGAGAGCAAAGACACCAGAGGAGTTGGTGCTGTGGAGACGAGAAACTTTCTGTCTCGCTTCTTCTCCCAGTTTTATTCTGCAATATTTCTGGTAAGGTTTTAGGCTGTCATTGTGTTTAAAAGACCCAAGTCACACAACACTCAGAAAAAAATAGAAAATGTCTGTTTTAATGTTTTGGGGTTTTTTTTTCATCCAAAGCCCACATTTGAGAACGTTTAGACCACTAGCAACAGTTAAGGAAAGCTCTTTGCCTCCTGAAGATGAATGTGGCAGGTTTGGAGAGAGGGGGAAACCAAAGACAATGGTCTCAGATACACCCAAATTCCAGGTGGTACACCTGGACAGAGGAAAACCATGTTTTAACCATGAGAGTAGCAGGAATGTCATCAGCTGTCTCATAGATGCAGGGTAGTACTATACTACAACACACCAGAAAACCTCCTGGTGCCATTGGGTTTGGTAGGACAAATGGGGCTGTACGTTCAAGGGGAGAGGAGGTTTTGGGCTTGATTTTGTCTTTGCTGTGCCTAGGATGAGAAGGGAAAGCCAGCAGATGGCAGAGGGGATGCTGGGTCTGAGCTCATCCAGGGGACTCTTTCCCGGCTGGGGCAACGGCAGGAGCTGGAGACTGCAGCAGAGAGGGTGGTAGGTGAGTGTCATCAAAGGTACCAAAATCTTGTCTCATGCAAAATACTTGTTTAAAATCCATTTTGGCACTGGAAACTTAGTGTTTGCACCATGTGCCAACTCAACAAGCAGATGTCTTGGTCACAGGATGGGCAGCTCTGGGCAGCACGTTGGCTGCCTCTCACTCATTTGAAGAGAGTCTGATCTTCCTGTGTTGAGCTGGTGAACTTACATCAAGTGTAAGGCCGGACATCACTTGTTCCCTGTATGGAGTCAGGGACAGGCTTCTTTTCATTCCCATGAGTTTAGATTTAAATTCCCTTGTGAAGGACACGGTGGGAAGCAGCTCCTCCATTGGCATTCACTTGTGAACTTCCAGCCAGATGGCTGCCACATATCTGTGTTTGCATGAAGCAGTGCTAATGACTCATGGCAGGTCTCCAGAGACCTCTACCTGAAGTGTTCTTAGGTCACTTCACCTCCCAGTGCCTCAGTTTCCCTGCCTGCAGAAGGAGGTAGGGATATACCACCTTCCTCTACCAAGTACCATGAGACCTACTGGTTTAAAAGCTAAGAATGAACACAGATGAGTAATAGAGGGATTTATGTCACATTTCCCAGTGCTTTTGGTTTTAACTTTCAAAGCATTTTGTGTAGCAGTTAACTACCTATACCACAGAACAAGGGCAGAAACCAAAGATTAATTTTCAGTATTGAAATGGGAGGTTGTCTTCTCTTTCCTTCTGTTTTTATCACTAGATAACAAAGAGGAAACAGCAGGAGCAAAGTGCGCCCAGCCATGCCTCAAAGAGCTGCTGAGCATATCTGACTTGGAGTGCTCCCTCTGCATACGGTGAGTTCTCTGGCAGGGGAGCTTTTAGGATGAAGAACTAGCACCTGCTGTGTTTTCTTTCCTGGTGTGGATCTTTCTTCACATCTTAATAGCAAACTCAGTCCCCAGTACTGCTGAAGTGCAGGTTGCAGTATAGATAAGAGATAAGAGGGGAAGAGAGACGTGATTTGCTCTGCCAGACTCTTAAGAGCTGGTCAGCCTGTCTCAGGCCACAGCATCTTTAGGTCTGCATTGCCTGGGACATTGGTGTGGAGGTGGGTATGTTCAGTTGGGGCAAAGACTGAAAACAGTGGTTGCACTTTGTAACCGAAGGCTGGCACAGGAAGGTGTTGCCCCAGGGAAATACTATCTGTGACGGGGGTATTGCAAACCCAGAGGGGAGCATTTCTGAGCTCTGTGCCCCAAGATGGAAGAGAGGATCAGGTACAGCCTGTGTCTGCTGACCCAGGGCTGGGGAAGGGCATGCTGAAACCAGACTGTTATTTCTGGTGTGTCCTGGGATCTGGAACAATTGTACAAGCAGCTGCTGGCAGAGAGTTGGGTGTTGCACCACCAGATGTGCATGATGGTCAAGGTCTCCTGTATGTCAGCTTTTTCCAGGTCTGGGCATGGCACAGAGGAGTGACACAGGGGAGAAAGAGCTTAAGGCTCTATGTGATCTGAATAAAGTGAATTTAGGTCTCTTCTGAGAGTAGCAAACCATTATGTTCAGGAGGGGTCAGGGTTCAGTGCTTAGCAGAGCTTTCCTGGCATTTTCATTTCATTTCTGGTCCTGGAGATATCTGTGAGCAATCCCAGTGCTTGCTGCAACATCTGCTCTGGGAGCAGGGGAAATAGAAGCACTTACCCATCACTGCCTTTTGGGTTACACACCACTGTGGGAACCTGTCTGGCATTTGAGCCTTGCCAGATCCCAGAAGGTGCTATGTATGTACTGATGGGGTCCATGGGGAACCCAAGGGATGGGCAGCACTGCTCAGGCCTGGGACAGTTCTCATCTTACATCATTGTGCAAGTCCAAGCCCAGACTTCTAATTAAAGGAAGAAGCCAGTTAGGAACCTTTGCATTTAATTAACAGGAGTTATGAGCAAAGCTTAGCCAATGCAGCTTTAGTGAAGGTGAGTTGCCTAGCCAGGGGCTGCCAGTGCTTGGAAGACACAATGTGAGTTAGCTTTCTGTGGCATCACATCCCTGCAGCGTTACTCTTCACTGCAGAATGCTGGTGAAGGCAGCAGATTTCCATTGAAATGGTAGGATACATGGGAAATGTCTTGTTCTTGATGGAAGCAAAACCTCTTGCTTTCAGAAAAGTAATTCAAGGAAGATATAAGGCTGGGGATGGAATGTCTTTACTCACCCTGACCTACTCAATCCTTGCAAGACCAGGCCAGACCTCTGCAAGTCCCTGAGTGCTTTGTGGGACCCCTGCCTCATGGGGCTGAGACCAACTGGGGTTTCCAAAACAGGTTGCTGAGCTAAGCCTGGGGAACATCAGCTTTGAGGGCACGCAGCCCTGTGAGCAGAGGATATGTGAAGTCTCCTGTGCTCCTTCCCCCATGCCTTTCTCTGCAGCCCATTGACTTTGGTCCCTTTGCAGGATGTTCTTTGAGCCAGTGACGACACCGTGTGGACACACCTTCTGCAAGGAGTGCCTCGAGCGCTGCCTGGACCACCGGCCCAACTGCCCCCTCTGCAAACAGAGCCTGAGAGAGGTGAGGGCCTGTGTTCTGCAGGAGGGAGCTTGAGGGAGAGCTGGAGAGCAGTTCCAGCTGCCTCAGCATGCCCAGGCCTGGGGTTGGAAGGTGTGATTCTCTCATGTTAGCAGCTCTCTGGCACAGTGGCATCAGCTCTGCTCATGTGGGAATGACCAGGCAGTTGATAATTAGGACC
Source organism: Urocolius indicus (assembly GCA_013401255.1). Lineage (NCBI taxonomy): Eukaryota > Metazoa > Chordata > Aves > Coliiformes > Coliidae > Urocolius > Urocolius indicus. Next base: position 179,424 of record WBNH01004020.1, read on the forward strand.
AAGAGATTAATTTCCACAAGATGCCACAGTGATTTAGTGAGATTGTAAACAAGACTGAAAGAGAAAGAAAGAAGCAAATGCTAATTACTTTTAAAAATGGAAATGGATGAAAAACCTGCTAGACTGGAGATTTGATTTAATCTTTAATGAAAAGGGATTCGGATGAGTCCATCAGGGAAATTAGGTTGTCATACAAGGGCTGCATCACTGTCAGAGACAGGACGCTGCATTGGACGTGCCCTGAGTCTAAGCTGTGTCTGGAGGTCTTGGTGGAGCTGACATCCCATCCTGCTCAGTGGCTTGACATCCCCCGATAGGTTTTATCCCTGATTTTCTCTGGTCTAAAATTACCCTCAGCTCCAATAAAAGTGAACATGATTCAGAGCCCATTAGGGCCTCAAGGCTCCAACTCTGCTCTACTCCAACCTATTTCTGGGTCTAATTTCTTTTAGTACTTGAAGGCTGGAAGCTACAGCCCCACCGTGCTGCTGCAGGACATCATGCTGGCCACCTTCCCTGCACAGCTAGCTGAGCGCCGGGAGCTGCACCGGGCTGAGATGGCAGAGCTCTCCAAGTAAGCAGGGCCCTGCTTTGGTGTGTGCGTGTGTGTGTGTGCGTGTGTGTGTGCATGTATGGGTACACAGGGGCTGAGCCTGGCTCCAAGGAGGCTGTCCACATCACACACCATTGCTCTGGCTTGGAGTTGCTCAAGGGATGTCTGTCTCACTTGTAGGACTGCTGAGTGGGTGCAGGTATGACCTGTGGGGCACCTGGGGATGAGAGAACATCTCTTCAAGGAGTTGTTTTGTGGGCAGGGTCTGTCCGTGGACTCTTGATGAGCCAAGTGGAAGCTTTGGTGTTGTTCTGTGCCAGACCATCACTTGTTCAATACATCTGGTTTGGGGTAGCAGCTGAAGCAGAGCCCTTGGGATGGGATTTGCTCTGGGAGGTTTCATTGTGGTCTCTCCTCCTGTCCCTCAGCCTGACCAAGAACATCCCCATCTTCGTGTGCACAATGTCCTTCCCAGGCATCGCCTGCCCTTTGCACGTCTTCGAGCCTCGCTACCGCCTCATGATCCGGCGATGCCAGGAGACTGGCACCAGAAGCTTTGGCATGTGCATATATGAGAGTGGGAAGAGGTGAGCTCCTGAGCACGGCCTAGTTTGCCCCTGTCTGCCTCAAATGGCTAAACTCCTGAGTATTTCAGAGGAGGAACTAGATGCAATTTCCTATCCCACTGCATCCCATAGATAGAATCAGCAGAAAAGTGACGTGTTCCCCACACAGCAGATGGAAATGGGACCTTGCTGCTTCCTAGCATTGTACCATCTCAGGCAAGGGATGAGGCTAGGGCTGGAACTGGACAGAGCAAGGGGTGGCTGTTAAATATGGTGGTCTGGAACAGCTTCTGGCTCAGAAGGTTTCTGAACTCCATGGTTCCCTGGCTGTGACCTTCACTTCCTCTTAGTGAGCACTTGAAAATTGCCATATTTCTCATATTTTGTCCTTAACAAGCTGTGAGAGAACTTTGGTTTGTGTTTGCTGCAGCATGGCCACCTTTGTATTCCTGTGGCACCTGCAGATCGCAGATGGGCTCAGTCTCCAAGCTCCACTCACCTCACACTGCCAAGCACATCACTAGCCCATGTCCCTCAGCATCTCAGCTACACAGCTTTTAAATATCTCCAGGGATGGCAACTCCACCACCTCCCTGAGCAGCCCATTCCATTGCTTAGCAACCCTCTCAGGGAAAAAAATCTTCAAAAATCTCCAATCTAAACCTCCCCTGGTGCAATTTGAGGCCATTTCCTCTTGTCCTGTCACTTGTTACTTGGGGAAAAGAGACTGACCCCCTCACCTTGCTACAATCTCCTTTCTGATAGTTGTAGACAGTGATCATGTCTCCCCTCAGCTGCCTTCTTCAGGCTAAACACCCCCAGGTCCCTCATCTGCTCCTCATCAGACTTGTGCTCCAGACCCTTCATGAGCTTTGTTGTCCACGTCTGGGCACACTCCAGCACCTCAGTGTCTTCTTGTAGTGAGGGACCCAGAACTGAATTTGCATAACACATCCTTCCTGTGCTCCAGTCCTGTTCTAGTGAAATAAGTAACATCTTCTGGGCTTTGGGAGGATGTCTCTGCAAGGAGTGGTGTCTTCAGGACCACTAGGCATCAGGGCAGTATGAAGCCCTAAGTTATTTTGGTATAAGGCAAATCCAAGGAATTGTGGACAGTGTGCTCTCTGTTCCCTGCCCTCTTAGCAGCAAGAGGTAACTCAATGGTGTTGCGTGAATCTCTGAATTTGCCCCATCCCCAGCCAGCTTGTTCCAGGCTTTGAAGGTCATGCCTCCAGGAGAAGTAGCTCTCTTGGCACTAGTATCCCAGCTGAGCCTCTCTTTTTCTCTCCCTGGCTCCCTCCAGCTTCGCTGACTACGGCTGTGTGCTGGAGATCCGTCGGATCGAGCTGCTGCCGGACGGCAGGTCCCTGGTAGACACCATCGGCCGGCGGCGGTTCCGGGTGCTGAGCCGTGGACACAGGGACGGCTACAACACTGCTGACATTGAGTACCTGGAAGACAAGAAGGTGAGGGCAAGGCCAGAGCAAAGGCCCCTGCTGTGGTGGGATGCTTCATGGACACCTTCTCCTTCTTTTTCCCTCCACACAGGTGGCTGGGGAGGAGCTGCAGGAGCTGCAGAGCCTGCATGAAAGCACCTACCGCCTGGCTCAGCGGTTCTGTGAGCATGGAGACCTTGCTTCCAGGCACATGGTGCAGCATGGGCCAATGCCAGACAAGGAAGAGGACATCCAGGTAATGCCCCGAGGAAAGGGATGCTCTTTATAGAGAGGGTACCAAGAAAGCCTCTGAAGCATTGCCCATTCCCTTGTGCTAACCACCCTGCTTCCCACCTCGGCTCCTCTACAAAGATGAACAAAGCAAACCCTGTTTTTCATTCCTGTTACCAGTTACGCCTTCTGTCACTCAGAGAGATGGTAGGGCTTCTTTGTTAAAACTGTTTAATGTTTCTTTATAGTTTTAGATGGTTCTTGGAAACTGAGCACTGAATTTTAAAAGCTTCCCTGGAGTCTTTTCCTAAATGAGAAGCAAGAAACTGAACTGTGTGGATTTGAAAATGTTTGCCAGAAAAAAAGCCCAAACAAATGGGCAAAGAAATGAACCCCCGCAGCTCAGAGAGTCTGTGGTCTCCTTTCTCATTATGTTCCTTTGAGATGGCCTTTGAGACAGTCATAGAGATGCCAAGGGGGCAGGATTCACTTTGCTTATGAAACTGCTCTGACAAGTTCAGATCCTGTAGAAAAAAACCCCAAATCCCTAAATCTAGTTTTCACTCCTTTTAGGAGCCATTTCCTGCCTGGATGCTTGCAAATATGTGCTTACTGGCTTGTCCCAGGCTAAGGCTGTCCTGGCCAGCAATTGCATCAATGCTATGCTCAAAATTACACAATAACTTCTCCTCCTTCAGCTGAATCGAGCATTTCCCTCTTAATTTGGCTCAGGTTTTAAAAAAAGCTGGTTTACAGAAGCACTGCCCAGTGGTTGGGTCTTGCCTCTTGAGAGATGATAAAGCAAATGCCCCGAAAGACACCAACCACTCAGGATTTGTCCCCAGCCTGTAAAAAACATTGCCTTAAACAAGGAAACAAACACCGTATTTCTTTGTCTCTTTAGTACAGACTTTTTCCCAGACACATCTGTGTCTGGAGACTCCTTGGGGAATGCTAGTCTGGAAATTAAATGAGTTTATGGTACAGAGGAACACATTAGCCAAAGCTGGCATTGCCATCCTGACGACAGCAACTGCTTCCCGTCAGTGATGCTGCCCAAAGGCCAGGATTTCACCTTGCGGTGACTTGGGGGGTGGTTCTCTCCCTCTCTCCCCTCCAGGCTTCAGCAGACGGCCCGACATGGTGCTGGTGGCTCATCTCCATCCTGCCCCTTGACCCCTCCTACCAGCTGAACCTCTTCTCCAGCACATCTCTGCGCGCCCGCCTGATGCAGCTGCAGCGCATCCTCATGGCGCTGCTGCAGCAGCTGCCCCCCGTGCCCCCGCCACCCCAGCGCAGTCCCCACGGCCCTGTCTGAGCCCCCTGGGCCCTCTGCAGAGAACACCTCCAGCCCCTCAGGCTTTCTCTACGTGTTGCTTCATGGTTTTGCTCCCCCTGAAAGTGATCTCAGCGATGGGCTGGGTACCCCCTGCCCAGCTTGGTGGGGCAGTGACACCACACCATCCAAGCCACTTTTGGGAGCTGCTCAGTGACACAGCTGTGCTGGAGGAGGGGGCCTGGAATGGACACCTGGGTTGCATCTCAGGAACTAAAGGCACTTGCTGGGCTTCTTCAGTACTAAGGAGGACTCATCTTAGGGCAGAGATTGAGGGAGGTTCTCCTTCCCCTCTGCTCTGCCCTGCCCTGCCCTGATGAGGCCTCATCTGGAGTCCTGTGTCCAGTTCTGGGCTCCCCAGCTCAAGAGAGACAGAGATCTTAATATCTACATGATCAGGAGGCTGGGGTGTCACTTTTTTCTGTTTATCCGGTGAGAGGACAAGGGGTAATGTTAAGAAGCTGGAACACAAAAAGTTCTGTTTAAACAGAAGAAAACAGGCTGCCCAGGGGGGTTGTGGAGTCTCGTTCTCGGGAGGTTTTCAGAACCTGCCTGGATGTGTTCCTGTGTGACCTGATTTAAGTGGAGCTGTTTTTAGCAGGGGGGTAGGAGTAGATGATCTCTAAAGGTCCCTTCCAATTCCTACCATTCTGTGATTGATTCTGTGATGTTGTGACGGTGCCAGGATCACCTCTTTCTCTTTGAAGGGCAGCGTAGGATTTTTGGTAGATGATCCTGTTCTGTGCGACAGGTTTTCAGGCTTGAGAGAGGTGGCACTGGGAGGCAGAGAGGTCCCAATGGCTTTCCCCATCTCTGGGAGCTAATGGCTCTACCTCTACTTATAAATTTTGACTCCATTTCTATTCAAATGGGAAGAAAGGTTAAATTAAACAATCTTAAAGCTGCCCCAGTGCTGCCCATAACCACCTCTGTGGCCACACAGAAGGGATGCTGCTCTCTGAGCATGCCTATGTCAGGACATCTCCTTCCTACTGCTCTGTTTGGTGCTCTGCCGTGTTCACTGTGCCAAGCTCGCCAGCTGTGTGCCCAGGCCGGAGCTGCACTGGAGCCTGCTGGCCACTTCTCTGACTGCCAGCTTCACTGCGTGAAGTGCCATGGGAATGGAGGATTGGGCAGTGTTGGTGCTTTTCCCTCCACCTAAAGGCTGCTTTATGCTGTTCATAAGCCCATCTAAGTTCAGGTTTCAGAGTTGGACCTGAGGGCTGGGAGGAGTTGGAGGGAGTTAAGCCTGGAAGTCACTTTGTGAGACTTCTGACTCCCTGAATAATGCAGTTTTCCCATGTTCAGTGTTTCTTGTGAACTTTCTGCCTCCTCAGGAGAAAATCAGGATCTGAGCTGAGGCTGGATCCTTGCACTTGAGACCCACAATGATTCAGGATCCTCCAAAAGAGCACAGAGTGATGTCAAAGGGAACTGAACCTCCAGAAAGCCAGGGAAGGGGCAGGACCAGGGACCGAGGCTGTGAGCCCTGTATCAGGGAGCAAGTGCCTGTCTGCAAGCGCGTGGCTGCTGCTTATGTCTAGACACAGGGAAAAGAGTATCCCTCTGGACAGTCCAAACTTTCTGCCCTGGAAATCCTGAAGGTTTGGGATCATCCATAATTTCAGTGGCTTTAGGTTGAATTTTAGGAGTGATACTGAGTTGTTAGACTAACATTGCTTCCAGAATTTTATCCCTGCCTTTCCCAAAGTCTCCACACAACATCTAGGGGCTCAGTGGGCTGCTGGATGTGTGTGTGGGAGACAAAACCAGGTTGGGGTGACATTGCTCCTTCCTGCATATGTTGCTGAGCTGAGCCCAGGGCAGGAGGCTCTGGACACAGCTCTGGGGTGGTCCCTTGCCCAGGGCTGCTGCCTTTCCCCATCCTGCTCCTTCCAGGAGCAAGAAGTCTCATTTCCTCCTCTCCAGCAAAGTGCCTCCCTGGAGTGACAGTCAGGGAGAGGTCTTGTGCCCCCGGGACCATAGTGACCACAGGGCTACTGAGGACAGCTCAAAATCGGATCTACTCCTCTACCTTTTAGCCATGTCCTCCCCCACTTTGCTGCTCTTTCGGGGTCACCATGACTTCCCCTAAGGGGCTATACCCCCTGGGATGCTGGGTTGGGGTGGGCAGAGATAAGCGATGGAAGGACATCTTGCAGTCCTGGGGTGAGTGTCTGCAGGTGACAGGACACCCCTGAAGTTTGGGAAGTGCCTTTCTTTTCTACAGGGTCAATGTGAGCTCACCCAGTGACACCCTCCTCCAAGACCCTCACCTACACCCCGAGCTGCCTGTTCCCCAGGTATGGGAGCTCCCTGGGCAGGTGAGTCCCTGCAGCAAGGGAGAGGCATGGGGAGATGCAGGACCCTTGAACTGGGGGAGAGCCAGGGACCAGAGCCACATCTGCCTGACTGCTTTGGGAAGAGGCTTGTGCAAATCCCTCTGGTTTTCTTGGAGTGCCTTTGAGGTTTGTGTTAGTATCTTTGCTCTTTGAATTAATTTTTCTTCCTGGACACTGAAATAAAGAGTTTTGTTGTTGCTATTGTTGTTTTTTGCTGATACTTAACTTTTAGCTGCTCATTGATTAAAGTGCTTGGGCTTTGGGACCACATGGAGGGGTGACCCCTTGTCCTGCAGACAGTGAGTTATATAGACACAGTGAACACAGTCCAGCAAAGGTCAATGGCAACAAGAGAACAAAATACAAGTGCTTTTGCTTGCAGAAGGTGAGCATGTGAGCCAAGGCAGGAGGGACAAGCTCCTGCCTGTGACTGCAGCTAAAGGCTTTGGGGAAGGATGAGAACCAGATTACCAGGCTGGTATAGACGCTGCCTAATGTGAGATGACCCTGGAGGGTGTCTGTCCTTCAAATGCTGTGGAGAGCATCTGTCCTTGTCTCACCTTTGCAGTCACGGGCAGAGGTCCTTGAGCTGGGAACAGTTTTGCTTTTTTGTAGAGATGTGTGACAATCCAGGGAGACATGTATGGGCTTGAAGATGAGAGGGTGGCTCTGGATGGAGATCGAATGGTCTTCAACTCCAAGCATGGGGTTGGGACAGCTCTCACCTGTGTCTTGCTCCTACCTCACCCCTTTGCCTCCCAAATGTGCCACTCAAACCCAAGGGCAAGAAGGGTGCCCAGCTCTGCTTTGCATCCTGCCTGCAAACCTGGAACAGCTCTAGGAGAGAGGGAGAGGGCTCATGTCATCTGTGATGGTGGATAACCCTAAAAAGTTCCTACGCCTCAGAGCAGGGTCTCTGCCAGGCCATTAATAACTGTCTCCATGAAGATTTTTTCCTTGAATTTCACCCCTAGCAATTCTCTACAGAAATAGCCATGCTCTGGTGAAGTTCAGCTATGTGATGTGACCAATGCCAGCCCCTTTGATGGCTCTGGCAGCCCAAGCCTTGTGCCCAGCCACGTGGCTAATGCCTGTCTGTGTGTCTGGGAGTCCAGAGCTGGCACTGGATCCCTTTGCTGTATTGTTCTGCTCCCACTAGATGTCAGGAAGAGGCTGAGTGCGGGTGAGGAGGAAGGCACAGCGGAGGGAATGTGCAGCATCTGCCACTGCCAGAGCCTGAGCTGTGCTTTACGCTCCCTCAGCCCTCAAACCAGCCCTGATTCCACACAATGGGTAGGGCTGGGCTGCCTGAGCTCTCCATCAGCACAGTGAGGCTGGGGACCAAGTGCATTGCGTGGCTTGAGGCTGCCTCTGTTGCAGGTGCACAGTCTCTTCTGGGAGATCCTTTCTCCATTCTGGCCAGGAGGTCTTATGTGTCCTCTTGGGACTGGAGCAGGGGAGGAGAGTGTCCTCCTCCCCATTATCCCTGCTGGTCACAGCCTTGGCTCAAAGGTGGGAGATAAGGTAACATCATGTCCCAGCTGTGTGGCATGTAGATTAAGAGTGTCCCATAGCCCTTTGCAAAAGCAGACCTGGCACCTTGCGGCCTCACTGGGATGATGGGCTTCTTCACTGAGCAGCTGGTATCTGGATGAGGGCAGCTGAGAGGGATTTTCAACCCTGCCCCAAATCTCCACATGAGCAAGGGAATCCCAGCAGGTGGGACTGTGAGGTGGAAGTTGGGCTTGTTACTGGTTCCCACCAAATCATCCCTTTCTGAGATGCTCTACTCTTCAGGGTCCATTTTGGGCAGCTTTTGGATGCAGGCTGCTGTGGCCTCACTGTCTGTGGGCACACAGAGGACTCAGGGCAGATGCAGCTCCTTCGCTGGCTGCCAGAGCTCCTGCTTCACGCCATCCTCTATCATGAGCCCATGGAGAGTCCAGATCTGGTCCTGCCTGGCATGGCTGGATCTGGCAGCTACAAGCATTTCCAGCCTCCCTGTCCCAGCCTCAGTGGTAGCATGCAGAGCATTTTCACTCCCAAATCAGCAGCCAGAGCTGTGAGGAGATGGGCCCATCTCTGCATAGGCTACTCAGTGGCACCTGTGGTGTGAGGTGAGGTGAGTTATCCACTCTTGCAGCATATGAGGTCCATCCCACCTGCACTGCTGCACTTTGCTTTCTGCTCTCAGATGTTTCTTTCTGCTGGCATGTATCCTGTACCTGGATTTTACATCCCTGGGGAGGTGTAAACCACAATGAGCACTGTCCTTGCTCCCACCATCCCAAAAAGCATCCCTCCAACCTCCTCTCCAACAACACCATTTCCTTTCTTCTTTCTTCCTGTTCGGCACCTTCAACTTGAGACATCGATGGCAACTTCCCTCACCTAAAAGTGTGGGCAAGCAATTAGCTAGAGGCAAGTAATTAGTATAGCAGGTGTCAGGCTGTGCCTTGTCTTTAACAAATGGCACATTTCCAAACTAATCAGACCAGCTGGTACTTGAGATAGTGGAAAATCAGCACAAGATTCTTCAAACTAGGATCTCCTCTAGCAAGGCCGTGCTTGCACTGGAAGAGGAGCACAGTATATTTTAAGATTAATGAAGAAAAGGGAGTAAACCAGCACCTGTTTTCTTTTTCCATCTTTTAGCAATACCACTTGGTGCAATGAAAGACTGACTGTATTGTTCCTGCTTGTTTAAAAAAATTTAAAGGAAAGCGATGAAGACAGATGTGCCATCTCTTTCCAGAAAACTCACCCATGGGATGTGTTCAAAGATGGATAATGACAAGTGATGAAAAAAGCAACTCAAAGCCGCTGCTGGAGCGGTTGGAGTAGGACCTGCCCACTCCCTTGAAGAAATGGCCCCATCCCTTCCTCCAGCCAGGCTGTGTTTGCTGTTTGTATGGGCAGAGCTGCATCGTCACAGGATCATAGAATTGTTTGGTTGGAAAAGACCTTTAAGATCATGGAGTCCAACCCTTCACCTCACACGGCCAAGCCCATCACTAAACCATGTCCCTCAGCACCTGAGCTACATGGCTTTCGAATATCTCCGGGGATGGGCACTCCATCACCTCCCTTGGGATGGCGATGTGCTGGATGTAACCCAGAGCAGAAATCAAGCAACTGGACAAATGGCTTTGCCTCCTGTTTGGTGGCATTTTGGAGGTGCCTCAGTGCCACATCCCCAGGCTGTGCTGCACATGGGAGCAGTGCAAAGCTGGCCCTGGTCCAAGAAGGAGCAGGAAACCTATGAAAATACATCAGGTGGAGCTGTCTCTGCATGACCACGGGTCATTTACACTTTAGTAAACAGATTTACTTGGACAGGTTTTTCCTACAGGGTTTATAAAACCCATTTGGGCCCATCACACCGGCGAAGTGATGGATGTTCAGGGCCATCTGTCAGCCCTCTGAGATGTACCTGGAGTAGGAATTAAACCCCCTAGTGTGTGACTGTCCCCCCTCCCGTGACAGTGACACACTTGAGGCTGAGCACAGGGCAGAACATGCAGGATTAACCCCAGCACCTCTCTGTCCAGCCCTTGCCATGGCAGGATCCAGGTCCGACCATGTCTCTGGATACGTTCCCATGTGACCTGATGGAGAGGGTTTGGCAAGGGCTTGAACTGGATGAGCTTTAGAAGTCTTTTCCAACCCCTACCATTCTGTGATTCTGTGATTTCACAAAACTATTTCAGCCCAGGCAAAATATTTACAAGACTAATTAAACATTGAGGAAATGTGAAACTTGTTTAAAAGTATAGATCTTGTATAAATACAGCATTATTAAAATAAAATGTGACTTTTAACAAGGACAGCTCTCTCAGCTGTGCTGTGTTTACCTTGTTTCCCTCCATTAATTATGGTCTGAGAGGGAGACTTGTGCAAATTGAAATAAATTAATCGAATTTGTTTAGAGTTTTGTGTGGCTGGCTTATGGGGATTGCAATTAAGCCTGTATGTTTGGGGTATTAAATTACATTGCCTAGATCTGCACTTCCCTTTTCAAGCACCAGGAACATGAAAAGGCAGGAGTCAGTGACAATTAGAAGGTAAGCAGACAGTGCAAGAAATGGTTGTTTGAGCTCCTATGCTTCAAGAATTTCACTCCTTGCAAGCACTAAGGCTCTTCCCTTAATAAGTGCAGCCCAGCTCTGTGTAATGAAAAAGGAGAGATGGTGTAGACCAGGACGCATCTCAGCTTTGCTCTGGCAATGGAAACAGAGGCGTGGGTGAGAGTTTAGTCTGATTCTCCAGGAAAATTAGGCTACGTGACTCAGCAGCTTTGCGTGTGTTCTTGCTGGTTCCCACTAGCAGCTGCCCAGTACCACCCACGTTTGACACAGAGGAAAAGGCTTCCAGATATATCGAGGTCCTGACAAGGTCTGAGAAAACCGAATGAAATAGAGGAGAGAAATGCATCTGCCAATGGAGAGGGGAAGGGGATGCTCAACCCTTATTAGACACCAGAGAATCTTCGTCACAGTCTTTTTTCAAGAGAGGTATTTAAGAGGAAACCTGGCTTCACTGTTGTTGTCCATGACCCTTTCTGCTCTAGTCTTGTCTTAAACCAGCTGTGCAGCAGTTTCTGTTGAGACCATCCAGCCTTGTGGAGAAGCGTCACCAAACTTTGAGAGGAACTTCAGCAGAAAGTAAGGAGGAAGGTGCAGTTTCCTCCCTAGAGAAAACAGAAATTTGGGGAAGACAAAGAAAGAATAAACAAAATTCCAAAGTGCTGCCCACCCAAGATGACTCCTCGAGGACAATAGTTGCAGCAACGGCTCAAGCAATGGGGCTAGTAGGCAGGAGGTGAGAAGGCTGCACCAGAGCTGGGGGGAATGAAGAGCCCCAGGGAACCTGTGCTTCAGGCACATGGCCAGAGTGTAAGGCACTTGATTCCCTCTCTTCTGCCCTATGGTTCATTTATTAAAGAATAGAGAGTTCAAAATTAACTTCATGTCACTTCTCTGCAGATCCCTCTCCCTTTCCTGCTGCCCTGAGCCATCCTCAGTCCAGCAGACTCATTACTGGCTCAATGTTTGTGTTCCTAGTAAGAAAAACAACCATCCCTCATTCCTCAACAGGAACAGATTCCTATGGTAAACCTTGTTGCCATTGCTGTGCAGAACAGCCCTACATGATCCTCACCTCCTCCCACTGTACTGGGCACTGCTGGGAGGGCAGAAGGACAAGTCTCTTCCTTGGTCAGAAACACAGTGTGGGCAAGAGTGCCAGGGACAAGCATTGGCTGGCAGATGTGTTCTGTGCAAGTGAACCTCTTCACCTGCCCGTTGCCTGTGCCCAGATGATGTATGGAGTGGCTGGGCTGCAATAGGATTTCTACCCAGAATATTGGCTGGATGATAAAGGAGTCTGTCTGCGGTGATAATTGCACCATAAATAGCGCTCGGTTCGGCAGTGACGAGTGAGGCATTAGAAACCTTCACCCTCTGAATTCCTCCCACTTCCTTCCATCTTCCTGACTGCTAACAAGCTGGAAGAATAGTTCTTCGGTTTTTACCAGCCACAAGAGGGTTATTGCACTCAGATGCAGCTAGGCACCTTCCTCCCCATAAATCTTAACAGTGAAAAAGGAAAGGGGGCAGGGGAAACCCCAGTTTAATTGAGCAATTACTGAAAAGCAGCAGGTAGGGCTGTATCATGATGTGGCTGTCCCTCTTGATTCTCTCTGCTGCAAGGATAATGCCACCCAGCTCCGTCCTCTAGACTTCCCCTGGCTCTTTTGGGCACTCTCAAGTGCCTGGGGATAACCATCCACTTTGGTCCACTGAAGGAAACTGAAAACCTGCCAACTAGCCCCAAACACTGAAATATGAGCTGCCCAAACTGGAGAGTGCTGTAAAAGTCAAGGCTGGAAAGAAATAAAATCAATATGAGTAGATTGGAAGCCCTCTGTGGCTTCTTTCTTTTTGAATCTGCAGAAGGCATGTGAGCACTTGTCTTTTCTTCCTGAGAAAAAGCTGGGAAATGGAGATACTTTAGCCTGCTCTTGAACTCCAAAAACTCCTCAAAAACAGATGCTTTAGCCTTAAAGTCTCTTACATTAGGATTTCTCACTCATATAAAACTCAAGTGCCCCTGAGCACCATCCTCTGGGCAGGTTTGTTTATGGCCAAGCACCAGGTACTTTGGGGAGCGTGATGTAAATGGAAAAAGTATCCAGGACTGAATGGAGACATCTCCTCATGGACTTTTATTAATAGGTCAGCAAATTGCTGCTGCTGCTCTTCTTTTTTTTTTTTTTTTTTTTTTTTTATATGCAGTGCCCTGTTAAGCCACAAATAACAGAAAGATGGAGATAAATCCTCTTTGTGACCCTGGAATGCTTGAAAGATCCTTGTCAAAGTTAAATCTTGAGGAATCATAGAATCACAGAATGTTGGGGGTTGGAAGGGACCTCTAGAGATCATGCGGTCCAACTTCCTGCTAAAGCAAGGTCACCTAGATCAGGTCACACAGGAATGTATTCAGGTGGATTTGGAGAGAAGGAGACTCCAGAGAAAGAGACTCCACACTCTCCCTGGGCAGCCTGTGCCAGAGCTCCCTCACCTGAACAGTAAAGAAGGTTTTCCTTGTGTTTGGGGGAATTTTTTTGTGTTATCTACCCTAGCCCTGATACTGGAGACAACAGAAAAAGCGTTGCCCCATTCTCCTGACATCCACCCTTTAGATACTTATAAGTATTAATTGGGATCCCTCCTTAGTCTTCTCTTTTCTAGGTTCAGATGGCATGATGTACCCCAGATGCTGGGAAAATCCCATTCTTGGTTCCTAGGTCCCAGCTCAGACTAAGACATTATAATATCTCATGGCAGAGAGCCCCAAGCAGAGCGAAATGCCTGACTGCTGACAGAACTACTCAGTTGTGTTCCCAAAAGGCTGGAAAACTTATGTCTATCAGAGAAATGGGATTTAGCCTGTCTGTCCCCCTTTGTGTCTGCCTCTGGGAAATGGCTTAAGCTGTCCTTAAGTTATGCCTCTGGCCAGGCTTTGCCTCAAGGTCTCAGCCTCTTCACTGTGCCCCTGGCTGCACTCTCTGCTGCACAGCAACATTGTGGCTGGTGGGGCTGGAGTGTGTGGCCACAGCATGGGATGCAGACGAGGTCATTAAGCTGGTGCCAACCTGCTGCTGCAGCTGGTGTGTGCTGTCAGAGCTCTTTAGCAGTGGGTTGGGAAGCTGGGCTGGCAGGGCAGCCTCTGCTGACAGGCACTTCGGGTGCTGCTGGGAGGACACAGCTCCCTGCTCAGTGCTCCTTTGGAGCACAGATCCGAAGGGATCCTTCAGGGATCAGTTATTGGGCTGCCTGCATGACCACTCCTGACATCACTCTGACACACGGACATCACTATTGCTTTTCTAGGAACATGAATAGATATTTGATTTTTAGAGTTTTGAAGGATCCAGGAATAAAGGGGGGAAAAAAAAGATTCTTCCTGGATATTTCATAAAGCTGCCACGAATAACTGCAGTAGGAGGAAGGAAAGTTTTATTCTGAGGTGGCAAAAGAGATGTTTAAAAAGCAATTTTAAAAGATATTGAACAGGCTTGGGGGACATCCATCCGCAGTGCCCACGTTGCAGCAGGACCCTTCAGCATAGATGGATGGGCAGTGCCAGGGGGTCACACCAGCACGCAAGAAGAGCAGCTCTTTCCTTTCTGTGTGCATTGCAATGAAGTCTGCTAAGCAGGCACAAGCTTTTTCAATTCCTGCACCAAACCATAATCTTCCCCAAACCTTCCTCTTCTGCGCACACAACATATCCAAAGGCCAAATGCAGAGCATGATTTTTCTCCGCTTTTTTTTTTTAACCATTTTGGAGCATTTGAAGCAAAAGCATTTACTCTGTTTAAGCTTTGGATTTGCAAGTTTAAAGCTTTCACAGTTCCAGGTGCACCCAAAAAGATAAGGGAGCTAGAAGGTGCACTTCTGTATTTGAAAATAAATAAATAAAGCCGAGATTAATTCAGAGCTACTTCTTAATACTCGGCATTTCTCCATTATCCACTGCTATTATTATACTGGCCTCGCCTAAGCTGACACGGGATAGCACAAAGCCCTTCAAACTGCAAAAGCAATGACCAGTCTTCAGCTCTGTCTTTTCCTCTCATTTTTCTTTTCCTTGTCCATGTCCCTGTAGCTGTTGGCAGAATTGAGGGCAGTGCTTTTGCAGCCTCGTGTGTGGGAGGTCCCTGTTAATGAACACCACAGAGGAGGAAAGGGTGAGTGGGCAACGTGGGAGGGAGGCAGTTTAGGAAGATATAACAACCACTTGAAAATGCCAGAGGCTCTGAAAGCTTGGGATCAGGGCAAAGCTGCACTGGCTGCTGCAACGGGGCTCCTCCTCTGCCGATGCCAAAAGCTGTGGCACAGCCAGCGTGGCACAGGATATGCTGAGCATCACATCCCCTTTGCAGACTGTTACTGGGATTCATGGCAGAAGCTGGAGAACCTGACTTCATAAACCACATCCCAGCATGTACTTGGCTGGACACAGGGGGATGAAAACAACCAGACAAGGCTTTTAAAATATAATGAGACTGAAGAAACAGCCTGGGAGTTGAGTGATCTGTGCTGTGCATGACTCAGTGGAAAGAGGCAAGTCAGGGCTTTG
Source organism: Urocolius indicus (assembly GCA_013401255.1). NCBI lineage: Eukaryota > Metazoa > Chordata > Aves > Coliiformes > Coliidae > Urocolius > Urocolius indicus. The sequence goes on from WBNH01004020.1 coordinate 194,534, forward strand.
TGGAAGAAGCTTTGGGACAGGGGAGCTGAGCCTGAGAAGAGATTTATCAAGTACCAAGAGCTGCCTAGACATGGCTATTCTTGGCTATTCTGATGGGAGGGAGATTACTACTTGCAGTTCTTCAAAACGAGCTTTGAGGCCATTAAACAGCCTGTAGCAACAGTGGCTCTGCTTTATTCATCACGCTTGGCACAGGGGTGGATTTATGTAAGGAAAAGTGGTCTGGAGCTGCAAGACATCCTCGTGGGAATTGTGCTGGCCCCCACTCAGTGACAAACTGGATCTCCTGAGCTCTATGCCCTGCTTCTGTCCACTCTTTCCCTGGCAGGAGATTTGCTTCTGGCAGTTGAATCAGCAGCTCTTCCTCTTCCTGCCTGCTTGATCCTCGTGATGGAAGTCCTGTCTATGAGAAGGCGGTGGGGTAGGGAGCTGGCACATAGCATTGTGCCGCTGGCATCCTGCATCATTGGTGAGGGCACATGGCTGGTGCACCCACAAGCTTGCTCTTGGGTGGCTACAGCAACTGCAGCTAATTCTTGGCACCCTCTCCCCACCCCCAAAACAAGCCCACATAACATTTCTGCAGTTGCAACAAATTAAATTTGTGGTTTGGACCTGAAATAAGCTGTCAATGTTTGTCTGTCTGGGGGGATTAAAGCTTTATGGAAACAGTGGTGGGATTTAGGCCAGGTCAGGAAAACATACATACTGAAAGTTATCGGCTTCCTTGCCTTTGTTTTTGAAAGTAATTCACTGCATTTTATTTTGTCAGCTTCCTCCCTCTCAAAAGCTCAATACCACCCACAGCAGTGGGTACTGCTGAGCTCTGGCTCTCAGTCAAATCCTCTCGCCTTCAGGGAGGTGGAAACTAATCAATGAGGAATATTAAACAATATGAGACCGCAATGATTTCACGTTTCCCGCAAAGGTCAGAGTCCCCTGGCAGCTCCACGATAACACTGAGCCAAAGGTGGCACAGGGAGATGACATATCTCAGAGATAAGCTCTCATTCCTCTGTTTTCTGCAGAACATGTTTTCTTATGTGATGGAAAATATCCTGCTGTTGAGCAGGCTCAGGCTGGCCAGGCTTCTGGGCTTGTGCTAGACTAAGCTTACACTTCCCAGGTGCTGGTGAGGAGCCTGTTCTGTCTGAGCCCTGGGTTTGAGGTGTGGGCTTGAGTAGGTATAGGATGCTGTAGAGTCACTTTGCTCAATCTGAAAGTCTGCAGAGTTTTGCTGGGAACAGGGTGATGCATCCAGGTCACCTCAAGGATGCTCAGCAGAGCTGGCCACCAAGATTTGGGATTGAAGTTGACCAAGTATAACTCATCTGTCCAACAGCTGCCACTTCCAGCTGCCTGAGGGTGGGGGGTTTAACCCAGATTCAGCCCTGGGTCCAAGTCTTGATTTGTCTTTTGGAAAGACTCTTTCCAAATACAAGTGAAGTTGGGATTCAAGGAAGGCTCTCATGACTCACTGTTCGAGGGAAGGTGCAGCATACAGGCTAGCCAGTAGGAGCAGCTATGGCTATTGACATAGGAAAGTAATAGAAATATAAATCCTGAAGTATAGTTACATCTCCATTGGTTTTCTCTGAACAGGTCCCTCTATTTGTCTGGCAGCAATGAGTATTTTAAATAATTCCCAGGTACAGATTAAATTTCTGGCTCGGCACTTCTTTTTCTGAGTGACCTGAGCAAGTCATTTCTCGCTGAGTGCAGGATTTCTGCCTCTGTTATAAGAAGGACGACACATAACTTTCATTTCTACAGCTGTTAATATGAAGTGGCTGATAATGCTTAAGCACCACAGTCAGCTGAGAGACTTCTCTGAGACCAGTAATCAGTTGATCCTTGTTTCCATTCCAATAGCAAACCTGGTTAAACTCTAACTCTTTTATTTTGCATGTCACTGGCAGGGCTGAAAAGATGTAGACACAATAGTTCAATCTAGCCAGACTGCTCAGGATTCTTTTGCATTTAAGTTTGAATAAGGGTTTGCAAAAAAACACAGCAATTAGCATCAGGGAGTGAAAAAGAGGAGTGGGAAGGATGTTGAAACGTGCCAAACCGCAGCAGGGCAGAGCCCACTGGATGGAAACCTGTGGAGTCAAGACATTCTGGAAATTGCTGTGAGCCATTGCATTTTGCATTCCAACTCTTTTTCTCAAGTGCATAGTTAACTGATGGTAGTTGGTTTCTATGAAATTTCTTGACAAGCAATTTATTGTTAGAAAGGGTGGAAATCAGCAGGTGCTAATTCCATCACAAAGCCCCTCCTTTCCCATCCCAAATCTTCCTATCTTCTTCATTTGCTCCTCTTAATAAGATTTTGTATATTGCTATTGTACCTGGTTGCACACCACGGTTATGATTTTAATGTGCAAAGTTGAATGTAAACGGGACTAAAAAAAGAATCTTAGTAATTATAAAACACTTGAGAGCATTCTCCCTCCCCAGTTTTGTTTGCAGACTCTTCGTTCTGCCTGTCTTACACATCCAGCTATTGCAGTCATTTCTCCAGGGTAGTTTAACTCATTCCAGATATTTCAGACAAAAAGAGGTTCATTAATTTCTACGATTAAAGAGTCAGGACAAAATGACATGAGTTTGCCTTTTGGGTGTTTTTTTTTTTTTTCCTCAATGGGGATGGGAGAAGGAGTGAAAACAGACTTCATTAAACTGAATTCAAAAATGTCAGGTGAAGTTTTGTCTCCTTAGAACCGAGGAGAAGAAAGAATTCTTTTAAATCCTGTAACTTCAGAAAAAGGAAAAAACACACACTCAAGTGCTTTGACCTGAACAGAATCTGACTGTCAACCTGCACTCCTCAGGGATGTGCTTCTGTTGTAATATGGGATTTTTTTTACTGTGAGTGCTTTCAGGATTAGCAGAGATGTGTAATTATATGTATCATTTTCAGCAATATCTGTTTTAGTGGACAAAAGCATTGGGAACGTCATTCCCTGGAGATCAGAGTTTAAAGCATGTGTTAGGTCAGCATTTTGGGGATAAAGATGGAGTTTCCATGGGATGCTCAGCTCCTTAGTGCAGCTAAACAACAGTTACTGAAATATTGTGCATTGGTGGAAAAAAATCTACCATCAGACCATCACTGTCTGTGAGGGCAACTCAAGTTATTTGACCCACTGACCTCTCACAGGAGTAGATGTTTCTAAACACGACTCTCTTCAGTTGCACAGTGAGGAATATCGTGCCATTAGGAAAAGATTTAGAAACATCACAGCTAGGTGGAACTGGAGGGCATTAAGGGAAATCCAGATCTGTCTTTGGGCTACATAGGTTAACAGGGATGCTGCTTAAGGATCCTGCTGAGTGGACGCAGAAGTTTCATTTTCAAAGCAGGCTGTGGCAGTAGAGTGATTCACCACATTTGCTCACATTGGCCAAAGTGTGCACAGAGCCTGCCTGGTGCTCCTGCACACAGAGTGCTGGCATTTGGTATCTCAAAGCCTTCTAAGAAAAGCAGAAAGATCTTCAAGCCTATGTTAAGAATATACCTAATTGATAGGAAGGCAAATTTTGGCTACTGGGAGGAACAGACCAGCTTTTAAGTTCCTCAGTGGTTGCTGCCTGCCTAGTGCTGCAGGGAGAGAGTGCAGCATCCTCGTGGGATGCTTCGGTGGCAGCTCCCACCAGGCCACTGGCTCCTTTGCCCTAGCACATGACCCCTGGCCACTGCAGCAGAGCCATGTGCTGGCTTGCTGGAGCTGGCTTAGCCTGGGCAGCAGCTGCTGAAAGGTACAGTCCAGCAATATTGCTGCTTCCTTTCCTAATTTGTCTGAAATCTCAGTGGGCTGACACCTTCTAATTTGCTGTTTGTTGCCTCTCTCCTAGAAGTCCAGCTGACCGCTCAGCTGGTGCCAGCAGATCAATCTCACAGAAACAGACTTATTTTTTCTTCTGGTATTGAAGTGGTTAGTTTTCCAAACATCTGTGTTTACCTGCTGAGCTGAGCTGAGCCAGATCACTCTCGCTCGTCTGTGCTGCTCTCGTGTGCTGTCAAGGCACAACCTCAGCCCAGGGCAGAGCTGGGAGAGAGGCTTGACTCTGGTCCAGCAATTTAATTTTTAGGTATATTATGGTGCTGGTGGGAGAATGGCATGGGAGAACTGCATGGAAAGAAGTCCATAGAGCTATTTTCAGTGTCACTAGTTTTATAGCTGTATTACGCTGAGTTTGGCTGCCCAAGATGTGATGGGAGGGTGATGAAGGGTGGAGGCTTGCACAGAGCAGCCATGAAAGGACACACTGCAGCCTAGCACTGCAGAGCTGGAGCTATCTCACCTCTCACCCCAGGAGAACATTTGGGGCCTCTAAATTCAAAGACCCACAAAATCATCCTCCCTGGGAGTGTGTGATGAAAGGAATTAATCTGCAACAGTCCAGCTCAACCACTGTCCCTCTCACTGGTTGCAAACGCACATTGCCCTTCTCCTTTCCACTGCCCAGGCTTTGTATGGGACTGCTGGAGCACCTGTATCACCCCACTCTGTTCTCCCACAGCAGGAACTGCTCCCATTCTATGCATTAGTGATATTTTTGGCGCCTATATAGAGTACAGCATGAATTTTGTATGTAAAGCATCATCTGGCCTTCATGGGACTATCACTCCAGTGGAAGAGAGTGACTCGCTGCCTCCCAGCCTCTTGAGAGAAAGCGGCTCAAATGCTCCATGGGGTGGTGGGAAGTGGGCAGAGATCAGTGCCAGTGCAGCCCCTTCTTTTTCTCAGGGTCCACACTGACCCCAGTGTACTACTAATGCAGCAAAGCTCTGCTCCTTTTATCTTAAGAAGGGTTACGAAAGAAATATCCTAGAAACTCAAGAAAAAAGTTCTCATAAAGGAAGAGTGCTTAATTTAGTCCTCTTTTTAAAAAAAAACAGCCCAAGTCATTATTTCCTCAACACCAGAATTTGCTGAAATCACTCCAAGTTCTGTGTTGCGAGCGCCATGGAACAAAATAATTGTGTAATTAGTAATGCATCTCACACTTTGCAAAATGAAAGATTTTGTTGTTTTTTTTTTCCACTTTCAACAAGTACAAAATGTAGCATTTTACTTTCCCATGGTGGGAAAGCACTGGTCATTCCTCCCCCCTCCTCCCTATTTTAAGTGCACTCCAGTATGTAATTAATGTAGATAATAATATCCTCTACAAAACAGGAGGAGAGAGATATGAATGGCACAGGCACAACGTGGATAGCTTGAGATTGCCAGAGCAGTCAGCAGCTTCCAAATATTAATTATAGCTCTCTGAGGAGGAGCTGTGGCCTCTCCAGCCTTTTCCAATGTGCCACTGTGAAAGTGAGGCCATTTGCCCGGGGCAACCAGCAGCTTTGTGGCCAAGCTGGGATGGGAGTCCAGCTACTGCCAGCACAGGGCTTGTGCATGCAGCCCCGAGCTGGAAGGTGCAGTCCCTGCACAGGAGGGTTGCTGGGTTTGGATTTGCAGCAACCAAAGGGATGATTTTGTAGCTCCAGTATCCTGTCACAAGCATCAAGCCTGTGCATGTTAAGCAGTGGCCCCTTGGTGTTGGCCCAGCCCACAGGAAAGGCTCTGCTGTGACTTGCCTGGCACGTATTTGATGAGACAAATAAAATTGTTGCCTGGGCGATAGCATCCTCCTGCCCTGCTAGGTACCGCTGGATAAACAGCTTTTCCCTTCTCTTCAACTGTCAGCACACTGAGCCTGCTGCTGAGATGGGAAGTGCTACCAAACCCTTTTAAGAATGATCCTCCCCAGCAGTGTGTCTCTCCCTCCTGGCTGCTCAGCCACCCGCGAGATGGGAGGAGGAATGGGATGGCTTGAAGCTTCACAGTATGGGGCATTGGGATGCAGGAGCATCACCTGGCAGTGCTCTTCCCTAAGGAACCTGCCATTGCTGTCCAAACCCCCAAACTTTGTCAGAGTGATGAGATTTAGGCAGGGACTGAAGCAGTGGTGGGAACCAGGGGTACTGTGAGCAGTGGCATAGAAGAGCAGAGGCAGGGCACACCTGACGATAAGCTGCACCACGAAGAGAGGTAGAAGCCCCCATGCAGAGGCCATGCCATGCTAGTTTCTCCCACCCATGATGAGGGGGAAGGAGGCTCAAACATGGAGTCTGTTGGGCTCTGTCACCCCTGGTGCAGCCTCAGACACGTATCTTTGACCTTCAGCTGCAAATCATCACTGTGTAAGCAAGTTAACTTAATTAGACACACTTAAATTGCTTTGTATACCACATCATATTCAGCCCAGCTGTGAGACGGGCAGTGGCAATTTAATTCTAGAGTCGTATCTCTGTCTTGTGGGTTCCTGGGGCATCTCTGGAGCTGGCCCTCTCCCTTGCACACTCTGCTGAGTCTGGCAGCTTTGTTAGCTGTTTCCATGGCACACCAGCAGCGTTTTGGAGGCAGGGCAGAGAGGAGAACCTGGCAAGGATTTAAGCAGAGGCTTTTTGGTGCATGCTAACAAGACGGTGCCTGGCAGAAAATGGAGCCAGCAAGGATGGGCAAGTGGGAACCAAGAGCAGCTTATCGCTCCTCCACAGAAAGGGACTCTCACAGAGATGGTGGCTGCTAAATAAATAAATGAAGTCGACTTCAAACACCTCGCCTTCCTGCAGTCCCTTCCTGCCCAGGGCTTCCAGCTGCATTTCCCCCAGCAGCTGATTAGCAGAGGGGGTGCTCTGATGTGGGATGCTGCAGGCAGGCAGCGGCTTGGGCTGCTGAGATTGCTTTTTGCCCAAAAATAAATTGCCTTGGAAATGAAACTCTGCTGTAGTCACAGAGGAACTGGAGTCCTGGGGGCCAGAGCAGGACCTGTGGACTATTTTTCCCTGATAAGGAAGGCTCATTGGGCTGGAGGACAGGAGACCTTACATGCTTGGACTACTAGTCTGAGCCTGAAGCCAAAGACAATGACAGCACAGGACACAGTGTGACTGGTGCTGAGCATCCCTCGTGTCTGCTAATGTGGGCTGATGAGTAACTGCTGAAATGGCAAAGCCAGAACAAAAGCTCTTCCTAAAATGGTCTTTTTATGGTGTAGGAAGGGCCTAGGCCATCCAGTAACATCTGCCAAGCAGGCAGGGACTCTTCCTGGCTTTGTCCTAATTGGGTGAGCTGGTGCTGCAGAGCAGTGTTTGCTGGGGAGTGCCGGGAATGGAGATCACAAATAGGGTGTGAGGAGCTGGGATTAGGTGGAGAGGAGAGTGAATTGTGCTGCCCTACATGGACTCTGCGCCTGGATTTTCTCCCCACTGCAGAGCTGCTGGTTGGGACATGGCATCTAACTGGTTTGCACAAGCTTTGCATGAGTATGACCTACAGAGCAGCTTTTTAGAAAGTGCTTAAAGATCCCACTGGAGAAATGTGCCCTCTCACTCCCTTCACAAACACACATACACAACATTTTGCTTCTGCAAGCACATGGAGGGTGCTGTTGTCAGCAAAAATGGTCTATGCTCTTTGACCTCAGCATCAACAAAGGTCAACTGAGTAGAAGGAGTATCTTCCCTAAAGACTAAGAGGCACAAATATTGCTTGAATCTTGGATAAAATGGAATCCTAAACACAAATGGACACTAGATGGCAAGGAGAGGACTAGAGATCTATTAGGAAACAACACCAGGAGACCGTGTGAGTTGGGTGCCCATCACACCAGGGACCTGTCTGGAGGTCTCTCCTTTTGACAGAGAATCACAGACCATCCCAGTGAGATCAAGCCTCCTGGAAGTGAAACATTTAACGAGACAGATAGGGATGGGAGAAATAGTCACAGGAACTATATGAAGTCAGGAAAAGGAGAAGTTTAAGTACTCAAAGAAGGCTGAGTCAACAGCCCTCAATACAAAAGCCTTCCTGTGGTATTTCTGTGCTCCATGGAGGCAAACAGAGACAGTAATGCTTCTTCATATGGCTACCAAGCATTGTCCATGAAGACTGACCAGCTTTCCTTCCATCTAGAAGGGAAGAGGCAATGTTGTCCCAGTTACCTATCCAGAATCTACTTTGAGCTCTCTTTTTTTTCAATTGCTGTGCATCACTTTGAGTTCCTCAGCCTGCGCAGAGCAAGTCTCTCATGTCCTTCCACTAGCTACGCTGTGAATTATCAGCTTGCAGCTCACCTCACTTGGCTTTTATTCTGGGCAAAAGCCAAGCTGCTTTACATACTCTCCTGTCTTGGTGTTCTACCAAACTTCTGTTGGCTCCACAGATTGAGTTTCAGGCCTAATATGAAGCTTCGCTGCTATCCAATCAAATCAATAGTCCCTGGTTGGATATTCCTTTTCTGAAAAAGCCACTGCCAGTGGTGTTATCATTTCAGCAGACTCAGAGGAGAAACTTTATGAGGCATATGAGGATTTTCATGCTAATGAGTTCCAATCCACCATCAGTTCCTCATTGCTTGTGTTTCACTTGCCTGTGCACAAACTCAGTGTTTTCACTTGTAGGATCCCTTGCATGCATCATCTTTTGCCATCCTGAAAGAACCAGATAATAAAGGAGTGGAATGGAAAGAAAAAAACACAGAAATATCTTAGCACCAGGTCAAGACATGTCAGAGTCTAAGTCATAAAAACAACAGAGATGCTTTATGCCTTTCTTCCAAGAGGTTTGTGCTACTTTATGCACTTTTGTAATGAGCCATAAGAAAATGGAGATGAAGATAATCACTTTTGTTGTACAACTGACCAGGACTATCAGGTCATTGAGAGCTCAGAAAACCTGTTCAAGGTTTCAGAAAGACCAAGATATCTTGAGGGATTCCTATCTGATTACAGGGAACTGGGACGCCTTGTTAGTACATCTCCTTCCCACTGACCAAGCTTCAGCTGTGACAAAATTCATCTGTTTCTTCCTATCCATAAAACTCCCAAATCCTTTCTCTAGAAAGACAATACTAGGAATGGTTTGCCCTCAAGTGATTGTTATCAGTGGGTGGTGAGGAAGATGAATTTATCCTGGTGACAAATTTCTATCTAGGATGCTTTCCCAGAAGATCTACAGAGGAGCAGCCAGCCTAGTCCATGGTCTTGCCTGGCATCCACCTGCTGCTCTGCTACAGAATATTTTTGTCCTTTGAGACTAGCAACAATAACAAAAACCATTGTGGAACTGTACTTGGAGGGTAAATACTATTCTCTGAGTGTCTCTGTGTAATGATGCATGCCTGGTGCTGCCTGCTTTGACCCACCTTCATCCTGCCATGCACCCCAGACCCTCCCCTCCAGAGGGAGTTTGGCTTATCAGTCTCCTTCTAATGATGTTCATTCTCTCCTCAGTTTCTGGAAGAAGAGTGAAAAATAGAGTTATCTTTTGTCTTTCAGTCTCTTTAAGAGAGACTGATGCTTCTATTTCTCTCCTTCCCTTGCCTCATCTCCTAGCCCTGCATGTCACCGTCCTTTGATGAGCAGCACTTTATTAAAGACTGAAGGGGATTTGCCACGTGTCGCTTTCAAAGGTCCAGGGGCAGGAAGCTTTAATTGCTGGATTTTTCACACAGGGTGTTAAAATTTATTAAAGTCAGTTTCTCTGATTTCCCTTTAATGAGATGATGACTGTGTGTATGAGATAACATTAGGTTCAGTTGGTGGGAAACTCACAGAGGGTGTTTAAGTAATCAGACCAAGAAAGAGAAAAAAATGATCTTATGTCTTAAGGACTTACTTTGTAACTTAAAGGTAAGAAACTGGGATCATTCTTCAAAGAGTACAGCGTGGCTGGCAATCTTCTGTTTAAAGGGCTTCCCTTGGGAAATGAAGCAGGAGGTGGGTTTTTGGCGTCGTTTGACTTTCAAGACACTTTTGACGTTTCAGCTACTTTCCCCAAGAGCACGACTACACCCATGAAGACAAAGATGAGATGAACAACTATTTGCGGTTCACCTGTCACCCAAGAAAATGCATTAAACTCAACTGCTTGTGCTCTGTTTTACCCCACTGTGAGCTACTCGCTCTGTGCTCCAGCAGCCTCTGCCAGCACTGAGATGTCAGAGGGAACAGTGGGGCTGAGCCTGAGCAAGTGTCTCCTTGACCACATCAGCTGGATGTGCAACTACATGAGTCTAGGTGAAAAGAAAAGCCCTTCCAAATCAGGACATACTGAAAAAATTGAAGCCATCAAGAAAAAACAGATTGAACTTTTTCAGGACATACTGAAAAAATTGAAGCCATCAAGAAAAAACAGATTGAACTTTTTCTCTCAGCCACCCTGGCTACTCTCCTCTCTTGGCTTCGTTTTCTCCCCTCTTTCTTTCACTTGGTGCTACCTTCATACTGGATTTTGTCGCCCTACTTTTGTCCAGCCCTCTCCTAGAGATAAGATAAACGCTATTTTCAATTAACAAGACTTGATTGCTGAAAGCAATAGGAGGCAGTTCATTTAGAGCCAGCAAATTAATTGAAACCTAAATGTACATCGTTGGTGTATTGCTGGGAGAGCAATTATCCCAATTGTTTGGCCCTTGCCACGCAAGAAGCCATAGGTGTCTGCAGTGCTACAGATGGGCTGTGCTGAGCTGCAGGAGTAGGAGAAGCTTGCATTGCTGTCATCTTTCTGAAGTTCCTCTCTCAGCTGCTTTTAACCCACTTTTATCTTGCAATAGAAGCCCTCCGTGGCTGTAACAGTAAATTGGAGAGGATGTGTCATGGGACTTTGGCAATGATGGGACCCAAAGCTAACTTCTAAGCAAGGGGCTAGACATGACTCCTCTCCTGCTTTGGAAGGGCCTTTTCTGCCATGTAAAAACAGGCTCAGTGCAATATTGCCAGCTGTCTGGGACCCCTGCCCTTTGCAATACTTACCAGAACAACCGTTTATGGACACATAGTGGGATCTGAGGCCTTAGAAATACATTTTTCCTTAAAATATATTTACACATGACAAATAGCAGAGGGAGGGAAGGCAAATCAATAAGCCAGTGAAAGAAATATCCCTTCATAAGAAGGGTCTTCTGTGCCTTTAAGGTCCAAATGATTTTGGCCCTGCTGTTGCACATCAGGAGCCATCGTGCTTTCTCCCCTTCCATATTCTTACAGTGTCAGGGAAAAAAATCTCAGGATGTTTTCTCTCTTTAAATGGGTAGAAATGGGAAAATCTCAGAATTTTCCAAACACTGACCTGAGTCATGGAAGATTACCCAGGTCTCCAAATACTTCCAGGGTTATCTTGCACTTTGGGCATCTACTTATCATTAATAGCGAAGGACTGCTCAAGGATTCATGACCATGGCAAGGGGTGCATTTGGGATGTGCAGCACCTGGACCCTGGGTAAACTGTATCCAAGCAGTGAAGAAACACCATCTCATTCCCTGGGGTCAGCCTTAGCCTCACTGCCAGCATCCCACAGCTCTTCAGAAACACCTCACTAAAAAAACTACTGCTCCACAATGTATGTATCAGGGCACTGTAGGAATTGCACTCCTTAACGTGCAATTCACCTATAAGTGGTAAAAAGCAACAATTACCAGCCAGTCTCTCCTGGAGAGATGACAAACCCACCAAACCAAATTGTGTTTTCCCTGCTGTACCTCGCTGCCTCTGAGCCAACTGGCACAAAGACGCTGCTTTTTTATTCCTGTGTAAATTATGCTTTTAAGCCTTCCCTCCCTGCCAAGTGTAGGAGGAGCCCCACGTGTCAGCTCGGTAGTATTTCCAAGGCGGACTGTTCTCAGCCCGGTGCCTCTCCAAGCCAGCAAACCTGCTGCTCGTACAAATTTTCTCTCACCTTCAAGAGATGCTGGCGACGGGGGCCGAAGTGCTGCCCCAGTTACGGAGCTGGCAGCTCCAAAGGGAGCCGGCACGTTCATAGAGAGCAGCCGAGGCTCATTAAATCAGAAAAGTAACAGCTATGGGATGTCGCAGCGCTTCCCGCTCCTGCCATCACCGTGTCATGCTCGCAGCCCTGCTGCGCCTTGTAACCACCTGCTTGGGGACCAGCTCCATCGCAGCTCCTGGCGAGCTACTCCCTATGCACCAGAAGATGTTTTATCATCCTCCCCTCTCTCTTTTGCCCCTGCCTGCCAGCTCAGTCCTTATCCCCTTCTCTCATCTTGCTTTGCTGTCTGCTTAAGTTGCAGGACAGGTTTCCCAGCAGGTGGAAAATCTTTCTGGAGGCACATTTGGGGCTAGCTAGCCCAGGGAGGAGATATCTCCTTTGCCCTTGGCAAGTCCATGGCCCTGTAACTCCCTGAGTAGGACTGCAATCCCCTGGGACATCATGGAGAAGGCATTTCATAGACAGAGGTTGTCTAGGTGATGGTGGCTATCACATTTTTCGTAGGCAGGAACATAAATGAGGCTGAAATGGATTTCTCACACCATTAATTTCACAGTTATTCCAGTTTCAGGTCAACATTCTCAAGGGTGGCTGGCCTGGATTGTGCATAACATTTCCAATGTCTCAAAAGGTTTCTCCCAGCTGGAACTCCTGCTGTGACCCTTGAATGTGTTTACTTCCTCTTTCCATTATTTAAGGACTGTAGCATGTTTTCTCGTTAGTGGCAAACATCTGTATGGCAAACAGCAAGTGTACTCAGATCTTCATTTGCTCCTACCACAAGCAGGTATTCTTGCAAGCAGTCCTCAGTTGTCACGTTGAACCGCTGCCTTTCATCCTGTCTATCTCCCAGTCTTGAAGTCTTTCAATTCTTCCTGCGAATTCAGAGTGGCTGCAAGAAAAATCCTTTAGAGAAACTATATATGCACCTTTCCTTCCACTCAGTTATGCTTTGCAGTACAACTCATTATCTTCTCTTTAGATGTCTCACTTTGACAGCTCCTCTTTTATAGTCTTCATTTTAGCTAATGAGCTCCCACACACAATCAAATGTTTCTGTGAAGCTCATTTACATAAGACCTACCACACCTCCCTCACTTAGAAACACAAGCCTCTTCAGGAAAAAAACAGACAAACAAAACAAATCCCAGCAGTCTGTCAAGATCTATCTTTGGGAAAGTGTACGGGGCTTTTTCTCTTCTTTGCAGACTGCTTGCATGTGCTTGGTTATCCTCCCTGTCCTGGAGATAGGCCATGTTTACTCTTCCTGGCACACAGCACTACCTGATGCACTACAGTTACCAAAAAGTAGTTCCTGGCCTGTAAAATATCTGGTTTTGCTCACTTGAGGGTATGCATTTCTGAGTTCTGCCTCTGCTCAGTGTGTAGAAACTCTCCCTTGCTGTGCCCTGATTCCCTTTAATGTTAATGTCATTGCCCCCACCTTTGCATCTGCCTCCTATGAAGCCCCAGACACATTAATCAGCAGTTTTTGGGCTCTGTCTTGACCCTTTTTAATCTCCCTCTCATTATTCCTGCAGCAGTCTCCTGTCTCTGCCAGCAGCTGAAGGACTTCTTGCTATGATGGGATTTACCATTAGTCCCACAGCCAAGGATAAGGAAGCTTTCTTTTCTACAGGTCTGCTTGGAGACCAGCTTAGAAGCCAGAGGGAGGAAGGCATTGACAGTTTTCCCTCCTACCTGTGGTATTAAAAGCGAGTGCCTTTTCTCTCATCTCTTCCAGAGGTCTGAGAGAGGATGCAGGCAGTGGTTTATTGCAGAAGCCTCCCTGCATTTGGACAGCAAACTTCCTAAATCCCAGCCATGCCTCCTGTCTCAGCAAAGCCCTTGGTGTCTTCCCCAGCACAACTTTATAGCTCTTGCTTATCTCCCAATTCCTCCCAGTCTGACCCAGCTGTTAGCTGGGGGTGTGGTTAACCCTTTCTCCACCAAACTCCAGACACAGACCTTTGCATCCCACTTTGTAGCACACTGGTTGGCCTCTGCATGGCATCAGGCAACACTGGGGACACCGAGGAGCAAAACTCTGTCCTGGAAACCATCCCTGTGTCCTCTGGAGAGAAGTGGTGCTGCTGGCGTGAAATCCTGGCTAATTATAGGACTAATAGACTGGACTCAGAGCATTTCCTTTAAAGCCAAGCATCTGGGCTTTGCTTTTTTAAGTCTGAAAATATCTTTCTGAATAACATTTCAGTGCCTTCAAGAAAAGCAACAGAAAGAAGGAGGCTGGAGTTTCTGTTGCCTCACTGCATCAAATCACAGACTCTCAAAGCTTTCCTATCTGACCTGGCACAAACTCATGGCACCACAAAATCCTTTTGGAAAAGATGAAGGTATGTAGGTTGGGCATGCTCCTGTATTTCTGTTAATACTGAGCTCTGGGTTCCATGGAAGGGTTAGATGAGGTACAGAAAACTGTAGAAGAGGCAAGCACAGGAGACTGGGCAGTAACTTATCCATCTGCCTGCATTTCTTGTGTAGCCCTTATCCCACAGGAATCTTTCTGTGCCTCAGTTTCCCCATTTAAAAAAATTACTTTGCAACCTTTTCTGTGTCATTTGCTGTGAAATAAGATCTGGGAACCATTTGGGGCAACGTTTGAGCTCTCTTAGTGCTTTTTGGATAATGTACTAAGATGATAGCATATGGCCTGGGGAGTGGGGGGTGGTGGTGGTTGATTTCTCTTACATCAGAGTGAAAATCTTTCTTCAAAGGAAACCTAAGAGCTGATCACACTGCAGTTGTGTAGCTGTGTCAGGATCCTGTCAAACTATATTGCAGCACAGACAGAGATATTTGACATCTTGCTGAATTTTGCCAAATGTCTGGTGGGGTCTCAGGGAGAGCTGTTAAGAGACTAAAAGGTACTTATGAGTCTTTGGGAATATGTGGCTTGAGGCTGCCAGGGCAGCAGCTATAACCCATCTCCCATTAGGGATGCCAGGGGCCAACCTGGGGCACACTGGCCACAGAGGAGCCAACTTAGTTTTCCCTTTGATTGATCAATGAGTACTATAGTTTAGTTGTTTTCCTTTGGAAAGGACAATTAACAGCATCTTGGGTTGCTCTTTCATCTTGGCATTTGGATTACACCAAAGGGAATTGATAGGGAGGATATAAAGGTCCTCACGTTTCTTTCTCCAAAGAGGTGCTCTTTGTGCTCTTTGATTTTTTGGAGGTTGCTGCTTTATTTTTAAATGACACATAGATGCACACCCAAACAGCTGCACACATGATGCTCGCTCTGGACATACCAATTGCTGCCTGTTTATCAGTGCTTTCTCTAAAAGGCCTTATGAGGTTATATTGTTTCCAAACATCTACTCAAATGTTCCCCAGCCAAAAAGTAGTCAGCATCTGAGTACATAGAGTTCACTATAAAACACCTGCTTCCTTAGAGAAAGAAAGCTTTCCCAAGTCTTTGCCACGTCTCTTCCTACTTCTCAGCTGAACCAGGACTCTGGCGTATGATGGCTGCTGGCAAACAGACACAATTCAGTACATAAATGGTAGAGAAAGTCACAACAGCCTTCAGCTGGTCTTTCCCCATGTTTATTATATTGAAATTAGAAATGTTGATGGCCATTCTCAGTTAAAACGCCTGAAAAACAGAGAACAAGGGCACTAATGTGGCAAGTAAACAGCCATGGGGTCCTCCAATCCCTATCACGAGACCGTGTGGGCAGGACAATGTTGGTGTCCCATAGCATTCAAAAACTGGTGGCAGCAGGGGCCTCCCAGCCTGCTGACCCCCAATCTGTCCCCTCCTAAGACCCCTTGTCATCCTTGCTTGCATGAGCAAGGTAAAAGTGGGATGGAGGTGGTAAAGAGGGCAGTGAAATGTGGATAAAATGATCTGTCTGGTAGGGATTTTCTTTCTTAAAAAAAACCCACAAAACAAATCCAAACCAAACTAAAAAAGCTATCCACAAACTTATGTTAGTAGATACTGTATTCAGAATACTACCTGGAAGTCTTGTTTATTGTCTAACGTGTAATTGTGGTCTATTAGGACCGGAGCTGGGCTGTGAAAGGTTTTAATCCTGCCTGCCTGCCCTGCAGGTAAAGGCTTATAGTAGATTCACTCCTCTCTATAGCAATGATGTCAGTGAGCATGGGCACTGTGGGCATGCTGTTCAAGTGCATCACCTCTGGGAATACCCCCAGGAGATGAGAAATTCCGTGCCAAAGCAGTGGCCACTGCTGGGGATCTGGGCTGGGAGATACTGCTGAAATCACCCCGTGGGACAAGCACAAGGACAAAGCCACAGCAACCTCACTACATGGGGGGCTTAGGCACTAGCAGATTTGTTGTCCTCACTGCAGTGATGCTGCTGCATGGGTGTGTAGGGAGTCACAGGTACCAGTTATCTCTGTGATCCTGCTGTGGGGTGGCAACCCACAGCTGTTCATCTTGAGGCTTAGCTCAAGTGATGATGGTTTCTCTAGAATGCAGTGGCTTTGCAGAGTAATGCAGTGGGTGGTTTGTAATGCCATTCTGCCAGGGAAAGGGATATGCCATCTTCCCTGTTGTCCTTGCCACTGTCCTCCTGGTGCTGGTGGAGAAAGCTGGCCAGCCCTGGAAAGAGCTGAAACATTTTTGCTTTCACTATGTTGATTTTGTTTTGTTTTGTTTTGCTTTGCTTTGTTTTGTTTTGGAAGTCATCCCAACTCTATAGCAAACAGCATCTGAGAACTGTGGAAGAGCATCAGCCACTCTGGAACCACCCATTTCCACCCTGCAGCATGGCTGAACTGGTCTAACTAGGTTGTAAGGCCATGAACCCATCCAGGACTGGGTGCACTCCTGCATCTACAGCCCGTTCTGGTGGTGCCAGCTCCTTGCAAATAAGATCTGAGTCCATAATGACTTAAACCACCACAGCACCTCCCCAGGGCATGGCTGCCAGAGAAGAGGAACTTCTTGCCCTGTGTTTTTTGTGTACTTTTGTTAAGCTAGATCTGCAATGAGCTGATTGAGGTTGCAGCAGCACACACAGCAGGGGATGAGGGGATGGGAGGGCACTAGCCCCCAGAAAATGGTGTTATGGATGACTTTGTAGTGACACTTATAGACGAGGAACATTTTCTTTAACAAATACGAATCTAATGGATTAGGTCTGAACTAATTATGCATTCTGCATTAAGCTGATGCTCCTACTGTCTGTGGCTGCTAGCATAATTAAACTTAATGTACTTTTAATGATGTCTTCTTAACTCATGCATTCATATATGATTAGAATCAAACAGGACAAGCTGTCACGAGTGTAGGAGAGCTCTTCTGGCAGCTCCTGATGGGACACATGTGGAAATATTAATAATGCAGATTTCAAGGTTGGCAACATTGGTTTTGAAGTAAGGAAAGCTTGTCACACAGTTTGAGTTAATCTGAGGCAGCAAAACATCTCCCTTTTCAAGTTCAGCCTCTTCCAGTTTGCACATGTACTCCTGGGATCAGGGGAATTGAAGTTTTAACTTGGTAAAGATGTTGCTAAGTAAGTGAACTGCACTCTGGACATCAGCTACAAAAGAAGCTGGGACAAGAACTCTGTGGGCACTTTTCAGAGTCTTGCTTGTTTTTCCGTCCTGGCATGCTCAGTCTTTTTTCCTCTTCTCCTTTCCTGCACCTTTCTGAAAACTAGGAGCAGTTTATTCTGGAGTCTGGCAATCAGAACGAAAACTCTGCTTTTGTCTCTGCTTCTATTTGGTCAAGTGAAATCAGGCTTTGTTCCCCCTCTCAGACTCTGATGGCTTTGTCTGTAACCTCCTTGTCACAGGGAATATTAGTCTCTTGAGCTGTTCTGCCTTGGGGTCTGATGAAACCTTGCCATTGCCGCCCTGACTCCAGCATCCTACACAAAGCAGGTGACAATACTGCAATGAGATGTACTTTCCCCCCAGCCCCTCCACTTTTTCTGTTTGTATGGAATTATTTATTTTTATCAGCCCATGGCCTGGCAGACAGGCTGTCTTTTGAATTCCTGAGAGCAAGTTGTGAAGTCGTCTGAAATCCTTCCAATGGGAAAGCATTGATTTATTACACTGTAACACTGATGCGAACAACACCGTGTACCTTTCATCTAAGAAGTCAGGACTTATAGAACACGACATGCCATTAATTTTGATGCCAGCTTGAACAGAGGAGGAATTACTGCCAAAGGGATCCAGACAGCATGTTAAACCAGCCCTGCAGAGTAATGAACATACTTGGTGGCTGTTACGTTATACCATATTGATCCTTAGGAATGAAAAGGTACCTTGACAACTAATTTGGGCTCTGAAGGTCATGTGTTAACATCCATGTGTATGTGTGTACTGCATAATCAGTGCATGAGAAAAGGATATGCAAATATTGGCTAATTATACTTCTCCATATCTCTTCTAGGGGTGAGATTGATGGTATTTCACTGGTCTATGGACAGCTCTCCCCTTGCACACTATCAGCAGGTGAGTTCACTCACGTGATGATGCACAGCACCCTGCATGTCTCCATCCCCAAGCCAGGTGTACCACCTGGCAGCCAAACAGTGATGCCTCCTTGGCATCATTGTTCACCAGTAAAAGGGAGATTAACCAAGTGCTCTAGGAACAGCCAGATAACTTTACACTTTGCAAGACTTTGGCTTCATATAATACCTCATTTGGAGAAAGGCTCCTTGCTGCCTGAGAACAGTGTGATGGGTTATGGGATCACTTCTGTCCAGTGCAGAGCTGGATTCACATCTCTGCCCTCACCCCACAGGAAGCTGAATTCATCTGCTTTCTAAAGCTATGCAGTGATATAGACTTATCTGCAATAAGACAACCAGCATGTACACACCCAGGGCCTGGTCTAGGTCTCAGAGGAGAAGCTGACAGTGCAGAGGGTGGCTGATTTACAGATGAAGCAGAGGTGGAGGTGGACAGAAGGGAAATGAGAGATGAAGCTGTAGTTCAGGGCTGCGTGGAGAATCCCAGAGTGGGAATGCACAGAATTTTCATGGAGAGATCAGTCTTGCGCTATCCTTTCATGCTTAGAAGAACTTTTGCCAAGTCCTTGCAAACTAAATTCATCCCTCTCATACACTCAAATCATCAGGACCTAGTGTCTGCAAAACAGAGCTGCTCTGTGTAAGAAGGAAACTGGGAGGAGTGTCAACTTTGTTATGAAGCTGGAGCAATATGGAGACCAAGCAGTTTTGTCTGGCACTGTCTGGCATCTTTTGAGCTGGGGTTTGCAGGTGGATTTTGACCCCAAAGCCTCGCCTTTCTGTGGGCTGGGGGCAGCTTTGCATGACACAGTGACATCTCTGTATTTCCATTAATTAATTAGCTGGGTAGAAGAGATGGCAACATGCAAGCTTCAGTCAGCAGTGGGCTACCAAGATGCAAAACCAGTGCTGGTGGCTGATGAGTTCATTTGTGTCCATGAAGGCAACTGGCCAATCTATATTAAGAGAGATTAACAACTACAAAAGCCAAGAGAGAACAGGCTACGTGGGTATTTAAGGTTAATCTTGTACCTTTTCTTGTGGCAAGGGCCTGAACTCACCTCTTCCAGTCTCTAAGGTGTTGCTTCAGGCAGTGCAACCTCCACTAGCTAAGTCCCAGGTTGTGCTGCTGTTTCTCATGCCATCGCATCAAAGAGTACTAGCAGGGTCCTAAGGGCACCACACACCACCCCCATGGGTCATCTAAGCTTTGATATGTGCCTCTGTTATGGACTGACAAGTTAGTTAGAAACGTGCATAAAAAATGTTCTTCTGGGATCTCAGAGCCATGTGTGAAGCTTGGGTGACTGTCTCTGTCATTGAAAAATGAGCATGAGCCTGTGTTCACAGTGAAAACTTCCTCATGTCTCCCAAAACTTTTGATGGAGAATTGTGGCTAAGTTGCTGAGGCTGAAACAGCTCAGTGATACCCACTGGGTTACAGCAAACACTGATGCGCCCCTGTCCTGTCACTAAGCTTAGATGAGTAAATTCTCCTTGCCTTTGATGGCAGGTAGGCACATGGACAAACAAATGCAGCCAAATCTTTTTGGAGCATCCCAGCTTTGTGTCCTGATGCCAGGGTTATCCTCTCACAGCAAAGGGATGGACTGGGTGATGCATCTCCTCCTCACCTGCCGCACTTCAAGGTTCAGTGTTGGGATTTTTTTGCTTCAACAACCACTGAAGATAGTTCTGGATTCTTACTGGTGACTTTCTTACAAGACATATTTGTTTTTTTTCTACTAGGAGGGAATTTTGTCCAGTTTATGCCAAGACAGAAAATAACTTTTCTTGTGCCAAGAGTGAATCCCTGAGCCAGAGTGTTTTGAGTTAAGATCCAAGCCCATGCTATAGTAATGGATGCCTAAGCAATTGTGGAAGAACAAAATGGGCTGATCCAGAATAGCCTGTCCATGGAAAACCTCTTCTGCAAGCCCCATTGACTGAGAGTTTCTCATGCTTTGAAGCCTGAGGGTTCATAGGCCCTTTTAAAATGTGTTAACTCTGCCCTTTGTTGACTCTATCTTTAAAACTTACCAGTGGGCAAAAAAGAATCCCCTGTGAATGCTGAACACCTTAAATAAGTAACCATGGCTCTGGGGGGTGAGCTGGGATGTCTGTTCCAAGGCTCTTCTGTGTCTCACCTTCTCCAGCCGATAAATGGAAATGACCATATGGGGAAGGGAAGTCCTTCAGATCCTTCAGATCTGTGACTAAGCACTATACTAACAGCATGACATTAGCAATTACAGCCAACTTCAGCAACTGTAAGCATCTGCATAACTGTCCCAAGGCCCTGTGTAATTGTACTCTTTCCTCCTTCAATTGACTTTGGATGAGGAATTTAGCAGGTTGTGTGAAAACTGAGTAAGAGAAACATCTTGAATGTTCAAGCCTCTGAAATAACATGGGAACTCCTAGGAAAGCTGATCCTGGTGAGCATTTTTGCACCAGTGCTGGTTCTGAATTACGTCTGAGTTGACTGCATCTTCTCTCTCTGTAAAAACAAACTAAAATCCTCTAATAGCCTTCCTCAAAAAATAATCTCCCCCAAAACTCCAATGAAGCAAAATAATTAACTTTGAACCCAAAGAACGTTTAGTTTCCTGACTCTTGGGTAAATATTAGATAGATTCCCAATTTCAACCTGAAGCAGTTTATTTGGCTGCTGTTCACAAGTCAGACACAGCAATAATCAAGGAAATCTCGTTTGATTCAGGTTGGGTAATATTGCCTGAGGGTTAACATCATTTTCAGTTTCACACATCCAGCACTGGCACAAAACGGCATGGACAGGTATGAAAAAATGGGATCATGGATCCTTGGTGCTAAAATTTCATCTGATAGTTTCGGGTTTTTTTGTGTGTAAATAATAATTACCAATAAAAATGTTGCTCCAAAAAAAAAAAGAGAATGTGAAAAGAAAAACAGTGCTGCCTTTGACAAAGCAAGAGCCTTTGCATTAGTGCCAAAAGAAAAAGCAGGGAGAAAAAAAACAAAAGACAGTTAAAACAAATATAGCTGTTAAATAAAAGATCCAGGTACCAAAGAGCAAAATTTAATGAAAGCCAAAACTGTTAAATATGGATTCCTGTTGAGAAAAAATGGCAATGTCTTTAAGAGTTTTACCATTACTCTATTTTTAAGAAAAGTGTAGTAAAAATACATATTACAAGTTAACATTTTCCACTCTTTCGTCCTGTTCATCTTTTTTTCTTTTCTCTTTTTTTTTTTTTTTAACCTCTCCACTGACCAAAATCCTTTTCAAACTGCATCTCACATCTTCACGTCACAGGCAGCCAGTCCTAGCACAGATGCACTGTGTCTCACCAGACTGTCCAACTGCCCGGTTGGGCTCCCCGTGAGCTGCTGCCACGTGGTCCTGTCCTTGGAGGAGGATGGGGCACTGATGAGTCTCTCAACCTGCTCCCACCACAGGGCCGTGGCAAGGTCTGAGACATGGCAAGAGCTGGGTCAGAAGGTAAGTCTGAGGGCTCTGGGCATGGAAATGGGCTAGCTGGTGGGATGCCTCCACTGTGCTAGCACTTACACGAAACTGAAGTTAAAATTAAGAAAAGAGAGTTAAAATAATGGTAACCAACAAAAAGGGACCTGAAAGCTTATTTGGAGTGGCTGAGACCAAAGTTCATGTTCCGTGATGAGAGACGAAGATCACAAGAGTTCCCAGAGGTGGCTACAGGAAAACAATTGGCACAAGACATGCTGTGCCTGAGCTTCGGACCTTGACTCTGACTTGCTGGTCTCCAAAGTGTTGCATGACAAGAGGGTCAATGGAGCAGATACTGAGACCAGGCCACTGTTAAAGGTGGTAAACATATTGCTCTGCACATTCATAGACTAATGGAAACTGATATTCAAGCAGCTTCCAGCTGTACTTATGGAAAGCTGCATAGACAGATCCTCCTTGTAGACCTGTGCCAGTCATTTGCCTGCATCTGCTTGCCCTCTGTTCCCACTCCTCCCTTGCCACGTTGCAGAAAAAAAATAAAGAGGAAAAAAAAGAGAGAAAAAACGGTATCAGAAAGCTCCAACAGCAACTCAATCCCTGGACAGATATTTGCTGGGTCCTGTGAGAAGCTTTGAACTCTATTTGCCATCAATGATGGACCTGTGAGATGGGACAAGGCTAAGTGTGTTCACTGTCATCCCTGCCCCGTGTATCTTCTGTCTCTCCAGATGCTGCCCTGGGAATCCTTTACTTCTGTGGAGATGTCTCAGGCCCACTAGGGTGGGAAGCATTTGTCTGTCTGTGCCCTGCACTTTTTGTGCAGTTCTGGAAAACCATCCTTGCCCCTTTGATCCCCATACCTGTGGCTGGACTCCCAGCTGCCTGTCTGGCAGTGCTGGTTTCTGCAAGACTGAGTTTGGGGTCAGCAACCTGCTCTCCTGGCTTGTGGATGCTTCTCCTTCCCTAATGATACATGACTGGGAATCTGCTACTTCTGGCTTTGTACCCAGACAGGCCATAACTTGATGGGAGGGCTTTTTGACCAGCCCTAATGCTGTTGAATGCCATGGATGCTTGAATGAAGTTCTTGTAGCGTCTCCTCCTTGGTTAGCTTCACCAGTTTCTTCCAGAAAGCCATTCTGGCCAGCTATCTACAAGATGTCCCTCTTAATTAGAAAAGTGGCCATATAGGGGTTTCAGAGCAAAAAGGTAGGGGTGTTCCCATTGCAGCCCCATGACTTCTAGCATGTTTTACTGGTTAATAGGCAGCCATCTAGAACTGGATGTCTTGAGATGGTCTATTCCCGGCTCAAGGTGGTTCCCTTATGTGACCACCAAAAAGGGAACACACACAGCAGCTAAGCAATGGAGAAATGGTTCATGATTGCTTGTTAGCCCCCAATAACCCAGGCAGGAGAGTCTCATGTGAGGGGAAACATGACGTTTACTTTCTCTCTTCCATGAACAACAGCCAACCATGATCTTAGACCAACCATCTGCTCTAGTCTGCCACGCATGACACTCTCCACTCCAGGGACACGATTCTTCTCTTGAACCGCCACTCATCATCTCTGGAAGAATGATCACTTTGTCCTCAGGTTACCTGAGGTTTCCAAACTCACTCATGACTTTGCCCCTGTAAAACAGCCTTATGTTTTTGTTCAGGTTCTTTCTTGCATCAAGTCCTTCCTGTTGCAGGGAGAGCTGTTTGCAGCTCTGTCTGCCTCATTGCAATAACTCCACAGCCCCAGTTCACAATGGAAGGCAAAATCACGATGGACAAAAGGGGTCAGTGATGATGCCCTGCAGGGAGTTCAACTTGCCATTTATTGGATTTTCTTTTTTGCTGTTAGTAGCTCAGACATTATGGTTTGCATCCCAAACTAAACCAGATTGAAGGACTGAGCAGGGAAGGGGGAAAGGGCTGATGTTACCCTTACACCACAGGAATTAGTAAGAAAAAATATATATATTGCACACACTAAGACTTATTAACAACCAAGTTAAAACAAAATGGCATAGTCCTCATTAGTGTTCCAGTGGGTCTTTGATCAGGGACGGTTCACGAGTCTGTTAAATCCCATCACACTCTCCTTATTGCAGTACAGAGCTGTTTCCTGTTCTCCTGCCGGTGGATCTGTTTGCAAATAAAAAGGGAAATAGATTTGTTTTCCTCGAGAAGATCCATCCAATTGTCCCTTCTGTCATCGTCGTTTGTCTTGTTGGTGTTGGATTTGTTTTTGGCTCTGAAGGGGGTGGAGTTGGGCTGCCCCTGCTCTCACCCAGGCAATGGGTCACAAGGCCAATTATAATCCCGTAGCTCCCAGGGACATGCCGGTGCTGTGGCTCATGCACGGGATCGTCTGCATGGATTTGGGGAAATCGTGGCTGACCACACGTCCGTTTTCTCCACTGCCTCCTGCTGCAGCCGGCCTGGGAAGGGTTGATGTCCGTATGGCTTCATTGATTGATTGCTGTGGGATTAAACAAAAACCCTTTTAGGAAGGACGGGGGAGTCTCCCCCTGTCCTTAGCAATGTTGGAGAAGTTACAATATAAACCAGCGTTGTCCTTCTGTCACTATTCTTTCCCTCCTTGTCTCTATTCAGACTCTCACTTTCTCCATGTCTCTACTGCAACTGCTCTGAATTCACACCTCTTCTACATTCAAAACTAAAATCTTCAACAGTATTTTGGGGTATAAAGCATACATGCCATATGCAAAAGCTATTCAAACTCTACAACATAAGAACAGTCATCCTGGATCTGAGCAGAGGTATTATACACACTTCCCCCATAGATATGCTATCACTACTCCAGTACTGTTATATGTGGTGGACTGTGACTCACTGCAAGCATATGTTTCACTTTCCTCATGTGAGAATTTGAGCATGTGCCTATGTTTTTGTCTACAGTGGTGACTGATGTAACCAGGAAATGCAAACCTAATTCAGGAAACCAATCTCAACTTCCTGCTCCAGATACCATCCAAAATGTTTGCTTTCAGACATCTTAGGAAACCACCTGTTCAGAACAACTAAACTGAAAGATGAAGTCAGATTGCTTTCTGTGTGTTTAAGCTACCTCTAAGGGCACCGTCTTCCTTTCTGGACTGGGATATTCTGGTGAAGAATTATCCAGAACAGATAAATCTGGCACAGTTATTCAGAAACAGTCAACTCAGTGCTTTGTGAGGCATGGAGCAGCCTCCTGTGCTGGCAGGAACTGCAGCTCATTCAGCAGGTCTGTAGGCACTTGGTGAGCAGAGCTTGGGTTTAGAGGGGCATCTGGCCTGTCTTTCTAGGCATTTGCCTGGGCTCTGCTAACTGGCTTTATTGGGCAGCCACAAATGGTGGGATCCACTCATAGGGACAAGCTTAGACCAAATGTTAACACTGAGAGTGACGATTCCTTCCCATAGTGGCTGGTTTTAACATGGCAAGTGCACTGCAAGCTAACACTGACAAGAATTAGTTGGTCATTCCAAGTAACACAGGGAAGCCAAAAGCAGGGCACAATCTCCTCAAGTCTTACACTATACAGCTTTTTTGCCACTCTTTCATAGAATCCTACAATCATAGAATAATTTCAGTTGGAAAAGACCTTTAAGATTGTCAAGTCCAACCACTAGACCTCACACTGACAATCCCATCACTAAACCACATCCCTCAGCACCTCAGTGACACAGCATTGAAATATCTCCAGAGATGGGAAATCCACCATCTCCCTGGGCTGTCTGTGCCACTGTTTAACAACCCGCTCAGTGAAAAATTTCTTCATCTAAATCTCCCCTGGTGCAACTTGAGTCCATTTCCTCTTGTCCTATCATTAATTCTTGGAGAAAAGAGACTAATCCACAGCCCTTTCAGGTGTGGCAAAGAGTGATCATGTCTCCTCTCAGCCTCCTCTTCTCAAGGCTAAATAATCCCAGCTTCCCAGCTCCTTCACAGTGTATTTGTGACATACCTAGATTTACAGTGTAGACAGCAAGTATGATGTAATTTTTGTATACTCAGGGGGATTAATTGCTCACATTATCTTACCCCTGTGCTCAATGTGTCTTTCATTGCCTGCAGAATTTTCTGAACCTCAATGGGAAAAGAGCTGTTGTGCATTCTCAGTGATTTATAAATGTTATTATTGCTGACAAAATGTTAAGCATGTTTTGAAATGGTGACATAAATCCCAAAGAAAGCATTGGTTATTTCCCTTTTGATTCTGGGTAAGCTTCAGTACTCAGGGAGCTGAATATCTCTCTAAATGTTATGAAACGTGCTGCATATTTCATATACTCCTAGCAACTTCAGTGCTCATGGAAGAGGTGAAGATAAGGAAGAAAAGGGATATGTTACTCTTATAGCACAGATCCTGCTGCACCCTTGGACTTGTTTGTATAAGGGATCACCTCTGCTAGTTGTCCGAGTCAACATGTACTTGTCCCACAGGTGCTGCATTAAATGTGTAAACCCAAGGTTCTCAAATCTAATCCACTCTAGACACGACATTCTGAAACTTAGGCACACCAAGAATTTAAGTCTGAAACAAAACTCTTGGGTCACAGGAAGTACACTTCTGCAAGATCATGACAGAGTGGAGAAAAACAATAATTACAGGACACATTACAGGCCAATTTCTCTCTAAAGAGAACCCATAATTCTGAATTTGCAGATCCACATCATCCGTTCCAGGGCAACAACTCTCTGAGCATATATCACTGTTGCCAACCTGAAAACGGTGCCAGCAGGGTGCCAGCAAAGGGAACAACAGGATCTGATTCATTACCATGCTACCCCAGATTTACTGCTTGGCTCTGGGGATTTTATCATATTGCAGTAAAGGCTGTATCACACCAACCCCAGCACACTTCATCCATGCTGCACTCGCATTGCCATAGTCTGCTTTCCTTAATTTTAAGGAATGGCAATGTGTTCCTGTTACCGTTTGTGCTATGATTTTGCTCTATATCTGGAGTTTGAACTAGCGTTATGCCACATGTCTGATCTTGCATCAGCTCCCTGCTATGGCCCACTTGACCCTCTTTTAGCTTCCTCTGAAGCTCCTGTTTCCTTTCTAGCGAGCTGAGTGACACGGTCACTTTGTTATCCCTATGTCTTGGCTTTCCACCCATGGTGTGGGCTGCATCCGTCTCTGAAGGCAGCTTTGGAGCCGGGGTAGGATCAGAGAGAAGGTGTGAAAGGCTGGGGAATGGGTTGCCACCTTCATCCGCTTTGATTCACTTCTGGACTTGTAACAAAACTCGATTAAGGCAACCAGCATGGCTAGTCCGAGCCCACCGATGAGGATATAGAAAACCCCCGCCACATTGCTGAGACTCAGCGCGCTTGTCTTGTCCTAGAAGAGAAAGGAGAAGGGAGGGAGGGGAGGGCACGTGGGAAGGAGAAAAACAAAATTAATACGAGATTGCTCTGGGAGGGATGCTGCACAATACAACAATGTGGGCATTACATCATCTTCCTCTTTAAATACACAGCTGACTTTTCTAACAGTATTTTCCATTTTTAATTTGGCGACTAGTAAATCTAACGTTTCCCTCACAGAAACAAACAAACATTTCTTCAGCAATGTGACTCTTGTAAAGGTTTGGGATCTTCGTTTTTCAATCAGCTAACTTAAATGCTTATTTTACCCAAAATGCCTAGTTTAAATTATTGATTAAAGGAAGGAAAAAAAGTTCTCCGCCTCTGTGACATTTGCTTGTCCCTGATGTCTCGCCTGAAATAACCTGTTCTCTTGGAAATGCTCATTCCTTCATTCCTAGATCGTTTCCCCCGCAATTTCTGTTGCTGAGCAACACATCAAAATGGCTGGGGGGTTTAATGTTTTATTTTGTTTTTTTTTCTTTTCCCGCTCAATACTGAGGTTGAGGTGACACCTGAGCTGGCCTCTGAAACTGATTGGATTTCTGTGTAATAAGGCAGTTATTTCATATGCAATCAAGACCCATTGATGCATGTCTAAGCTAATTATTTGGTTGGCAATAAATAGGGCTATTAATGGACCACAGCTCACAGTCAGCAGCTACGTTCTGATTTTACAATTGCCTAATGAATCGCCACAGCTCTCTGGGGAAGAGGCAAGTCTCAGAAGGACTCATTTCACAGCTAGGGCAACTGAGTCCCCACATCTAAACCCAATGTGCCCCAGCTGCAGCTCTGAAAACCTTCTCCTCCATGCTGACTGGGTGGAGTTGGGGCGTTACAGTAATCTGGGCAGAAGCACAACGCAAATGCTTGGCTCAGCTCTGTGTACGAGACTCTTTTTTGTAGGACATGCTTTCTCTATAGTGCAACTAGGCTAAGGTTCCCTGCTTTGTGCTTGTCTCTGCTCCACAGTATCGATTCAATTCCTATTTGCGGGTATAGATTACTTAGTGCAAGCCCAACAGCTCAGTGCAAATCTGTTGGAGTGACCAGAGTCTGACCAACATTGAAAGCCCTGCTCCCTGAATATGGAAATAAAATTGTATAAGGATCATTTGAGATGCGGCCACACAGTTAAGGAATAGCACTGATGCTTGTAGAAGTGTCTGCTGTTGGCAACAAAGCTTCTGCATGGTTCTTGGTGGTCCCTGCTACTCCATGGACACACAAACTGGTGAGTGGCACAGCTTGTTCCTTCCCCTTGGAGGACAGTTGAATCATTTGCTTTACTTGACAGGTTTTATAATAAGCAACCCACACTTTTGGGGAAGGGCAAGGATTGAGGAAGCGGAAACCTATTTTGGAGCGATTTCAAGGAGGTCCAAAACCAAACACCAATGTGAGCATGGGAGATATTGATGCAGAAGCAGTCTGGCACCAGCACTGTCTTTCAGGTAAGTATGTTTTGCAAAAGGATTCTTTTTTCTGCAGTACTAGAGTTTGATGGCAAAAAGTTTACCTACAAGCAGGAAAACATCTCAATTTTCAAAATGTAAAATGCTATCTCATAATAGAAAAGAATGTCACTTCCTTTTGATTTTTTTTAATAAGAAGATAAGAGAATTCCAGTCAAGAATGCTAAAAAATATGGGTTTTCTTCCTACTTCTCCTTCATCTGGCCCCACTCTCCATGAGAGCTGCCAAACTTCTGCCCATCTGCAGCTCTCACTGCAGGTGCTGCCACGGGGAGTAGCTTTCCATCCTGAATCCTCTGCTGAAAGATGCTGAGGTTCGGTTACGGGTCACCTCTGCAGAGTTTTAGTCACTGGAAAAGAACTCTGCAAGTGACCTCCTTTTCCATGCCTGGCTGATGGACATGGCTGCTGTCACCATGTGTGCTGCACCACTGCAGACGTGATGGTCACTGCTGGTGGACAGGTTTGGTTTCTCCTTTGTGCAACTTTCACAGGCTGGGCAGTTTGTAGTCTTGCCAATGCTTCCTGCATGCCCTCTGTAATGAGAGACTTCTGCAAACATCCTCTTAATTTCTGCACTTTCCATATTTGAAGGATTATTTATCTGGTCTTTCATAATATGCCTTCATGCATTTCCCCCTCCCCCCCACCCCCTTCCCGGCTTGACTGTACTTTTGTTCAGTCATCTCTTCTCTACAGAGTTCTGGATTTCTTTTTTAAGCACCAGTTGAAAAATGTAGGGAGTTTTTTTAGTGATGATTTAGAGAAGTGAAAGAATTACTCTGAAAAAGTGGGTTGCAACGCATCAGGCACTTCATCTCTTCAAATTCAGCCTGAAGGGGCTGCACTAGCTTCAGCGAGGGACAAAGATACTACAGGTGGGCTGCCTTCCTTGACATCCTGATCTTTGAGCCTGGCTCCTTAATGAAAAATGGCTGATTAACACATGCTTTGTGTTCGGAGGGAAGGATGAAGACAGGGAAGGAGGTGGAGCCGCCTATTTGTCTGTGTCTTACTAATAATTTTCAGCCCATACTTTCACCTTGATTTGACAGATGTGTGCAGATCTCAAAGATATCTGGAACCTCTGGCTTTGTGAAAAAGAGTGACACTGTAGAGAAGACAAAACCTATTAATGCTCTCAGTCAGAGAATTATGTCGGCACAATTCATACTAGGCATCAGAGACTCCACATGGGTTTTTGACTTACAGCCACATTGGAAACCCAGCTTCCTTGGCTCTGCCACAGATGGGAACAAAAATTCCAATTTTATTGGCTACAATATTTTTGTATTTCCATTCCCAGTTTGGGGGTCATTGTCCAACAGGGCACCTTCTCAGTCGGCTGCAATGGCAGTGTGGTCTGGCATCTCCAAAATGCTCCTAGTTCTTAATTTCCACTTTGCTCTTGATGCCAGCAGCAAATCAACCAGTAAGAGAGAGGAGATGACCCAAAGCAGTTTCTTGTGCTACTATTCTGTACAGATAACTTCAGAGTTGTTGCATTTTTCTTGCATTTACTTTGCAGCAGCATCATTGTTACTGTTCCTTTTAGTGTTTGGATGAACGGCATGTTGTCTTACACAGAAGGTGAAAGGGAGGCACAGTGGTGTGCAAATCTGCTTGGAGGGAGAGAGCAGTCTGAGTTTCACCCCTGCCACCATAATGAGGTTTCTCCCAAGGAGCCAAAGTCACGGGCAGCCTCAGCGTGGCCCTGACGAACACTGGACTGCTGCTGCATGGCCGATGACACAACCTGCTATCAGCAGCCAGCTGAGAAGTGGGACTGCTCCTTGCTTGACTCTTTTCTCATTCTCTCCTTTTCCTTTTGGTTTCCTTCTCTGTCCCAGCAGTACATGCAGAGATGTTCTCTGTGTGGAAATGGCATCTTGTTGCTCCCATTGGAAGCGGGACAAGACCCCCACAAAGGAAATGCTGCATGCTCCGCCGAGGCTTTGCTTCCTGTTTCCATGCATGCTCCTGTTCGTAATAATGCTTACAATAATAAAAACTCCTAGATTATGACAGCTGCATGAGAGGACCCTCTGCTTCTCTCTGCTCGGGCTCTGTGACACCAGATGCTCTCCTGCAGAGCTGTCCATCACCGAACCAGCTTGTTAGTGGGAGTGTAAAAGTCACCGCTCGTTTCCCGCAGTGGCACAGCGCTGACGTGGGGGGAAGATTGGCAGGTGAAAAGAGAAAGAAAAACCCATCTTTCTGAGAGCCCAGCCTTGTTGCTGTGGCAACCAGGCACATTCCCGTCTGTTCCTCTCAAACGTGGCACTGTGTCCATCATCATTACTTATCCTCCTTGGCTGAAAGGCATTAAGGCCAACTTTGCCTGGTTTCCCAGAAAGGCTGGCCCTTTTACGCTGCATGACCAGAGCATGGCACCTCAAGTTGTTGTGGTCTCCATAGAAGATGAACTGTCCTTAGAGTAGGTGGTAGCTCCAGAAGTTGAGTTTTTACACCAAATCTGAGCTGACTGTGTTGGAGCAAGGACTGAAACTCAGCAATGAAGGACATGGTGCTGGCCTCTGAGCACTGCTGTGAGTCTGCCAGGGGATGAGTGGGAACACACGGGTGTCTGGCTGTCAGGATGAGGCTGCCCAGCATGAAAAGGCACCTTTAGTGTGAGAACCAGCCAACTCCCTGCAAAGTCAGGGCAAGGCAGCAGCAGGATTTGTTCCCTGTTTTTTGTTGATTTTCTTTTTAAATAAAAACACCATTCTTTCAACTGGAGAAGAGGATTGAGAGATCCCTGAAGCTTTGATGAAGAGCCTTTAATTACATGAAATGATCTGTCTGCCTCTGCAAGCAGATTGCATCTTGCCATCCTGGTCTGGAAAATACCCTTTCTTTCTCTCACTGCCTTGCAAAAGCCCCAAGGGAGAATTGTGTCCATCTGCCCTGACATTTAGTGTCCACTTTGTTATTACCCTCCAACAACCCAAGGCATCCCTTTCAAACCCACAGCACACTTCAAAGCCTGAAAAAAATCTGTCCATTCCATGCTTATTCATAAAATGGGATCCTTCTAGTGAAACACCTAATTACAGAGTGTCTGTCTCTCTTCTGGGCTTATATCTGCTGTGGCAAGTGGAATTGGAATGGAGGAAGGCTGAGACAAGACTAGGAATTGATGGATAGTTTCTAGCTGCTTGAAGCACTGGAGGTGTGTGTGCATGGAGAAACCTCGAGCCTGTGGCAAGACGTGGCTGCCACGGGGCAGGACACTGTCTGGGATTTCCTTCTGTCTGGCTATGCAGCTGGGACTGTGGTGACTCAACAGTTCCTGAGTGCAGCTACACAGCACCTCCTGGCATGGCATAACATATCCAAATATTCATCAGAGTAGGAGTGTGTGCCTCTGGAGTTTTAGCTCAGTTCCACTAATATATCTACCGTTTCTCTACATGGGTTTTTCTGGATTAAAAAAACCTAAGTGGGCAGTGGATAGATAAACAGATACACAGAAGTCAGCTACAAGTGTCAAACATCATCTGGGGTCAATGAACATGAGCCTGGGAAACACCAGAGATTTTACTTGCCTCTAGCTAGAAATCGTGGATACAAACCTGGCATCCATCTAGCTTCTCACTCCCCTTCATTGGCATTACTTTATCACTCTGAAAGTCTTCTAACTGCAAACTAAGCTAAGCTCAACAATAGAAATGTTAAGGTCTTTTCCATGCCTGTGGGAGGAAAGATATTCAAGCTTTGCTCTGAATATTGGCTATTAGAGGAGAGGTGTGTGATCCAGCTTATGCCCCCAAAGTACAGGATGGTGTTGTACCCACCATGGGCAGGATGGGGGAGATTGTGTCTGATGTTCAGCCTTGCCTTGCCTGCCTCAAACCCAGCACTGAGGGCACTACGAGGAAAAAAAGGGGGAGGAATTCCTCATGCAGCAGCTGAGCTTGTTTAGGGTAGGTTCAGAAGAGCCCAAGAAGCAAAACCTGGATTAAAAAACCAAGTGGGCAATGGGCGGGTATGTTTGTCTGGTTTCAGTCACAAAAACAAGACAGCAATGCAATTGCTCGGTCTCTCTGTAGGTGGGAGAAGGGGTCTGGTGTTGTCAATGTTGATTTCTCTTCCTGTTATTTCATACTGCACTGCTATTGCAGACGTGGTGCGGATGCTGGGCAAGGAACAGAGGTGCCATCCTTCCGTGTAACAGCAGAGACTCTTCACTGACACCTTCCACTCCCATTAAAAACTTACATGGCTTTAAGGCTTGTGCCTACTGATTTCACACATGGAGTTTCAAGCAGCTCTCATGACTTTAAGATCCAATCTCATTTATTCACATGTGATTCACATGTGTGTGATGGTGTTTTTCAAGCACATGTAAATAACATGTGGTCAATATTGAGGTCATATGATCCACGTAAACCCATGTGTCCCAAACCTTCTGTTTCTATCCCTGTTGGTTATCCTATTGTGTGGAATAAAGCACTACATCTGCTTCTTTTCTTATTTTTTTCCCCCACCAGAACAGTGATAAAGTACAGTATTGTAGGGGTTTTGTTTCAAACTAAACTGATTTCATATCCATTTCCTTAGGGCATTTTATCAGCTATGGGGTTTCTCTAGCACTGATGCATGCAGGCTTGTGATGAAGGCATTGTGGAAGCTGTTTCGTGGCTTCAGTTTCCCAGCAGAAGTAATTACTTTTCATTCATATGGTGACTATTGCTCAGTTGGTTACCTTGCAAAATGTAAGAGCTATACAAGTCAATTAGGTTTTTGCCTGAGTGGGACCAAAGCCATATCATATAGCATGCCTTACAGAAGGGCTGTGCTTGGATATGCACAATGCTGCAGAGAAGAGCAGGATTTGATTTTAAATAGCATCTGTCAGTCTCAGAATGCTTCACAATGCGATAAAGCAGTTGGCGAGATTCAGACAATCAGGCCAGGTGGAAAAAAAACATGACAATGTTCCAAAAATGTTTTTGGAAATCTCTCCCTCCTTATGAAATTGAAATATCTTTAATACTTTAGGATCCAACTCACTCCATCTGTCTTTGGAAGTGGGTTGAACATGGAAAGGAAAAGAAACAATATTATATTTTCTTTTCTAATTTTCAGTGGGGGAACCCCACTGGCATTTGAAAACAAAAGCAATTCTGGGCAACTGTGAAAATCTTGCTGCAGCTCTGGGGTAAAACTGACAGGACTGAGCAGTAGCTTTTATTTCTGTCAACTGAGAACAGTAATGTTACTGAAAATATTCAAAGTTTCCACTGCTCTTTCCCTAAGGTCCCATAAAAATCATCCCTTCTCAACTAAACATTGGCCCAAGCTAGACATGAATGATGCAGCTCTGATGTGATTTTTGATGCAAAGAGCAGCCTTCTGCTGCAGTCTCTGAGCCTCTGCAGAGCATGACAGTCTGCAAGGACCTTCATGCACTAGACTTAGGACATTTTATCTCTTTGCACCATATGCCAATTGCTTTTACTTCTCCTGTAAGCAGTTTCCTCTCCTGTATATTTTACATGCATGGACACGACATTTGCACTGAATTCCCTGGTGCTTACCATATAAATAAAGAGTAATAACCCGATAGCTGGGCTCTGTGCCGCACTGCCAGCTTTTTGGATGAGCTGTTAAACAAAATGTTTTGCACCAGCTTCCCAATCCTGGCATCACAAAGACTGGGGGTCTTTGGTTACACACTAATTTTTGCAAGGGTAGGCAAGACCTCTGTGGCGTGACTGACCTTACTTCCGGAGTCCTTGGCTCCACATTCACCCTTATCGTACCACCATTTGTTTTTCAGCTTGTCTAAGATGCCTTGTTCACTGAGTTTCAAAACCGCTAGGTTTACGGGACCTCTTCAACCAGGGGGGAAATAACATAAATAACATTACCAATGTTATTTTATGTTATTCAGCACAGACAGTTCATTCACAGCATTCATTGAAAAGGTTTAGACATTGACAAAGTGATACGATCGAATACTTCATCTGGCCGCCCCTCCCCGCCTCCACCGGTGCATCCCTCCCCCCAGCAGCAATCATACAGCTCTTCCTCCAGCATAGCAAGATGAGTATTACTATATCACTTTGAGTAACCAGCAACCTCAACCACCTGCCACTGATACTCGCAACGCTCTGGCCAATGTGGACACAGCAGGTCCATCCCTCCTGCAAGGTGCTCCACGGTTGGCAGTGCCCTGCAGAGTATTTCAGTCTCATTCAGGTATTTGCACCCGGGACGCATCCAGTGCAGCCTTTGGGGAAGGCGGGCAGGAGGGCAGGAGGAGAGGAAGGGAGCTGCCTTCAGGACCCCTCTGCCCCAAAGACCATGTGGGTTATACCTTGGCCCACATCACTTTTTGTTTTGGTGCCCATTTTGGTGAGCAATCGCAGCATGAGCCATCGTGGCAAAGCTGAGGGGCTCTTGTGCTGGGGGGCTGTCCCGGGGCTGGAGCGCAAGGCGCGCTGGCAGAGCAGTTGCTGGTTACTATCCATGCCGTTCATACCCACTAGTGTGTTCTTACTGGGGCTGACCTTGGAATCACCTCCCCCGCTGCCGCACTCTCCTTTGTCGTACCACCATTTGTTTTTCAATTTGTCCAAAAGCCCCTGCTCGTTCAGTTTTAACACTGCCAGGTTTACTGGGTTTCTTTAAAATGAATAGATAACACTCGATGAGTAACACGCGGAGAACACTCGTCAAGCAAGTGACAACGAGGGATGGGTGAACCAGCGTCCCTGATCCAGCCTTGCCCCCACCTCTCGTGAGCTCCTGGGGATCTACCGAGGGTTTGTCTCCATGAAGAGCAGCAGAGAGCCACGTGCCACAGCCATGTGGCTCTGGGTAAGAAAGAGCTACCCCTGCTTTAAGCTTTCTTCAGCAGTAGTCACATAGGTATGTCAATAGAAAGCGTGGCAAACATCTAAGCACCGACACCCCTCATTATTGCAAATATTACAAAATCCCTTAGGAGTGGAAAATATTATGTTCAAGAACAAATTAAGAAGTTAATTTGGAGGATCCAGCCTCGGCGCAGAATTCCTCTGGCTGTGGGGTTACTACGTACATATATTTGGTAAATTTTGTTTTTAGTGGGGGAGGGCACTCTGGCTCGCCTATTCCTCTTGAGTGATTCTCACGTCACAAAAGACATATATAGAAACAACATGATCAGCAATAATTTCTCATTAAGTAACACACACACAAAAAGAACATTTAATCAATTCAAGAACTTTAACATGTTCAAATTAACATATGGTTGGGATACACTTCAGACATTTTAGGATGTATGAAACATAGGAGTGGATCCTCAACTGGTGATAGTCACCACTTTTTTTTCCTGAAGCCCTGTGGAAAGGCCATGCTACCAGAACAGAGAGCCTGGTCATCTTGCTTCATCTGATATTGAGGTCTACATTCCCCTCACTCCAGCATTTTTCCAGAGCTCTCACTGTTTCAGGGACTTAAACCCCATGTAGGCTATGGGAAGTGAACTCCTTGACTTTGGACAAATATGGTCAACTATGAATGGCCACATACGCCCTGAGACATCATTGCCATGTTACCAAAATATCACAGCATGGTTGTGGCACCGTTAAAACGTACATACCTGAGAACACCTAGGACTTTGGGATGGCTGCCATGTTTTATAGATGCATCTCCCCAGTTATGAAAAATGTTGCATGAGTCTGGATGCTGGGAAGACTCTACGATTCAGAAAGCAGACCAGTGATCTGGATTTAGGATAGCCTGCAAATCCAAACTGTACTGCAGTCTGCCTTCAGATCTACTCATATACGTCTCCCTGATTACATGTGCCAACATCTGAGTGAGCACCTTCACTCAGGATGTGCAGCAGTGATTTTCATAGGCCCTGCACACGGGCATAGTATGTTTCTGGATGCTGGGTGTCAGGTGCAACGCTGGTGTAGACATTGCATGAAAAAGAGGAAAAAAGCTGAGCACAGTCAAGTACAAATGTGAAAGGGCTTTAAAAAAGCATGGAAGAGATGGAGGGCTGAATTGTCCACCAGCAGACCTTGAATATCAATAAAACAGATCTTGGAAAAGGCCAAGGACCTTGCAGCTTCCATCTGGGAGAATTCACACATAGCACTCTGTACTACACCAAGAAATCCTCACCAAGGGGACTGTTTTCTTATATTGCAATTCTAAAAAGGTCTGGCTGTGAGCAAGAGGGATGTGCTGACCTCCACGAGATCGTGATGGCTCTGCTTGTTGCGATCCCATCTGAGCAAGCCTTCACAAGGACTGGGAGGCTCCTTCAGGCAGAATCCAGCCTTCAAAAAGCAAAATCCAGGTGCAGTGAAACTTGCTGCCAGCCCAGGAGAAGGTGTAGATTTGAAGATGGCTGAATATTTCTCCCTTTTGACTGTAACTGTATTGTGGTCAGAGTCTAACTTTGGTTGCATTTAAAGCCAATGAAAATGTGTGAGTGCAGCTCCAGAAGCAATTTGACACTAAGTAAATCATAATTATTTCTGTCTTCTAAAACAGAATACAGGTTAATTAGCACTCTGATGTCTGAACCATCTGCAAACAATTAGTTAACTAATGAGCCAAAATACACTGCAGCTTCTATGTGGGTACAAGGTGTTTACAAAGTAAATGCATTGCAGTTTCTCTGAGCACAACATCGGCCATATGATTTTTGGGGCTGTGTTCTAAGTGTTATGTTTTTTCTTTCCTAGGAAGCTTCATTTCAGTTAATTGTCTCTCTCTTCAGCTCACGGGGAGTACGCAGAACAAGCTGCACTTGAGTGTATTCTGATGAAAGACTGAAAGGTTCTGGGCTCCTGAAAGAAGGTGGATTTGTAACAGGGAACAATTTTGTGTTTATTCACAGACCCTAGGAAAATTGATCTGTGTTTTAGGGAGGTTTAATGTCAGTATGGCTGCTCTGAAGAACTTGCCCTCACAGACCTCCATCTCAAAAACCTCACCATTCCTTGAGATGATCCACATGGGAGTACTTGAATTTTCTTTTCTCTGTTTTGGATAATTTGGCTTTTTGCCCTCTTTTTGATAGCTTATTCAACAAGGCAGAAGCTCCTGACAAGTAAATGGATGGATTTTGCACCTGCATGACTATCTCAGGTCAGACAAGATTACACCTTGAACTAGCTGGTGTTGAAAGGTGTAATTTCTGCCCTCCCATCATTGCCCTTCATAGTCATGTCTAAATACAACTGAAATTTAACACCTGGAGGCCAAAAAGTATTCTAAACCAGCTTCACCTAGGAAGAAGAAGCAAGCCCTTTGGACAGCCCAAGAGACCTTAACTGGAGGCCTGAGAGGGATGTTTGCACCTTCTACAACATGTATAATGATTTCTGGATTTTCACCCTTGTTTTCATCTATCTGTGGCAATATGCTGGCGTTGTGTTCCCATGTAGATGCAAGAAAAACAATGGTGAACTCTCATTTAGCATCTCTCTAGGATCCCTTCCTAATCAGCTATCCTAAATGCAGGAAAATTGGTCTAGCTACAAAAGGAAGAGGTTGCAGCAAAAATCAAAATGCAGCCCAGCTTCTAAACACACCTGGTGTAAAGTAGGCCTGGGTCACATGTAGCTCCAGACCTGGCTCAGAGTTTTTACTCTGTGGGTGGAAAGGAGTGAAGATGAAGCCTGAATAAGAGCCAGGCTGACCGTGCTATACAGATGCCTCACGAATGTCACCTTGCTCGGGGCAACCTCTCATGTGCAGGACCCCAAGGGGAAAACAGACACTATGTGATGACTGTGAGAAACTGGTAAAATTAAAACACTTAATACAACATGAACAAAACAAACATAATGGGACAAAAATCTGACAGCAATTGTTCCAAAGAAACACCATTGGATGGAAAATCAAGCATTCCTCCTTTGCCATTAGGCCCGTAAGAAATTTGTTCTACATGCAGCTGGGATGAAAAAGAGGAAACAGAAATAAATGTTAGGAATTTTTGGAATCGTGCCTAGCAGAGGGATGTTTGGAGCTGCAAAATTAAGGCGATTGATGCATTTTTCTGTCATTTACTTTTCTTGTAAGTATGATAAATGGCTCCTTCACATGCCAACAATTACAAGGCAGGTAGGATGTTCCTGTTTGTTTTTATAATATCAAAATTAGGATACAAGATTAATGTTTAAATAAGTAGAATCAGTGCTGTATCCTAATTTCCATATTTGCAAGACAGAAAACAAACAATGGAGAGAGTGCAACAGAAAACATTTCAAAGCTGTGAGAGTATATCCACCTTCATGTGGAAGGTCCCAAGTCATTTCAGAGCCTGAACCACACTAGATGCAAGAAGTGCCTTCTGGACCACCTGCACTGTATCAATGAGGTTCTCTAAAGATACCACTGATATGGGAAGTGTTGAATCTAATTTGAGCTGTAATGTAAATGTAGTAATCAAAATCTTTTGGCCTCATCTGCTACCAGTTGATTTATCCTTAATTCTTTGGGCTGGTTTTGGCTTGAGAGCTGCATAGTCAGGCAAACGCTTCTGCAAAAGCTCAACTTGTTTCTAGTAATCCAAAGTCCATGGATTAAATGTCTGTGCATTGGGTTATGTTAGAAAGCAAGTATAAGGCAACACATATGATTTTGGTAAAAATATTTTGATTAAAATGTGTTCTAAAATGTGTTCAATAAGTAACTAAATCAGTTGGAGCATCAATCAGATCACTTAAGGCCGTGGCTTCTGGGAATTTACTAGTTCTACTAAGTCTTTACAACTCATATTCCTCATAATTATAATGTGAGGAACTTGTATGGTTACTGCCAAGAGGAACTACACCTCTGATGTGATTTAGATCACCAAATTTGCAGATTGGGGTAATGCTGCTCTGAGCAGACTGGCCTACATGATGCACCTTGCAGGGGTCCAGATCATGGCCAGGTGCATGGCTGTGAGTGGTGCCCAAGCCTGGAAATGAACTCAGATCTGGGTCTGTACTTTTCAAGGATTCTTTTTTCAAGGAAAATCTCTGGAGATACTTCATGTGACAGCCGCCAAAGGCATGTGACCACTTCAGGTCAGGGCTCAGAAATGCAGGATTTGTGCCCCCTTGGACTTCCCGTAAACCTTGTGCTTGTCAGGATCTGAATTGACTCAGTAAATGAAAATGCACACATTTTGCAAGGCTTTTTCAAAACTGGCTTCCCACCCTTTCCAAATAGCATTTCATTTTAGGAAACAACAAAATGCTTTCCCTGTGAGAACTCCCTCTGCAAGCATGGATCCAAGCCAGAGTAATACCATACTCTGCAAAGCTGTTCTGTTCACATGGCACAGGATGAGTGTCCCTTCCAGATAAAGCTCTGTGAAACCAATGGTTACACCACAGCAGCCCCCCTGCCATCACCTAATACAGCAGATGTGTTCACAGCAAGTGCATCACCCAGGACTCAATTTCCAAATGCAGGACTTAAATGATTACTTCGTCCCATTGCTGTTCAATGGGAACTGGACATTTTACTTCCCTGCACATAACGCTGAGTTTTCATATTCTTTTTCCTCCACCTCCCCCATCTCTTTGCCCCAAGCTTTCATGATTAACATGGCAATGGAGATTGAACTGTGTGCATACATTGATTTGCTGGGTGGTTTGGCAAAAGAAAGCAAATCCAAGCTACTTACCTCAGTGCAGACCCCTTCGGCGTTGCAATGCCATAGCCCTTGGAGTCCAAGTTACCTCCCACTTTCATGGTGTCACAGGGCTTCCGCTGCTCGATGTACTCATTCATGGTGGACTCCAACAGGTAGGCATACTTCCCTTTTGACTTCCTCACCCGGATCATCCCCTCTTCTGTTGTCCTCACAAAAACGGAGGGTTCGGCTGACTTCATGTATGTCCACATCTTCTCAAACACGGCTATTTTGGATCGCTGTGTGGGACAGCACAAACACAACTGTTAACAGAGGTCTGGGTACCAGCTGAGATTTCCAGCTTGGACTGAACACATACTCACACATCAGGTAGGCCAAGGAAGGCAAGAGGGGGAACAGGATGATAATGAACCCTCAGACATTTCTGCACCAGGGCCTAGATCAGCCCCTGATTTCTGGCACATATTTGTTTATGGTGATTTTGCAGGTCAAAGCAAGTGCAAACCAAGCTGGGAATCAGGAGATGGATATTTTTTGGAGCTGCTCCTTGGTAACGTGGGGAAGCACACAGATATTCTAGAATGTGTTTGCAGAATATCAAATGCTGAGCAGCACAGGGAAAGCTGGATTTTTTGCTATTCTAAGGAAAAGTTCAGCAGGTCCTAGCACAGGAAAGGGAAGCAAGTGAAAAAACCAGACCTGACCTGAGGATGAGACACCACAGACCTGGAGGACTTGTCAAACTTTGATTACAAAATATCAGCATTGAAGTTTCCTTTTTACCCTAAAAAATTCTTTAGTGGAGCCAGCTTCCAGGGTTCCATAGGCGATTTCTGTCTGCTTGGCCAAGTCCTCTGCGCTCTCAATGGGAGAAACCATCCTTTCCACAGTGAGGAAGGCAGCCAGGTTAGCTGTGTAGGAGGATATGATGATCAAGGTGAAGAACCACCAGACGCCACCGACTATGCGGCCGGAGAGAGACCTGAACACAGAGAGGAGAGTCAAACAGGAGGAGTGTGAAGGTCCACACCTTTAGGTGATGAACACCTAAAGTCACATTCTTCAGCTACTTACAGAGAAGTCAAAGATCTGTCTCAGTTTTTAATTTACTTTCAAAGGTGTCAATGTAATTAGAAAGGGGATAAAAAATTCACAGAGAAAATAATAATAAATGGATTGAATTATCTTTGATTTTCAATTCCTTTCAGAGTATATAATAATATTAATAATAAGACATAGAGAAAACTACGAGGAAGGTATAGCCTGGCAGGGCAGGCAATGCCCATCCAAAGAGCAGCTCTGACAAGGTTTATGTTTTGCCATGTTCCCACTGTGGGAAGGAGCACCAGCATGGAACCAGATCACGTTTACAGACTAGCTGGAATCATTAGGGCAACTTCACCATCTCCTGAAGTTTAAAAACCAAAATTCAGTGTTTTTCTGTAAGACATATTGAAGCTCAGAGAGGAGCTATGGCCTTAATGAATAATTTGCCTACTGACATTCTCTGTTTTGTATTCAGCAGATGGTTAGACAAGATGTTCATAATAATGCCTTAAAATCTAGGTATTTTGCACTCACTGCAATCAAATAGCCAATTATCTGTAACCACTGGATAGCTATAGAGGCAAATAAGTCAAGTAGGCATTAATTTATATTAAAATATTATCAAATACTTTTTAAGAGTGGAAGATAATTTTAGAGTTGGAATTCATGCATTCTGTCTAAATTATTTATAGGCTTCTTCTTTAGATGCAGAGCACTGTCCTAGACAGAGGGAACTTGCAATGCTATTTGATAAAGCCAGACGGTCTGACTAAGGAGGGTCTGCCTGTGAGGAAACACTATTTATTTCTATCTCAGCATTGCCTTTCTACTGACCTGAGTTACTCCACAGAAATATGGGGTTTTTGGATGGTAACAGAGATATCCTGGTGCAGCAAAGGACCCTGAACCAGGTCATGATATTGCATGCCATGACAAGTCTGGGTCTGCGTGAAGTCCTGGGTCCAGTTGCTATGGTTTACTGTGGCTTAATATGATGAACAAACATGCACACTTCATTGCTCCATTGAGGGGAAAAAAACCCCAACACCCTGCTGATCACATAAATTAGAGCTGGAAAGAAACTAAACCAACATAGTCCACCAGCTGCATGGCTCATCTATGTTACACCCTTCCAGTTTGCCCAGCCTGATTTTAACCACCACTGATGTGAGAGGATCTGCTCCTGCAGACATCACGCCATCTCCCTATTTAGATCATCCTAGCCTGAAACCTCTTTAGTCAAAATTCTTTGAGGTCATGTTCCAGCAGAAAACAGGCACAGTGGCTGAGCTCACACACATGCAGCATGTGAGGCAGAGCAGAAAGCACGTGTCTTAATATGTAGAAATAGGACCTGTCCCACCATATGTGTTGTCGGCCCTGTACTCCTGGAGAATAATCACAGCAGCTTTCACTCGTGGCAGAGAGAAACTGCAGGAAACGTGACTGCAAGTGACTATAGTGACAGAAAGGATAAGCAGTGTATTCTACAGATGTGACTAGAAAGACTTCTGTGTTTTGAGATGGGTTGAAGCTTTCTTCTGCACAAGGTCTCATTTTAGAGCAGCCTTGGCTCTTCCCTCTGATTTCTTCTTCTGTGAGCTTTTCTGAAACTGGACAGCAAAGTCCATCTCACCATAAACTCCATCTCAGTGAATGACTTTGAAGGATTCATTTTTCATGGTCTTCCAGAAAGCCTACAGGACCCATCTCCAAGGTGATGCTAGAGACCTCACAAATTCCTAATCATCCAGATCTTAAAAAACAAGAAAGGTATGATAAGGAACAGTTTTTCAACTCTACAGCCCACTGGCACCTTTTCCAACTTAAGCGATGTGCTTTGTCTCACGTAAACTTTCTCCTTCATTGGCAAATTCAACAATGTGGCTGAGGAAACTGAGGGTCTCTCATCCCAGATTACTTTC
Organism: Urocolius indicus; assembly: GCA_013401255.1. Taxonomy (NCBI): domain Eukaryota; kingdom Metazoa; phylum Chordata; class Aves; order Coliiformes; family Coliidae; genus Urocolius; species Urocolius indicus. The sequence goes on from WBNH01004020.1 coordinate 237,719, forward strand.
TTTTTATGCCTCCCCATCACTGCTAGCCACAGAGGGGTGTCAGAGGTTTGTTGTACAAGTGATGGATGCTGTGGGAAAGGCAGGCAGATAGGCATTGATCTTTTATCTTGTCTTTAACATTCAGGGAGATATAATCCCCAAACAACCTCTGGGGATGAACAGGGGCCTCCAGGGATGGCTCACCCCATATATCTCAGGTCGAGAGAAGGTCCCTCTGCAGGCCTCCCTCTATATTGAATTTTAAAGGAACTAAGATGACTAGGTTGGACTAAACAGCTAGTTTTGAAGTAGGTAAAGTTAGAGATCAATGTCACCCTCGTACTTTCCATCTTTGGAGAATGCTCAGACTACAGGACTGTCAGCACCAGTGACTTCATGTATAGTTTCATATTTGGAGAGGGATAGGGAGGGAGGCAGCTATGGATTCAGCTCACACATCTTCAGATTAATGGGGAAGAGGAAAAGAAAATACCTGTCTCTAATTAGTCTGGATGATACGTGCTCAGGGAAGGAAGCACTCAGAAAAGGCGCAGAGGCTTTAAACAAAAGTAACTGGATAATGTCAAATACAGCAATCTGTGCTGATGAAGGCCACTTTGAGCTGGCAAAATCCATTTGCATGGCAAATAATCACATTCATCTCCAGCTGCAAATTATACAGCCTTTCCTTCCTGACGAAGCTGGAATATTTCTAGGACTTGTTTCAATCCCTTCGGCGGCAGGCAGCCCGATTCCTGCCTTTAAACCCTCTACATCTCGGCAATATTCATTACTGGCTTATCCCACAGGGGCTGCCTGCTGTCAGCTGCAGATGGCTTTTGCTTCCTAGCTCTACACCTGGCACTGACAGCATGAAAAAGTAACTGTGGGCTACTGAGACTGGGAGGTAACAAGGAGGGCTGGGGAAAGTGGAAGAGGGAGCTGTAGCTTCTTTCCTATGAGACAAGATCCATGCCTGTATCATGTACCAGTCTCATTTGGGCTGTGTCTGCTGCTAGTCCTAGTCATTTCTCCTCATGACATGAGATGCTATGAGGAGATGAGTGCTCACTCCCATAGGACTGTGGAGGAAAGGAGAGGAGATAAACAGCTTACTGACTGCCAGCATGGCTAGGGCTTCAAGTGTATGGTGTTTTGTTACAGATACTGCTAATGGGCAGTTGCTAGACTGGCTTGGAGCTGGAAGCTGTGAATCTAAACTGCTGTAAAGACTCAACAGAGAAAACACTCAGTATATGGGCCCTATAGAATATCTTCCTTTTGCTCCATGGTTGTGCAGGATTTAACGCAAGTGAGACTGGCCAGTGATGAGGGCTCTTGGAGGCTAGCGCAATACAATAAAAATATGATAATAGATATGCCGTCCCTGCAGCTCAATAGCAGTGAATACAGGTATAAACAGGACAAGCTGGATTTTGCTGGATAATCACGTTGTCTGTTTGGATTTTGAGCCAATGCCTGTTACTGCTTACCACTGTGAGTGGTTGCAAAGACAATATTCATTACAATCTGTTACTTCAGTACACCAAGCCGGCGAGTACCATCATGGAGCACATTTGCTAAAGTACCTTTGTAATTTAGGAGATAACGTCCCATTTCTAGAAGTGACTTCAATACGAGGGAGCTAAAAGCCTTGTTGAAAGCCAGTGGGATTTCGAATTATGTTTATGCTCTAGTAAGAGCAATCACAGAGGACTAGATATACCTTGTACTTTTAAGTCACTTTGAGGTTTTGAAAATCTCACTCCACTGTAAGATAACACAAAACGATCTTCCACACAACTAACTGCAGCTTGAACCCATTTCCCATTTGAGCAGTATGGGTTTTAAATCTTTTTGCATGGAGAATTTAGGGGTGCCCAGAACCCATTCAAGCATAATGTGAATACAATCCCCTCTCTGCATGTAGAAATTAGTTCTGCAGAACTAAGGTGAGGTGGAGCACGTTGGTTAGTGCTTTAAAGAAATTCTGAGGTTCTGATGGGATTTGGCTATTGGACCTCTGGATTTAATAACAATTATTATCATATTATTGTGAATAGCAGGCTCTAAAAAACCCCAGAATTAAATAAGAAAGTATAACAGTGAAAGAAGCGTTAATGAATGGCTAATTCTGAGATGCAGAAAGGCATGAAATAGTCTAGACTGTATATTTTTCAGCCTGTATAAATCCTTCTGCCCCTCCACTCGTCTTTCCTACACAATCCAAATTAAGATATCTTGGTTTCTCTTTGTACCTCTGCCTGTGCTAGCTAAAATCCTGTTTCCCCTTCCCAATCCTTTCCCTGATTTAAGAACCTGCCCACCCTTCACAGAACAGTTCCAAGGACAAGGTGGACCTTTCCAACGTTACCCTTGCATGAGTAGGTACTAAATAGTCTGCCCTCATTATCACAGTGCACAATCTACTTAAAATTAGAGCTGGATGGAAATCACAATTTCAAGGCCTTGGAAAAATCTGCAATTGTGAGCAAAACCTTAATATTCTCATTCAGAATAGGAAGATAATGGTCGCAAATCTCCTCTAAAAGTTGTGTTCTGGAAATGGATGATTTGGGCATGTCCAAGATCTGCATTTTTCTGTTACTTAATATTTAATTACTGAAAGGCTAAAATGTGTAATTTTAATATGGTAAACAATCTTGTTTCTGCTTTCTCACTAAAAATATTTTTTTTCAGCTTTTATAAAACATTAACCTACCACACATATCATTGAAATCTTGTTCTGGAATGTGCTGTTTTAAACCTGTTTAATAGAAAAGCTGCACATGATCAAGCTGAAAATTATAATTTTGATTTTCTTACCCAGTGGACATGTTTTTGTCTTTCCTTGCAAAATCAACTGCATTTTGCCAGTAGAAAATAGAAAATAATTTAAAGTTCCCTTTGTTCCCAAGAAGTGGTTTTCTTTAATGTTTTAGCCTTATCATTGATGGATTCTTCACAGAAAAATGGAAATCATGTACTTATAATCTCCTATTTCTTAAAATGCAATCCTTGATAAAAAAAAATTGTTCTTTGATTTTACCCCTTATGCGAGGTAAGCAAAAATCAACAGGAATTTGCCTCTGCTTTGCCATTTTGTTAGAAGAGTTTTTGTGACAAACATTAACAAGATCATCAGAAAATACACAAAGTAAACCTCATTGGAAAATTATTCAAGAATCACTTCAGTTCTCTCCCACTTCTCCCTTCATCCTGCCCAAATCCATTTCTTATGGAGAATTACACCTAAACTGACAGTGTTTTAATTAGAAGCACAAATCTGGGATTCTGAAGCCATAGTTGCTTGGGGAGGATTTCCCAGATTTGCTGTTAAAATTTAGTTCTAATAAAGGCTCACATAGTCAACTGACATATTTGTCACTGAATGAATTTATGCGAAACTGTTGAAAGAAAAGCTCTCATACGGTTGTTCTACTGATTGTGGGTCAAATCCACTCTTGGTTTTCTACCCACACAGATTCTCTGATCTTCAACACTACTCTGCTAATTTGATACTGACTCTAGATATTTTCATGGGTCTATCTGAAGATTGACTTGGTAGTGGATTAGTTGCAAACATTTTGCTCCAGTTTTGCTCTTACTTTAAACATTTTTTCAGCATTAAACTCTGTCAGTGTAAAGGAGCTTTGCTTTTTCTGTGTGTCACAGCCCATCTGGCATGACTGGTCTCAACATTTCATCTCTGACCTTGACATGAACCCCAGATTTGCTTGAGAAGTCTGTGAATAGTTTAGGCAGAAGAATGAACTTAGTGTGGGGTTCTGGTGCTGAGAATGTCTCTGAGTGCATCCACCATGCACATGCTGCAAAGCTCTTATCCTCCTATGCTCTGCTATACCATGGACAGTTTTGAATGAGCTATCAACTATTTGTATTGAAATTGGAATGATTACAATACATGTTTCTCTGTCCATGCTGTATCATTAACTTTCTTGCCATTATTAGTTTGCGTTTACTTATTATTAAATCCTGCTTGCTGAAACAAAAGCCTGAAGTGCTGAATACAGCTTTGGACTTTAACATGGAGTTTCAAAAGAGCCCATACAAATTCAGAATCAAGAATGTTTTCTGCTGCCATTCTCATCTCTCTCAGTGGTACAAATTCCTGCTTCCTCAGACCTCGCAACTTTTCTACAGAGATAATATCTGCATATTTTGATTCCATGTGGGTAACATTAATGAGTGTGACAGGGAAAGGAAGCTGAAGGTGCATAGGTACCGAGTCTCACATGCCATTTCTCTCCTGCTTTTCTTTTTCTGGTTTTTATTTAAAACAAAACCAATAAAACCAACAGAAGCAAAGAATTTGAGAGCTTCTGGACTTCTGTATATGGTCTAGAGATCTTCTCTTTCTTATGTTTTCTGACAAACCATGTTAACTCGTCTGACCCCTAAAGCCAACGTGTCAGGAAAAAGCAATATGGATTGCAGAATCCCAGCAGTCCTTTTAAGAAAGGACTTTGGGGGTCACTTGCTGTGTAAATATTGTGACAACTGAATATGTTGTCTGCAAATAGACCGAATCTCATAGATTGTCTGGAGGATGCACATCTGTGAGGTTTTAATTATAAGTCACAGCTTATTTAATGTTTCTTTCTGCCGAAGCTAATGGCCTTGGACAGCAGTATATAGCTCTTCTCCTACTGTTTGATCTTTTTTTTTTCAGAATACATTGGCACTTTTTTCTTCAATTTCCCTTTAATGGGAAAAATCTCTTTCTAAAATGAGTTTTTCCTGCTTAGTCAGAAATGCATCATGCTGCTTGTCATTCTCCAGCCATTGGAGCTTGGATTTTTGAAGTGCTAAGTATAAGCATGACTACATGAAGCAGTTCTGTGCTGTTTTCAAGGCATTCACATAGCATTTTGACAGGCAGGAGGTATCTGATAACCTAAAGCAGAGGACTAACATCCAGGAGCCCCCCCCCTTTTTTTTTTTGTTCCTTGGGAAGCCCTGCCACTTTATGGGATGCTTACTTGATCTCTCTAATTCAGTTCCCAACCGTGAGAGAAGACAATGAATCACATTTATGAACTTTGTCTGGGTAGGTGGCCTGGAGCTTTGGTCATCAGGTGAAATTTACCTCTGGACTGCTGCTTTGCCCACTTCCAGAAACATTCAATCCCAGCAGGCAGAGGCAGCATCAAATGGGCCCAGCTATGCAGGGGGTAATTGATGTACCCAGTAGCATCTGCAGGTTGTGCCTTCCTGTGGTCCTCAATGGACACAAAATAAAGCCTGCTGATAAGCAGCCAACACAACTCACTTGCTCAACTAAAGTATGGTGTTGAAAGCACTAGATAAGAAGCAAATATAGACTGACATAGGTTACCATTTCCCTTCAACTTAAGTAGGACCCCTGTACCACCCAAGACATAAAAACACTCCTAGAAAGCAAAACTGCAGAACTGAGGGATGTCCTTCACACGAGGGAACCGCCATCCCTGAGCAGTCTCCCGATGGCTGATAAAAGACAATGTAGAGAAATGGTAAGGATAGAGGGATGAGGTAGAACTCCCCTCAAAAAAAAGAGTGTGGGTGAAAAGCAGAAGAGATAGATCCAAAGACATACACAGTCATTCTCTTAAGCACAGGCAGTGTGCCTCTACATTGCAAACCACGATAGGGTGAGTGTTTAGATTGAGATTTGTGGAGAAACACGTGGTCACTTTGGGCTACTCAGTGGCTCTGGTGAAAGGCAAAGTCACCCGTCTTCTGCAGTTTCACTAGCTTTTGCTACAAGGAAAAATGCTTACTCTTGTCATGCCTTTGAGCACAAATTTCACTGTAAAAAACCTCTCCTACACATTTTTTCTCACTTTGGTGACATTTGTTAGCTTTGCTGAGAAAAACTCACAAGGTGACAAGCATAAAATTTTGTCAGAAGCACTCTTGGGAGTGACCCAGGAGATTCATTACTCAGGAACTTCCTCAACCCCAGTTGACCTCACATTAAACAGCACTCATCTTTCTTTTTAAACCGTGGCTTATTGTGCTAATATCCTTTGCTGTGTTGATAGATTTCAGATGCTCTTCCTCAGTTTCTTCTTCAAAGTCTGCTTAATGAAAAAGCTTTGGGGTTTTGTCCCTCAAGTGATAATATATTTTGAATTGCCACCACATCTTCATTTTTCCAAGATCCTCTTTAGCCATCTACATCATGCTCACAATGCACGATGAACTCCATTTTTGAAGCTTCTGTGCAATGTTACAAGTATCTAGTTCAGGCTTCTTACAGTGTGTCTTGCTTTGGTTCTTTTTGCTCTGTTTCTTTGCCTGCCTTTTGTCAGACTTCCCAATTTTATAAGAGAAAGTCTTTTTCTGGGACGAGAGTATTTTCTGCATTGGAAGATTTTTCACTCTGAGCCATATTCCCAAATATTCCCTTCCTTTTCTCTCTCATTTCTAATTTAAAATGTGACCCCTCACCAAGACCATACAAGTTACGTTTTCTCTGTTTTCACTTTTAAGCCTTTTTTTCTACAAGGCCATACTGTATCCTTTATAGTAATGCTGAGGAATGAGTCTGGCCTCTCCAGACAGTGTTTTTTAGAAGAGCTTTATGTACACAGGAGTTCCTGTCTTTTAACATTAAAACTCTCAAACAGTGAAGAGAAAACACATTCAGTGTTTCTGCTGTCCCTGTTTCACCTGCTAACATCCATGTGGGAGTTTTTTAAAAAAAATGTTTGAAGGCTTTGGAAGCACTGCTGAGATGAAAAGCTGACCCTTACCTGTTTGCCTCTGCAGTCTGAGATCTTGCTTCTTATTTAGAGCTTCAAAAATTGAGAGAAAAAAAGAAAATTCCTCCTACCAGAGAGCCTTCCTGCTGGACTCCTGCAGCTGGCTCCTTGTAGACCTTTCTTCACATCTCACACTTATCCATAGTGGGCAGGTACTTATTTTTACTGCTTCACCCTTTCACTATATGAGGACTCCTCTTTTTTTTCTATTCGTCTGTTCACACATTTGCCTCCTATTACTTCTCATCAGACTGTGTTAGGAGAATTCATTAGTATATATAACATGCTTTGAAGTTGTCCAAATAACGGTGATGTAACACTCTTGCACTTCTATAGGCTCTTTTATCTGAAGATCAAAGTAGTAAGTTATGATTACCATGATTGGATTATTGCTGATTAGCCTTTGGATTTGAGGGTAAGCAATAACTCTTCTGGGTAGGCATTAATCAGAATTACTGGATGGTTTATTAAATGGATTGAATGACTTAAAGTATGCTGATGCTTAAGTGATGTGAACACAAGCTCCCCACTCTTTCCTAGCATTTGTTGACGTGGATCATATGGCCTCTAGCTTTCACTTGGCTCCTTTGATCCAAGCTGAAATGGAAGGAAGACTAAGACACAAGCACGCAGAAGTTCACAGGAGGTTCCATGCTTTGCTTCCTCCAACTTCAGACTTTGTCCAATCACAGCAAGGTTTTTGCCCCTATTTCTTATCATGACCAATGTTTTGCTTTTCCCAATTACTTGGCTTCATCAAGCATTTCACAACGAATTATCTACCACTTTTGTCATGTTTCAGGAGATTTGCCTTTGCTTGCTCACTGTTTCGGGGTGTTACAATGGACTTTGCTGCTGTATGTACGTGTTCCTGAACTGCTTGTGAAAAGGGGGTACAGTGCTTCCCCAGTTACCAGGACAAGTAGTTGGCATGACAAATGGTACAGAGGAGATACAATAAATCCCAAACTTCAATGGAATAATCTCCAAACCTACTTGTAGAAGGCCATGAGGTTTTGGCCAGCTGTGGAGATTAGACCAGCAAAGAGCAGCTACAGATGCTCTGTGCTTTGTGAGCCAGAACAATGTGAATTAAGGAGTTCAATGCTCATTCGACTGTGTATCCAGAGAGTGTGCGCATGATATCTTACTGCTGATAAAAGTGATGTACAGCATATGGGAGAGTTATTTAAGTAGGGCTTCCCTGTGAAAACATGCTCAGGGCTTCCTATCTTCACTACAGTATTTTTCTGGAGTGCCAACGTTAAAGCAGCATGTGACAGGCAGCCTTGCAGAGGACACTACTCCAGGGAGGTGGAGGTCATCCAGCTCCTCACAACCCTTACTCTTCGACACAAACACTTGGCAGTCTACCTTGATATTAGAAAAACACAACTCAGTGCAGTCCTGACTGTGGCTTGGAGGATGTCAGGCCCCAGCTGAGCTGACTGCTTGGGGATAACAGATTATCAAGAGGAAAGAAAATGAAATGAGAAGCTGTGTTTCTTTTACAAGTTGGAGCACAGCATAATAAGGAGTCCCTGGAGCCTCAGAAGGTCTTGTGCCTGAGTCACAGAGAAGGTTGTGAATCTCAGAGACGCCCCTATAAGTCTCAGTGACACTCATGACCCTGAGCCAGTGCACAGCATTAGAAACACAAGCAGCACATGCTATTTCCACGTCAGAGATGCCCTAATAAAGCCTCTAAATAGATTAAAAACTGGGCAATGCACTTTAATCCCTGCTATTTTAAACTTTGATTTCAGTCAAAAAAATATGACAAAAATTAAATTAGTCCTGAAGACAGACATTGCAAAATTATTTTTAGCTTAATATATCTGCCTTTGGATCAAGTGTTTGATTTCTTATTTTAAACACAGCTGGTGGAACAATTAGTAAATCTATCGCTCAAGGGGGGAACTTTCAGCAAAATTCTTGCTGTTCCTCACCATCTTAAATGCTAAAGGCCTGAAGTCAGATCTGTGGAAGAGTGACTAGATATGCCTTGCAGGGAAACCATCCCAAAAAAGTTCTTTACGGATCAGTGGAGGAAACTTTCATTACCTCTGCAGCATTTAGAAAGTTTCAGATGGCAGAGCATGGAAATTAAAAAGCTCATTTTTTATTTACAAATGAAATCGTATTTTTCCCAACAATACTCTCTCAGTTGGTTATTTCCTCCTCCTGAGTCCTCTGTATTCTTCAGCATTTTTCCAAATGAAAAAGAGGACAGCAAGGGTGACTATTTTAAAAGAATTTCCATTTTCCCTGGCTGCCACATTTTGGTTGCCATGGAAGTACTCAAACTCCAAAGGGGATTGCTTAGTTAGATATTGTGCAATTTGTCAAGCTGCTCCTCTGGTGAGTCACTTTCCTTGTTTAAGTGCATTTCAGAAATAAGTGTGGTCATCAGTTCCTGGTGATTTGCAAGTACTGCTGTTACCCTGTGACCTGAATTTCGCCTCCCTGGACATAATTAACTCTGCCAGGTAGAGATAATTGCAAAACTATTTGGTACAATTTTAAAAGAAGTTTTTTTTCCAGATATTCAAATCCTAATTTTTTAACCTTTATTCTGAAAGACAAACTTCAGCTCAGCATTTTAAGAGAATTGTCAAAAATAAATGATCCTGAGCTTTGTTCCCATGGCTAAGCCTCCAAGGCTCCTGGGTTCACCCCACACTGGACAAGAAGTAAGGTTGCTGAATTAATTTTACTCTCAGCCTGGCTTGGCTCTCTTGTCCGCCAGGGCAGCACCAGCATGAACTGCAGGTTGCAGGGATTGCCCAAGAAAATGAAAAACTGCTTCTCCATTTGTTGTAAAAATATGCTCTTTGTTTCGAGACTGCATAGTAAATCCAACTGGTAGTCAGCAACCTGGTCTGTATGAGCAAGTACACAGTCTCCCATGCCCCCAGAGATGCTTTAGCAAGCCCTGCCAGCGAGTTCCACTCCATCACCCCAGACATTCCTGTCCAAACACTGCAAGTCAAAAAAAAAAAAAAAAAAAAAAAAAAAAAAAGGCACAAATCTTTCCTCATTGCTTTTGTTACTCTGGCACTGGGAGAACTTTCACAGGTCTCCAGTGTCTCTCCAGGATAAGTTAAGTCCCTTTTTAAGGTTATAATCTATACCGCAAAGATGGCACCAGAACTGAGCATCAAGCCAAAAAGACAGGCAGATGCTTGGAGTGTCAGAGAAGACGCCTGCTGAAATTGAGAAGAGCCACCAAATAAGCAGCAAGGCTCAGTTTTCATTTCAGGAAGGAATTAAAAGCCTTTTAATTGCTAACTGCAGCTGGTCCTAATTTCCCTAATTCTAAATTTTTAGCAAAATAAGTAAGTACCCTGCAAGTGTAAGTTAACAAAGGACAGAACAGAAATAATTCCCTTGAAACAACCCAAATCAAACCTCTCACTAAAAGAAAGAAAATTTTTGTCCTAACCAATTTCTGATTTAGATCTCTTCTAAAACCGGATAAAATCCTTCAGTACTAGAAACATCTTGATGAAATTCAAAAGTGCTGCTATTTTTCAACATCTCTAAAGACCAGTTTAGAAAAAAAAAACCCTCAACAACTTGTAGAGCAATTTGATGTTCTTTCCACTAGCTCTGTGGCTGAAGTCTCCTGTGGGTTATTTTGAATTGATCTAAAAAGAAATGTAAATAACCAGGAAAAATAGCAGAAGAAAGTGTTCAGTATTAATTACAGGTACATAATTACCATCCCTGCTCTTCCACAGACAAACCATCATAGAGTACAATGGAAAGCCTGAAAAGGAGTGCAGTGAGATACAAGCCTGGCTGCACCTTGTGTAGATCAGCCAGAGCACACTATTTCCGTGTCACTAAAACCAAATAATGACATCCACAAGATGCCTATAAATAATAGATGGTATCTTTTGACTGGATAGCAGCTAGCATTTTTATCTCTCCTTCCCACCCTGGAGTGCATTTATTCATCATTTCTGTGAGCAAACCTCCCTAAGCAGCACATTCCCTCCAGCCAGAGGGTCACTGCTTACCATGTTCACATGCACCCTGCACTGGTTCCAGGTCTGGACACTGCAGGTAAGTTAAAACCTGTGTAGCTCTATCTCAAGTCAGCTGAAGAGTGGATCCCATCTTGTGCCATCTCTTTGCATGCAGTAAACACTCACAGTATTTAGGGCATACTGGGATGGCCCAAGTACTTCCCAGCAGTAGTGCCCTATGGCATCTTGCACAGACAAGAGCAGAATCTCTTCCTGCTTCTACATTCTTTCTGATATCCTCAAAATGTCCGCTCTCAAGACTGACTTTCTCCCAGATAGTGTGATGAAAGCACCATTCATTATTTCACTTCCAGTGCAGCTTGACCAGGGCATCTCCATGTCTGTTCTCAATCATGCAGATAATAATGAGCAATTTCAAGCTGTGCTGTCCAGGTATCATTACATGCTATCCTATTGTGCCATCACATGACTATACAGTTCCCTTCTACTCGCTGTATGTTTTGATCTGAATCTAAATCGTATATGTTTTGTTTCCACAACACAGTAGGAAGAGTGTCCCCATAAGCTGGGTTGCTTTTTGGAGATCTCTGTTTAATTCTCCTCTGGCAGGGCACAAATGATGGCTGCATTTAGTGGGTGATACTGTCTGATAATTATCCTCCAGTCAAACTCCAGTAGGGACAAGACTCCTATAGTCACTCAGATAAGAGAAAATGTGTACATTCTATCTTATGGCATCTTCAAAGAATGTACTTCATTTTAGTGAAACATACGTTTTCTGAGCCACAGGAAGAGTAACTGGATTAAATGTAATGGTCTCCAACATATAGGAAGTCCCTTTTGGGCTCAAACCATATGAAGCAACACATTCTGAGATAACAAAAAATAGAACATCAAACTAAGAAGCTGACAAGAGAAATGTGTGTTTTGCTCCCTGCTTTTTTATCCTTTTCACAACAATCACATCATCCGTTTTGTAGAAAATGGTGGGGCAGATGAAAAATTCAGATGCCTCGCTTTGCTGCAGAGGTCGGGAAGCACAGATGTCCCCTTGGTCTCATCAAAGGCCTCAGGTCCATCCTGAGTGAGGACTGGCAGCAATGTGCTGGCTGTTAACGAGGTCCCACTCTCCACAGCTGTTTCACACTGGAGTTATTTTAAACTCTGAAGACAATTTATCAAATTACATTTCTGAAAAATGGTACAATGAGAGTCATATATACTTCAAGTTTCTCTCACTGCAGGCTCTTGCTATTGGCTGTAGGATATTTATTACCTCCGATACTTGCTCTGAGAATCTCCTTTCAGGGTCTATATTTCATATTTAATGAGTGCTTTTGCAATTTCATGACTGTTTTCTGAAGTTAAGGTGGTGCTTTGCAAAGCTTGGTGGTTTATGGCCCTTTTCAGGCTTCACCTATTTCTGCCCATTACTGTGTACATGAAACTACTCACAACTCATAAATGTTGCTTCTCCTGCATTCTGCTGTGTATCAGCCAGTACTTCAAAGGCCCAGGCTTTGAGGGCAACAACAGGGACCATTTCACCTTAACCAGGACAAATTAATCCATATGACAGTAGACCACGTGACAGCCACATCCAGTGAGGCCACTGGTCAGTGATGACGCAGAAGAGGGAGCACGTGCTCTAGTGGGAAATGTTCAAGAGCTCACAGCCTTCTTTGGTTGAAGATTTGTACCTGCAATCGAGACATTCCATTTGTGGCTTGGGACGGATGGATTCACCAATTATGCTCATGTTGCAACATCCAAAGGCACAATGCAGTCTGGATGACTGGTTACTATTTGGTTTTTGTCCCACTCATCCAGTCTACACCTAGACATCAAGGCTTCAGAACTCAAGGACACCAGCTGAACTCCTGGCCTGAAGCCTCATTGCTCAGTAGGAGAGGATATGTGCACATAAATCGCAGCAACGCTCTGTCTTGGCCATCCACAGGTCAACTTCCTAGTGTACCTTTGAGATGCTTGGTGGGTTGTGATCAGCATACTTAAAAACCTGATTAAAGTTCTGGCTAGTAAGACTGTCCTTAAAAAGGACACAGCTTTCCGTCAAAAGCAAATTTTTTTCTCTGTGGGGAACTGAAGTTCCCTGCGGACTGGTCTGAGACTGATGAATGCACATTTACAAGAGCAAAGAGTTGCTGCAAACCTCACCACCCGCTGTGCTGAGTGACGTGTCTGCAGTTTTGATCTTACTTTTAAAAAAATGATAAATACATAGTGACATATGCACTTAAAACAAGAATGCTTTAGAAAAAAACCCCACAAAACAACAAACCTCCAGACAAATTTCCCCTACTCCTCCCCAAAACAAAACTGAAATAAACAACCCAAAACCTCTACAAAAACAAAATACACCCCTGCACTTGCTCCCTTCTGCTGGGGAAGAGAATGACAGAACAGATGTATAACAGAAGCTATTTATGTTGGTTAATACATTACTGGGGAGATGCTGAGAGATTGTAGTGATAAGTTTAGAAGCAACCATATAGGAAATATATTGGAACAGAGCAGATCCCCACCTGCCCACAATGTCATTCTACCAAGCATTCCTTTCTCTGTGTCACTAAAATCCTGCACCAGGTTCGCGTGAGAAATACGTGTGAAATACGGAGTGCGCTCAGAGCATTTCTGTACAACAACATCCTACAGAAATTCTCACTCTTCTGCTTCCTCCTTGCTTTCACATCTCACTGAAATGTCCCTTCCACTTAACCATCTCAAGGAGCTGTGCTCAGAGTACTGGGAGTTACAATAATTCCCATATTTTGTTTTTCAAGTTTTCTCCTCTTGCACATATTCTGAGTCAGAAAATGCTCTTGTGCTCCATGGGAAAATACTAGTTTCAATGAAATTGTGATTTTCATTATCAGGATGATCAAATTAACAACATTAAAATAACAATGACTGATTCATTCTCATTTCCCATTTCAAAGCAAAATAAAACAGCACTTTGAAATGGTGATTCAAAGCGTGTTGTTTAGCTACAGCAAATCTTGTTATTTGAATCAAAACCACTGATCTTTCCCTGACATTTTTTATTAAAGATGTTTTCAAATTTGCTATTCCATAAAGTCTCAGCTTTTCACCTCTTTACTCTCTGCCTTGGAACAGAAACTGATTATTGAAATGTCCCCAAAGGAAGACATCCTCTTTCCTAAGCAAGAATAATGATGACAAGAAAAACAATGAGAATGAAAACCGCAATAACCTGATCCTAATGCACAGGGCTATGTTACAAGACAGCGATAAAGCTGAAATTCCCTTTGTTGGGAAGACTTTCTGAGTGCTCCACCTGGACTCCCACTAATCAATGATCAGATGATAAAACATAATCATAAAAACTGTCACTATCAAAGTGCCCTGCAGGGTCTTATCTCCCCACTATCCCAAGCTCATTAATATTTGAACAAATTGGCATTCAATAGCCAACAAGCTGGTATCTGGCCTCCCCCCCCAATACCAAGAGGGCTGTGCTGAGCTGCGCAAAGTTATCTTCACTTGACAATGGAGCTGTGACTCTATCTCGGCCCCTGAGTTTTGATGCCATCCCAGCACACGGGAAATTAACTTCTACCTACTAAGTTCACCAACAAGACATGTATATCTGTTGAAAATCTATCAGATCCCTGCTTGCAGCTATTCAGTTCCCCTGCTTTTAGTTATTTTTCCTTTCTTTTTGAATGCCTTTGTATGAACAAGGTGTTAAGAAGATACATGTAACATGGGCTCCTGCAGTGGGCAAAATCTCTGCTACAAGACTTGTGCAAACACAGCTCTAAAAAGATATTTCCAGGTATTATTTAGGAATCATTCCTTACTTGTGTCTCTATTACAGATTTACATCATCTGCATTTCACACAGTTTTCTAGACACCTCATATTGTGCTAGCTTTTCCAAGAAAAATGATCTAAAAGTAATCACAAGAGTCATTCACCAAAAAAGCCTCTTTAGGAATCTTTTTTACTTTGGGTCATACTGAACTTTCAGCAGCAGAACTATTGTCAGAAATGGGAACCAGTACTTCTCTGACCTTTTTAAAGGCCAATAATACTTAAAGCCACTCAGCACGCTACATAATCTTTGGCACAGACTATATAACCTTTCACTAGGCACTTACTGTATTATTTCTGTCTACATTACTGGAATTTTATAGCTTCCCTATAATGCTAGCACGATCTTGTTTCTAACAGCAACAAAATAAAAGACTGACAAAAATTGCTTGCAAATTGGGAGAGGGTGGCTTTAGAAAAATCTTACTTGTATTTCTGCAAATTCCCTCAAAAGAACTCACTAGGGTGAAATTAAAGCAGTACCTTTAGGGTCTCAAGTTTGAGGTCTCAAATTCACATGGTGAGGCCTGTGAACCCTTGGATCTTTTCTGAATTTGTAAACCATTCACAAAACTATGCTACAATTCAGGAAGGAAGGTCAAAGAAGAACCTGTTCAGCTTCAAAGCATGCAGAAAGATTAAATCACATGAACTGCAAGAAGGTTTGCTGGGGAAGGCAACCCACCTTGGAGAAATATCACATCCTTGCTGCATGAAAGCTCCCAGGGAAAACCAGAGACTGTTGAATATCCCAAACTCATTTGTCTGGTCATTGGCTGGCTGGTCCCGTCCTTCCTCGAATTCCTCAGTGTGCCACTCATAAGGGCTGAAGCGACTCACCAGGAAGAGAACAACGCTCACTCCAATGTAGGCAAAAACAATGCACATCCATATCTCATAAGCCAGAGGATCCAGAAAGGAAAAAACTCCTGGTTTGGACTTTTGAGGTTTTTTTATCATTATGGAGATCCCTAAACTCATGAATGGTTTGGAAAAGTCTATAACTTCTTCTCGAACCAGAGTGATGGTTAATGGTGCCACAGCCACATCCGCCCTCTGAAAAGGAGAGACAAAAAAGAGATTTGCATTCTGGGGATAAAATACATCTGCTAACTCCAGCTTCAGTTCCTTTCATCTCTGTTTACCCTTGCTACCTCCGAAGAAATCAGACAAAATCAATTGTAAGAGAAATGTTAAAAAGGAGCAGCCCACAATATTGGTGGATTATTTCCATTTAATCACCATTGATTACTAGTTCTGTTTTGAAATTGCAGTGCTTTCTTTTTGCAGCCATCGAGCTCTTCTTGTCTGATTTATCCACTGATGTCACTGTCTGATCCAGATGATTTTCACTAAAAGAGCTTTATCATCCAGACATCAAAAGAGGCAAGGAAAGGCCAATCGCCTGAAAAAGGATGCCAGGATGTTTACTTCCATCGGGAACTGCTTTTTGATTGCATAACTGATGCAGGAGAAGAGGAAAAGTGTTCCAGTGACACTGATGTTCACTCTCCACTTATTTTACAATCTGCTTTGAAAATGGAAAGCGAAATGCATTGAAACACTGTCAGCATATACTATGGAGCTACCAGCAGGAGGCAGATCATCTCCTGCTCCAAAAGTCACAGAGATTCCTGCTCTGATGCTCTCTACATTATTTTATCTTTTCCTACCTCTCTGAAGGATGACCTAAACACTACGAATTCCAAACTACCATACCAAACCAGGTTTAGAAGTGTATACCTGAGATGATGGAAGTAAGTGGCTAGACAGCAAGTAGTCTGTTCCTACCATTCACTAGTCCTATGCTGAATCTTTGAAATCTTACCCTTCCTTCATCCTGCCATTATAATGCAAATACAAAATAGACTAAAATTTGGAGATTCTACCCATGGGAAAGTTTGACCTTTCATTATTTGTTCTTCAAAAAATGGAAAGAAAAAAAAATCTTGGAACTGTTGAAAGGAAACATTTTGACATTTCCATAGGCACAAAACGTGCTGTCTCTCCCTCAATTAAAATGTTTTACTTTGTCTGATTATTTGCATCATCAGAGCTGCAGTCTCCAAGACAGTTCAGTCTGACAGAAGGCAGAGAGCTCCTTCTTAACTCTAGGGTTTGAACGTGTTCTCAAGTACCAAGAGCTAATGACAGAATCCAAGGTTGGAAGCTCACCCCATAAACAAGTTCTCCCACCATGCCGTTCCACGTTTTGGTGTCGGGGTCCCGGGCTCCATACTTCCCATCTCTGACAATCTCCAGCCTGTAGTGGTAGCCCACATGCTTCGCGATCTCAGCAGCGAGCTCCACACAGTAGCCTTCATACCTCTCATTGCCTTCAAACTGGTTGGCATTCTTCTTGAGCATCACATATGGGTCTTCCTGGCACAGAGAAGACCAATATTGAGCCACATTCCACATTGTAGAAATGCACATCAAGGACTCAGACTAGAGCCCACGTGCAGCTTCTGGTCTCCTTCCAAAGCTCCAGCTTTGTGTTAATGTACCAAAGAGCATAGTCAACACACAGTGGGCTCACTTTAGAAAGTACCAAGTGGAATTTTCATTGTGGCATTTTCTATTTATTCATGCAGAATACGTGTGCAGATTCTGCAGTGATGAGACTGAAGGGAATGGAGTAGCTAGGGGAATCTGGGCAAGAAACCTTTCAGTGCAGTTCTGCAAGGGATGTTTAGTGTATCGATCTCTGGAGATTTAAAAGTGTATCTGCCTATATGAGCACACACAGAAGCAAATCTGCTGGACAGGAGAAAGTCTTAAGATGCTTAACTCAGCTTGGGTATTGTGTCTTCTCTGTAGACTCACAGTAACCATTCAACAAACAAGTTAGTGAAATTTAATGTTTCTACAGGGTAAACATACACAATGACACAACACATGATACTGTACATTATGGGGTACCTATTATTCCCTCATGATTATAGTGGAGATTTGTTTTTAAAGCTATGATTCAGCCTTTCTGCACAATACAGCTTACCCTTTGCAAAATTACAGCCCCCATTCTGTGGGCTAAATACAAAGCACAGGTATAATGCTCCTAATTTACCTATGCTGATGCCTCTACTATCTTGTCATAATCTTTTGTATTTTCTACACTTAAGTGTGAGAGCTCTTTAATACCTATTTAATTAGCCACAGTAATTTTCAGACACCTTTATGGACCCAGCAGGAAACAGTAAGTGCTGTTATTATTATTATTATTATTGTTATTGCTGTTATAAAAATGACACAGTACAAAGGAGGGCACATGAAGGGGAAGAGGAAGACTGCATATCAGGGAGATGGTGGAGACGGAGAGCTGGGATAGATGTCACAGCACTTACTAAGATAGTTGTGACTATGTAAGTCCTGTTCTGGAGGCTTGTAGACTCGTTGCCGCTTTGAGTATCTATGGCTACAGGAACCAACTTCTCATCTTCATTCCAGTAACCAATCTGCCAAACACAAAACCAGAATACCTCACTGATATCTCTTTCTAATAACCAAGATATGGTAACAGGGTCATCCAAGCAGGATCAGCTCACTCTGTATGTTCGTATCCAACCAAATCTCTCAATCCTCTCCTGATACTTGATGTCTTTTGCTGAGGTGACTAAGAGCTTCCCCATTCTACTATGTCTCCAACCTGAAACTAATGTGCATAATATGCTATAGTAGAAGAGTGCTTGTATGCACATAAAAACATTTAGTGGATGGTACTGGGGGATTATTGCCATTCCCTGCCTCATCCTTGTGCCAAGACTTTATGCATGCTGTGTGACTTTTTAATACTTTTGTAACAGTGAGCATGCCTGCTGCATGTCCAGATGCTACAGGGTGATATAAATCTGTCCTGCAGCTGAAAGCCTGCAGAAACACAGGACTCACTCTTAGGACATCTTGAGACAACAGCACAAAAAATCAAGTGAGAAGAAAACCCCAACCCTGGCCAATGTAAAAAAGCTTGAGGTTACGTATAAATTGAAGAGTTGTAATGGGACAAATTCTCTTGTTAAATTTTGCTTGTTAATAATCAGGGATTTGACCTGATCTATCTTTTTTTTTTTTTTTTTTGCAGGTAAAGCTGAGTGCAACTGAATATCCCTAGTAAGATCATTGCTGAGGTTATCCACTTTGAGGACTTGATTTTCTAAGAGGTTTTCCATCACCTCGTGTAAGTATGAAGCTGCCTGAGCTCTGCTCATGTGAAAGAAATTTCTTATCAGAGAAAATGGGAAAGGGTATTAGCACAGGGCATGACCAGGAGCCTGCTGATGGCAGATTAGAGATCATAACATCTCAGGAGAAAAAAGAAATCTACGCAGGTTTCTCCTCTTTTCACTGTTCAGACAAAAAGAGTGAGGAAAGAGCTTCCAAAGCTCTGCCCTAGGGCAACACAAACAGAGATATATAAGTTTGTTTTGCACCACTAACATGGTGGATCTGAAATACAATATGCATTGTGGCAGTGATGTACATACCTTCCAAACAAATATCATTTCTGTAAGTAAAGACACAGCAAAATCAAGACATTTAGCCATTCTGTTTTGTATCCTCTAGACTACCTCCAGATTGCCAACTTGAAGTTCAAAGCCCCAGACTGGACATAATCCTGCATTTTTCCCTTATGAATATCATGTAGAGTAAGAAGATCACTTTGTATGTGTTCAAAGTGACAATTCTTTTATTTCTGAATGACAAATTTGCCTATTTGTGTGTGTGTGACTGTGGTGGGCTGTAATCTCACATTGGCTTCTTTAAGATGTAAGTATGAATTGAAGCTAGGGGCTGTAAATATGGAACTTTCACTATTTGTATATTTTCTCAGTTTCAAAAAAGTATTATATTTTTTCAAGTAATTGAAAGGGTGCAGAGGGATTCCAGTGAATGCTTCCTTCCAAATTATTTAACAGCTCACATTTATCAATAGAATAACAGAGTTATTCTTTCTTTTTCAAATAGTATTTAAACTGGGACATACAGTCAGATTTTCAAAAAGAATAGTGTTTCAAGAGCTTGGAATCCCTGAAAAGGCCAGATTTTTAAAGTACCTGGGATATAGAGAGGTATCAGGCACAAATGTCTGTGTAGGACATGATTAGTGGTAAGACTGTCATCACTTGACTGTCTCACTCAGGAGAGCAGAAGTAGGTCAACATAAAGGGTTCACCTACACTGGTTAGGACTACCTGGCTCTGCCTTGGCTCATACTTGGAAAAGAAAAGTGAGAGAGCAAAAAACTGACAGTCATGTAGCTCGGCCTGAGCCAATGTACCCTTATAATAGGAAGGTTGAGTTGGCCAAGCTTTTACTGTCCTGGAAATCCCTGCCCCACAGCTGAGATGCCCTTGTTGCTCTTGATAACCCCTTCCAAATGTTGCATTTTCCTAGAAATGTACCATGAGTTGTCCCTAGTGTTTGGCTTTACTCATGCAGAGAGTTTTGAATCCACTCCAAGTGGAAGCTTTCACAAGCAGGAATGTCTGTTGAGACCAAACCAAGCTGTAACTCAAAGATCAGACTGGTACCTAACATGGGATCTGCCATCAGTCTCTACTTTACCTTTCTGATTCCATCATGTTTCATCTCAATCACATGGAGGGTGTAGTTGGTCCTCCGCCCCTTCTCGTTAAACTGAACATTGCCAGACAGTCCTTCAAAATGGACCTTAAAGACATAAACATCAATTAGGAGAGCAAATTGGTCAGCATCTCATGCAGTGGTGATTCAGCCACATTAAGAGGTAAGAGGAAGGAGGATGGAGAGTGCAGTCATGTCTCAGTTCAATGCAGGGAACACAAGACTTCTTTCTGACACTGGGCTTTCACTTAGATATACTCTCTACAGTATGCCTGGCCATGTGCACAGCTCTTCTCTTAACTTACACTTTCATTTAAAACCCCTTTCTCTTAAAATTTAGTGATCTGTTACTGAGCTCAGCAACACGTAAGAGTTTGATCATGTGTGTGAACCTCTTGGGATGTGACAGTGAGCTAAATCAGCTCTGAACTCCTTTGGGTTTTTTTTTTTTTAATTTTCTAAATCTGACCTGGAGTCAGGATTTGGTAAAGAATTTGTCAGTCCACATCAGCAACAGTATTTGGACAAAATATGAAGCCATGGCCACAGCTCCCAGCTGCTGCCTTTCAGTGGAGAGGAGTCTATCAGTTAACAAGCAGATTTAATTACCTCTGCAGCAGCCTAATAAAACCTGACAATTTAGTACTGTAAATGAGATTTGCATAGGAAACTTTGAATCATAAATCTCTGCTGATAACGCTGCCAAGCTGAAAAGTGTTGCTCCACATCACATCCCACATCCTGAACTTTTCCTCTCAGTGCAGCCATTTGACTTGCTGCAAAAGTGTCCAGCCTGGCATGGAGAAGGGCTTCTGACTGGAGTCACATACGGTGTGTGAGAATCAGGTAGTGGAGACCAGGAACGTGAGAAAAGGAGTGAAAGTTGAGGTTGCTATAGAGGCCATGTGGAGAAGCACTCACATCACTGGATTGATTTGGAATAAAAAAAAAATAGTTCTCAGCATTTCCACTTTCTTTGGACAAACCTGTTGTGCCTGCAGCTGAAGTCTTCCCACATACAAGATGGCAACAGGTATTTACTGCCTTTTCAAGTGCTCTGAGATCCTCAGAATAAAGACCCATAGTGAGGACATGAAGATATGTCATTACACAAGAAATCTGTTGGTAATCTGCTCAAACTGTGTTTGTTTTCCAGCTAGTACCGCAAAGATTTGTCACAAAAACAAACATCTGCCAGTATTTTCTAAAGCTCCTTCAAATCAAGAGGTATCCTTGATGACATTTGCAGAAACATGCTTTTCTCGTCTCACAAGGCACAACACGCCCATAAAAATGAATGCACTAGAAAAACATCATGGTCTTAAGCATTCCCATGCCTGCTTTTTCCAAGGCCTCTTTGTTTTTGTTTTCAGGTCCTGATTGATTCTGAAGCTGAGATCACAGGTGCTTTGTGGGTACTACAAGCCAAGTATAGAGTACCAATTTATTCTATCTGAACAAATGATACCTGAATTCTGTGATATCTGTGTGGCGCTGAAATGGCAAAAGGGGTCTCTCCCATCCATCCTGGAGGCTGCATCACTTACCCATCCCTCTGAGATCCCTCTAATCACTACAAAATACATTGAGGACCGATTTTTAACAGTGCTGAGCACAAATTAAGTCAACTGGAAATAGGAAATATTTAAGCATGTTTGTATGTAAGGCATAGGCATTTGGTTCTTTAGTGGGACAGCTGGAAGAGAAGGTTGCTATCGTGGCCTTCTGGTTTACAGAGTTAGTCAGCACTTAGGGAGTAGCTGCGTGCTTACTAGATGTGGTAACCAAGTAACCTTAAGAAAAAAAATCTGTCAAAATGTATCATAATGTTTTCCAAGTACAACTGAAATCTCAGCATATTGGTTTAAAGCAATATTTTGTGAATGCTTTCCTGAAAACAAAGCGCCATTCTCTTTATTAAAAGCACATATTCTACTGAAATGTAGCAGGTTTCTGGGTTTGAAAAACTGCAGAATGTTTCAAGTTGCTTTTCATCTTTGCTCCTGCCATCCGTGACTCCTTCCTACACTAAACAGAAATAAGGCAATTCAAGAGCTTATTCCAGATATTTGAGTAGAAATAAGCAGAGAAACATGTTGCTTATAAAATCTTAGGCATTAGCAAATGGGAGATAAAGCAAAAACACACTGTGAATAGCTGTAAGAATTGCCCTAAGTGTGAGTCTTTACAGAAAAGATAACTCAAACCTTCAATCTAATCATAAGTTCTTCTATTTCCATCTGCCTCTTTCTCACCACAATACTAAATGCGGTATGATTATTCAATTCATAGTTAAAATTTCCCTAGAAGTCTTCTTCCCCTGTGTGGTTCAGAGCCTTTTGAGTATCACAACTGAATTGGTCAAATCTTTGAAAATTATACTTTTTCAGTGATAGGAAATAACTGTTGCAAACAGCTCTTCATGCTCTTTGCCTCAAAAATCACTACAGGTGAAAAACTGAAAGTTCTGAAATTGTTTTAATGAAGAGACAAGGAAACTTCAGAGAAGACTTTCCAACAAATGCAAAATTGCATTTTCTAATCTTGATATTCTATTCTCATAAATTTAATAAAAGAAAATGCTCGAGAACCCATTGCTCATCAGACTTCCAAGTATTTAATGTTTACTAGGTAACCGATCTCCCTAATGCATGAAGGAGGCCGATTTTATTATACAGGTTTGAAGAAGCTATGACAGTTATTTGCCCAAGGTCATACAGAAAGTCAATGACAGGCTTGGGAGCAAATCGAATCCAAGCAATAAAATCAAATCAGATGCAAGACTTGGTTTTAAAGGAATTATTGCTTACCAGTAAGCCAAAACCAAATCAAAACAAAATACTTGAGGACAATAACACGTGATGTAAATTAATCAAATTAATTTTGTTCTTCTTGCCTTCATGGTTAAGGAAAGAAGGAGGGATAAACTATATTTGATAACACCGAACTAGTGGTATTTGCAAGCAATCCATCTATTTTTGTCTGAAAAAAGAAAAATGCTAGAAACATATGTCAGCCTTGAAATTTAATGAAATTTTTTAAAAGTTGTACCTTTCCAAGCCTTTGATAACAGTGTAATGTTTTTCTCTCTTGCTGTAAGCCTCATGTAGCATTTTTGTTTATTCAAAAGTCTAAATTTTCATGCAAGATGAAAAAGCAAGATTATCAGATTTACAGAACAAACTACCTAAATGGCTGTTATTAAGACTTTTATGAATCCTCACAGTATGAAACAAGCTATAATCTGGGCTTTGAGCACATTTTGATGACAGGCAACACATAAGGCAAAATTCACATGGTTTCAAGGCTCATTAGCAGTCTGGAACTAAAGCAGAGTTCACAGAAAGTCAAAGGATCTGAAAAATATGATGGTCTCAGTAGGTCTCTTTTGGGAAGAAGAGAGAAATAGGGACCCATAGTTTTATGGGATAATATTTTGGCTTTTTTGCCTCTGAACTTCAAGAGAAATTAGAGAAGGCTAGGATACATTACATGGTACCAGGAAAAGCAGTTTCCTGGATGTGCCCCTGAACTCTAGGACACTTGGTACTAATCTGGAAGGATCAGTTCCTCACACCAAATGATTTGAGTGTTTCTGCTGCTAACCACCCCTCTTCCCAGGCTACATTCAGCTGCCCTTTCAACGCACACAGTTTGGGTTTCAAACCTGCTGCAGTGCTCTCTGGATGTCGATGCCCTGTCCCCAGGGCACAGCTGGGTTGGCAAGGCAATCCCCAGCATTGCCGCGACGGGAGATGTCGATCCGCTGCCTCCGAAGGTTCTGGAACGCCTCAGCCATCACCCGGACCCCATCATACGTTAGAGCTGATGTGTACTAGAAAGAAAAGAGGAATTGTACACTGCCTGTTAAAGTGAGCTGACCTCAGGCATGTTACACTGGCTTGCCTCATGGCACCTTTTCAGATGATTTGCCTTCTTTTTGCCTTTCCATCTAGGAAGTTTGACAGTCTCTTGCTCCCAGTAATCACTGTTGTCCTGTTGACTCATTATTTGGTGCCTTCTTCATCAAGGGTGGGAGAACAAAGGAGAAGCTCCTGATGCAGAGCTAAGGATACCTCTGCTTTGCCTTTCACTCTTCTAGCCCAGGTGCCTTCACTTTTACTCCCTGAAGAGAACTCAGTCTTAAAAGCCATTCACCTGTTACTGAGTCTTTCTGTTTAATTAGAAACATTGACCTGAACTTTTCAGGAACACATTATACAATGTAAATGTGAGATACATAAAATCAAATAACAAGTGACCCTTTCTGGTCACAGGTGGATGCCAGAAAACTCTACTTCAATGTGCAAAAAAATCCGTGAAAGATGAATTTATTCAAGCAGAAACTGTTGTAAAACTCTGACACAAATGGTAACCGTTAGACTTAATTCCTTTTCCTGTGATCCTTTACTGATTTGTTTGTAGCTTTCTTAACACTAATACTTCCAAACTTGACATTTCTATTGCTGAGTGTTTGTCATAAGCATATTTGTTTTCAAGCAAGAGATGTAATAGAAAACAACCTCCTCTCCTCCCTGCCCCTTGACAGCTTCAGGGTCTTCTGTGTTAGGAATTCAAATGTATTTCCCCTTCGCTGAACGTACAGATTTTAAATGCTCAAAAAGAATATATAGAAGTCTTTATTATGATAAACAAGTAAACAAGGTAAACAAGTATAAGGTTAAGGAGTTAATGAGGCTTTTTCTTTTTCAAATACTGAACATTATGAGGTGTTTAATCCTTAAACTTTGAGCAGGGTAAAAACTAGGAGACTGGGTGAATACACAAACTTGTGTATTTCTTATCAGACAGCAACACTCACCTAATAAAATTTAGACAATGTTGAGGCATCTAGAACAGATAATGTTCATCATTCTATTAAGTGTCAGGTTTACAGAGTGAGATTTAAGAGCTCTGTGCAATCACGGAGAGGTGTGTATAACTTGAACTGAGCCAGATGGACTTAAAATTAGTTTTTTATACCACTTGCCTTTGGCCTCTTCCAGTCCACACGAGGATGCTCCCTAGCATCATTATTCCTCCACTGCTGCATGATCCTGGCGGGAACAGCATCCGTGTAATTCACCAACTGGAAGCCAGTTACATTGGCTCCACTTTCCTTGAATTTGGTCAGGTCAATATCCATGAATCCCTAGTACAGGAGATAAACAGGGGAAGTTTATCTGAGGAATACACCTCTGGGTGGATAAGAGAAATCCTGCCTACGTATGAATACACCAACCAGCTTAGGAAAAACCTCCTCCCTCTGTATGGTCCAACTCAAGAGAGGCACCACTTCATCAACCACACAGTGAATTTCTCTTTCTTACAGGCTCTGGGTTGGACATATCCTGCAGTTTCCACCCAAGAAGACAAATAGCCATATTAATAGCAACTCATTTGCAATAAAGCCACTAGAATAATGTAAAAATATATCCTGAGTTATGCTTGGACTAAACAAATAAAATTCCCAAAATATATTATGCAGAATTATTTACTCACCTCTAACTCTTATGCAAAATTGTTCACCCAGCTCTGCCTTTTATTCACTTGGTCACTAACAGATAGGCTGCTGCTTTTCAAATCACAGTTTGTAGGGAAAAGCAAATTATGAGCAATGACAAAAAGAGTCTGTCTATTAGAAAAGCCAGTTTATAGGATTTGCTAATTTGTGAGAAAAAAAAGGATGTTTTTTTGACTCTACATTACTAACAAAATTTCTTTCATTTCTTTACTGTTCTCTACTTCTTGACCACTGCACGTGACGAACACAAGTGTGCCAATACAGGTGTGTATGAGGTTGGCATTGTAGAATTACTCCTGTTGAGTTAGAAGCAGAAAAATAGAGATTCACTAAAAGCAATATGGAGAAGAGGTTATTTTTTGGTCTCTCAGCTTTGATCCCTATCTCATCAGCACTGCTGCTACACAAAACTATTTGCTAGGCTTCCTTGCACTAAGCAGATGCTTGAACAAAGACTGTTTGGGCTGCTGTGTGTAAGACAAGATGCAGCCTGGTGATTTTTCTTTTGGAATATAGCACAAGAGATGCAGTCAATTATTTTCACTAATACCATCAGCAACCATAATACATGAGGGAAAATGGATGAGAATACTGTACACAAGGCAATCACTTGAGTAACAGAATAGCTTGTTTGAGCTCTGCCTTGCCACTGCGTGTTCTCTGCAGGCATCTTCCCAGCCTACCACTGGCTTTCTCTCTTTTGCTTCTCAAACATATGATGTTGTGAGTTAAAAAAGTCAAGTCACATTTTTTCCCAAGATATACCAGTCAGATTCCCTAAATGGTGCGCTCTCTGCACAAGCTGTGGGAACTAATGAGCTTATTAACTTCCAAGGCCAGGATCAGGCCGTTAGGTGGAAACCTGCTTTGGGAACTGACAGCTTACAAGGAAAAGACTAAATTGCCTTCTTACATCAGTGTCAGACCGAGGGAGTCATAAGTGACTCAAAAACATCTTTAAAGACTTTCACTTTTTTTCTTCCAGCTTTTTGTAAGCAATTTGGCATCCGCTTACAAAGCTGAGGATCGGATCTAGGTGTACAGATGCTCTAAACAGATGATTTGTTTTGCTTCAAAGTGCAGTGATTTAGGTTTAAAAAAAAAAAAAAAAAGAAAGTGTTGTTTTGTGTGTATGAATTTCTTAGAATGCTGGTTAAATTCACATCAATCTTGTTTGTAATTGCTAGTGTAGGGGTTTCAGAAAGCCAGAGCTGTGATTAATGAATAGGAAATGCAGCAGGATAATGTTCTCTGACATCTCAATGCATTTCAGGCCAAGTGTTTTTAGACATGCAGAGATCCAAAGGTTCAGTAAGAAGGACCTCACAGGTTGCCAACTGGTTATTCATGGCTAGGACCAAATTACACTGACATTTTGCTCCTAGGAGGTACTCAGGGGAAAGAGATCTGTCAAAAGAAACTACCACACAGCAGCTTGAAGCTTGTGCCACTAGCTCCTTCTTGGAAGGCCTACAAATGCATGAAGAAAAGTCCAAGTTCACAACAGAGTATGAGTAAGATGTCTGGTCTATTTAGTCCCCTCGACAAGCAGATTTAAACAGTTAAAGTCCAAAAAAAAGAAGATGACATCAGTCAACAGCAACTGAAAACATTGTCTTTCACTATTTTCTCCAAAATAAAGGATTCAGAAACTGAAGCAAGTATTCAGCAATATTAATTGGGACTCATTTTACGTACAATTCTAAAATAATCTGAATAGACAAAAGGAATTATTTCTTCCCAAAGTTTGCGCTAATTTTTCCTCGCTGATTTTTGACACAATTCAGGTTCTTTAAACAGTGTGGGGGGCCACTTAAGGTTTTCCAGTTGTTTCAGTCACTTAGGACCTTAGAGGCCATCATTAACCTTGAATATTTCTTTGCATTTTGGCTGTTATCAACTGCTGAAATAACAGTTTTCACCTGTTACCCTTCCTCCACATGCTCCACTACAAGGCTGGTACAGGTACAGTCTTAATTACAAAGGAATTTTAATTGCTGCACCACTGAAATCTGCTCAGAACAGGTCTGGGTGATGTAGCCAATTAACTGGGAATATCAGAGGTCAGGTATTTTAGAAAACAATTCTCAGAGAAAGTGAATTGTTGCTGGCTAACATGTAAACAAGAAAACACAAAATGTTCTGCAAACTGTCTCTTGAAAATACTTCTATTGACAAAGTGGCATCAGGAATTGAATACGCTTATTTTTCTTTCAGGAATATCAGTCAGGGCTTGTAAGAAGCAGGAGAACAGAAGAATGACAATATTTGCAAGCAAAGAAGTCATCAATCATCTGTCACCTCTTTTTAACTATAGCCATGTGATAAAAAAAAAAAATCTTTAGCTTTCAATTGGCCATATTTGGAAAACAGAAAATATATTCTTAAGAAATGACTAAGGAAAGACTTCCAACTCACTGCTGAGGGACAGCAGACGTACTTGTAGTAAGATCTTTACTATCAACCAGCTTGGGGAAGAACCATCACAGAAATGTTTACCTTTGCCATTCAATCAAGCACAGCAGAACTAAACATAGAAGTGAACAGTGCTGGAATGATGTACCACAGAGGTCCCTTGGAGTAGGCAAATGATTTTAAAACAGTTTGAAAAATTTACCAGTGAATAGAGTCACAGAATCATAGAATGCTAGAAGAAGCTCGCTTTGTAGCCACATCTGGAGCACAGTGCTGGAAATGAGCTGAATCCTTGGAAACTGGTGATATGTGACTTTTTTCAGGCTCTTTATACTTGAACCCTTTGGGATCTATCTATGGCATATGCAGGCATCTGTGCAGCACTGCTGGTCCTCCAGGGAGGAAGAAGAACATGGGAACTCAGCCTAGGCCCTGTGCTAGCACCCCTGGCAAAGCAGGCATAGTGGGACCCAGAGGCAACGCAGAGCTCCCCAGGACCCCAGATACTGTCACTGCCCCGAGTGTAGGTACTCCAGGGGCACAGTTCTCTCTGAGAACCATCAAAACCAGGCTGGAAGGGACATCATGTCATCCAGCCCACCCTCTGCCCCCGGATAGGATTAACTGTCCCTTTGATTTAAATTCATGTTGCAAAATCATCACCACACCTCAGAGAATATGGCCTCCTGCCTTCCATATGCCTAGAAAATGCCTGGTTTTGTCTGATTGCCATCGAATTAGCAGGCTGACAATAAATCACAAAAATCTGGACTATGATTGCTGTAGAATTAGCCATTGAATTAGCAGACTGACAGTAGAGACCAAAATCTCGGCCCATCCGTGCTGATGGGTGGAGACAGCCTCCCTTCTCCAAGCCTGCTCTGACTCACAGCATCTGCAACAAACAGCTCGAGCAACAGCCAGGCTCTGTTCAAAAGAGGAAACTTACTCTTTAGCTCATACCAGGAAGTCTTATCTCTGCGTTAATGAACCTCTCAAAGTGATTACACGCAGAAGTCCTGCCGCTAGTAAGCAATACGTGTAGTTGCTACAGACCTTCATGCCTTCAAATAGAAAACAGGGAAGGGCTTTTTCCTCACTGTGTTTTCCTTGCTGTGACTGTTCTTTAACTTGTTCTTAAATGGAAACCATTTTTCAGTCAAAGGTTGTTTTACTGTCCCATTGTCACTGCCTTGGTTGCTGGGAGAGGTGTCAGCTAGTTACACATTTACATTCCTCTCCACTGCTTGTGGGCTCTATCATCACAGGAAATGCATAATGCAGGAGGACTGATGACTTGAAATGGGCTTCATGAATCCATCTTGATTAACTGGTCCACGAAGGATCTGCCTTGAAAAGAAAACCCCCTAGAAATGAGCTAGCTTTTCAATCATATCCTGAACACTATGAGGAGCCAAGACTTGAGTGGACTGCACAGACGGCTGTCAGATGGCACAGGGAAAGCCTCATTCCTTTGTGTATGACCTTCCTCAAACCTGCCAGCACTTCTTACTTCCCTACGTGTCTCCTTTCACCTTCATATTTCACTGCCTCACTACACTCTGTCTCCTCTCCACACACTGGTGACACTGGGTGGAATCACTCCTTCTGGGACATCATCCCAGCCCACAGGAATGCTATAGACAGCAGAAGTCTCATCTACAGACATCAACAGACAGCCATCCACTGCTCCACACCTTCAAATTCTCTCTCTGTTTCTCTAGGCTGGTGTTAATTGCTGGAACTTTCTCTGCAGGGTGCCTCCTGCAGTGTAATCATGAAGCTGAGGTAACAGGCAGAAAGGGCTGGTTTCTGGGCAGGGTGCAGCTCATTATTTCATAAACCTATACACAGCCTAGTCATAGCTTAAAATCTGTGTGGCTTTGCACCAAGTATTGGCTTTTCTGAGAAAAAAGATATTAGCGAGTCTCCTTGAAGACTGACACATTCCTGAGAAACAATTGTTTTCTCTCCTCTCTGCTTCTTCTGAGCCTTCCAGATCTCCTTCTGAAACTGGTAAATCATCTCTGAATGAGGAGTTGGAAAATTCCTCCTTCTCTTGAATTACCTGGAGAAGGCTCTTGGCTGAATTAAATACAGTCCCCTCACCCCAGGAGTGAGTGTTACACCTATTTTGTCTCTTTCTACATGTGACAAAGAGACTGGAGTCTTATATTTTTCCTTTAATTTTTACAGGTTACACACTGACATATTCCTTTTTAAGAAAAAGCATTTAAGCATTTCCCACTGAACTTGGGTGGGTGCCACAGAAACCTGTGGCAGTATCAGGAAACTGGCACACCTCTCTTTAGATGCTATCTGTGTATGGCTTGCAATGCCATCCTGCTCCCTCCTAGCAGACTTTCTGACTGTAAGAAACTTTGCAGAGCAAAACAATTGCTTCTGAATGGCTGTAGATAGCTGAGTGAATACAAAGTGGCTCCTGTCATTCCCAGATACTCCCATGTCTTTTTGCAGGGAGTAAGAAGTTGAGTGTTTCCAGACGGAGCATCCCTAATATACCAAATTGTCTTCAAGCTTGACTTCTCCAGTGAAGCATCATTCCTCACTCCTATCAGTTTGCATTAATAAGAAAAGTATGTCAAAAAAGAGCCCATCTGCTCAAGTCTAATCCCAGCATGCCTTCCAACAAGAGAGGCTGCCTTCTGTGCTGCAGAATTGTTGGTGTGTCAAATCTCATTGTGGCACCAAAACATACATGTCCTCAGTGCAACATAGAAGTAAGTGAAGAAGAAAGAGAAAAGAAAGATTGGAGGGGGAGAACTATCAGACAGGATCCTAAGGCTGCAGTTTTGATGAGTCTGTCTTGTCCTGATCTATTGATGCAAAGCAAACCAAGTCAGGTGAGAATCCAGACTTCAACGACATGGGGCTGGAGATGACCATTAACTTTTTTTTTTTTTTTTGGTACAGCTCTATAGATTTCATTGTGACATTAACTGCATCAGCTCTATCCTACTGCTGCAGCACATTCTGGATAGAAATGATCACACACATCTTGCTGGAAAGCTCAATCTAGACAGAGGGACAGATGCTCTAGGTGGATGTGCTTTAGAGAGCTTGCAGAGCAGAAACTGATTTAAAGGTTAGGGAAATGTGTCATGTAATGACAAATGCCAGGACTTCAATCAAACATAAGATTAAGGGATGGCCTGATCACAGTTTGCAGGGACCAAAACATCACTAATGAAATACTTGGTCTAGCAAACAGAGCATAAATCTGATGGAGGAAGCTGAAGCTAGGCAAGTATTGACTAGAAGAAAACACCAATGAAGTCACCATGGGGAAGCTACTAAGAATTTATACATCACCCATTGCCAGCTGAGCTGGAGTAATGCATTGGGAAACTGCAAATGGCTGAGGAAACTTGTTAGTTTAACACTATTTTGCCGAGATTTAAGCAAAGACATTTTCCTTTCCATGGCTGTAATATAATCTGTCAATCACTCACCTGATGCTCAGTGATTTTTTTTAAAGCCCCATTAAGTCACTCATGCTTTTGAGCCCTCGTTAACTACTGTAAAAATACTTTCAAGGTTGCAGTTCATATTCTCCCATGTGGGCAATTTTTGTATCAAACCCAGATGATTTTCTTTTACATGAGACTCTCTAATTCAGGCAAAAATAGTTCAGGATACTGCTGTGTCTTTTACTATCAGTAATTCAGATGAGATGTTATAAAAGCTTATTCTGCTTGATAATCTTTGAATCAGGACAGAAGAGCTGTTTGGAAGTGAAATGCAAGCCTCAGAAATTTCACTGGTACATGATATTTTCTTCCTCTGCCCAAAAAATATTTTTTTCTCATGAGTCTACTTGCACAACCCCCTGAGAAATAGGAAAGGTCTAACTGGTACCCTTTTAGAAACCTAAAAATAGCTTAGGACACCTCTTTCCAATTTAAGGATACAGTTTTTGCCAGACCAGGCATCTTGAGATCTTACCAGGACAAGAAGTTGATGACATCCTTTTGGAAACTCCCACAAAACTAGAGTTTCCAATCAGCCAGTGATACAAACCTGAGTACTGAGGAGGCAAGAGACAGCATTAAGAACTATAAAGTGATTAAAATAAACACGGCAGCTTTCAAGATGATTGGAGGCTGAGAACCACATTTTACCTCCAGGCAAGCTGAATTAAGGGGTCAGTGCAGGGAGTGGGGCCATCAGCACATGGCCAGTGCCACACTTTTGCTGAGGCTTGTACTCAGAATGGGCACAAAAGAAGCCACCTGGACAGCCACAGCACATACTGCAGCATGTACCTGTGCTGCATTGCTTTAGGGGGGCTGATCTGTGCCTATGCTGATGAACTTTGCTCCACAGGCATGTACACATCTTTTTTGACAGCTAATTTGGGCAGGTACCCCTTCCTCACTGTCTGCATTAGCTGTTGGTCTCAGGTCACTGTATCTCAGCCCTGGTGGTGCAGAAATTCTACCTTCCATTTTTGTGGGGGGGGGGGGGAAAGTCAGAGAGGCCAATTTAAAGCACAAGTGAACTGAATCAAACCGGTAGATTTTGCCAGATGCCTGCACAAGTGAAGCTTGTAGCAAAGCTACTGTGCTGATCATCTCCGAAGCTACCACAACTGCTTGCAGAGTGCAAGTCTGCCCATAGATTAACTCAGCACTGACACAAGCTGATGTAAACTACACAGGAAAAAATGCTTACCTCTGCTAACTAACTCTGTGTTTACCTTTACTTTTCCCTGCTACTCCTAGCATCAGCAATCTCATATACTTATCTATTCAACTACAAAAGATAACATCTGCTAAAAGAATGATCTAGGCTAATGCACCAGGAATGAAAAAAAAAGGCTAAAACACTGTATGTGGCAGCTGTCTTTCATATTGTTCTTTTAAAGATGGGTCATAGAAATGTCACTTATTTTGAGACAAAGATTTTCTTCTGCCCAAGAGAGTTGATGTTCTCCCACTACTAACAGTAGCCAGCCTCCCTCCCTGGCACAGGACAAACAGATACACAAAGCCAAGGTTATGAGAAAAAAAGAATGTAACATTAAAAGAAAGGAATCTCAGAAGTTTCTAAGCTTACACTTCTGATCATATTGACTAATTTTTTTTTTTTGCTTTATGGTTGCTAGACTGATGCTCTCAAAGGCTAAGAACAAAGCTTAGAAAAATAAGATTCACAAAAACAAACACTTCTTAAAGTAGCCCAAACTCTTTGAGTTCCAAAAGGAAAAATAGAGATAAAGAGAGACAGGAGTGAAGCAGAGATATGATTGCAACCCTCCCAGTGCCCTTACACCTGACAAATATCCATGCTGGCAGCTGGCAAAAGCTAACTAGGGTAACACTAACAGGTACTGGTTGAGGATCAAGTTTACATGAGTTCACAAAAGCCATAGACAGTGCCAAATTTCCCTCAAGGAGAGGCAGGGATGCTCACAGGAACCCTTCCCCTGGCAGTGATGTTGCAGACAGACCTTCATGGAACAGGCAGGGCTGAGTAGACAAGACAGGTTGTGTCTTTAACAGGCATAGCAGATTTGCAGCAGGTTGTTTGCCCATGGCCTAAGGTTCAGAACAGTTTCATTTCGTTTGTGAACACAGAAATATTATTGTCTCACCTTGGCAACAGCAATTCCATTGAAAAAGAAAACTGCTCCTGCTAGGAAATACTAGCTTTCATTTGCTGCTACTTGTCAAGTTCTGCTTGGTGCTTTACTACTGTTCACCCGACAGCAACTGCTGGGCCAACAAGCAGTGATTAATGCAAACCAGTTCCTCTTTGCTCATCAATTGTCTGTGACCCGACAGGAACTTCCTCCATGTTCAAATTATGCTCATGGATGATTTTTGTAGGTCTTATTCAGCCTGTGCATTGCCTTGCAATCTCACTTGCTTTGCATTCCTGATGTAACACCATTCTGGACCCACTGTAACTGGGAAGTAGTATGTGGCTGCTTATTTTTTATCTGAGTATAGCTCTGAAAAACCACATAGCCAAAAATAAGTATATCAGTGGGGTTATCCATAAATAATCCCATCATTTGCAGTGTATCATCTCCATAATTGTTTCACCATGGGAAAGGGCCCAAGAAGATTAGGTGGTGTTGCAAAAAAACAGATATAGAAAATTCATCCCCTTGCTTCAGCTAGTGCAGATAACTTGGTGGTCAAGAACCAGCTTAGCACTCACTTGACTTGTGCAAATGCAGGGCTGGGAGACTTATCTTCATATAGAATGAGACTACAACTCCATCAGTCAGCACAGGGTATGAAAAATAACTCATTTGGAAATGTTCAGGCACTTGCAGTTTTTAGGTCTTAATTTATTCTCTTATGACCCAGTACTCCAGAATGAGCCACTTCCACAAAACTGGTCTGTTTTCTAGGCATGCGGGTGTGCACATGAGGGTATGTGTTTGTGTGTAGGCAATGCCTGCCGTGTCATCTTAGAACTCATCTGCACTGAAGAATATGGAGTGTTTAAGGTCTATCCACTATGTGTATGAGTCAGTGGAAATAAATTACAGCATGTTACACCTTCTGAAGGCTCTAATGCAACAATGAGATGTCCTTAGAAGAGGGTAAAACCTACTGTGATCTCTTGGATCAGAGCATCCACACTGTGGTTTAACCCTGCCAGACACCAGCTTCCCACATTGTGCCAATCCTTTATAACACCTCTGGCCAACTCCACACAAGGGAGGCTTGCAGACTTTTCTCACTGCCGTATGGGCTCAGAAACATGAGATCTTCATGGCCTTTTTGCCATTCTCTTTGCTGAATCCATCAGCAAGTAGCTCTGAGCAGCGAGTAGCTCCCAGAGAATGATTTGGCTTCTGATGTCTGAACCTGTCTGTGTGCATGGCAGAATCACAAAGCCTGTTCTGCCCTGGAAAGGAATCTCTTAAAATTGACAGGTGATAGTCTTATTTTTTAAACAGTTTTCCCATGTCATTTGATTATGCTCTACTATTTCAGGTTTTGTAAAATGTTCTCTCTGGAGTTTGGCTCTTGTGCTGTGATAAGTTTTAAGGAGCAGGAAAGACCAAAGGAAAGAGCTTGAATTCCTTTCAGTCTTCTCTCCTCAAATGAAAGCTGCTTGAAAAGTATGGGTGTCTCTGGTGTTCCAGTCAGATCCTGTAGGTCCTTGGAACCCAAAGCACTCTCTGCTGTGTGGCAGCTGGAAGACAGCATCTCTCTGCAGAGGGGCTGGGGAAATGAAGAGCCTTTTGCTCTGAGTTAATTATTTATAACCCATGTTGGCTGAGTATGCAGTCTCTCCCAGTCAGTTCTGTCCTCTCAGCATTCGTGCAAAGGCTAAGAAAACAAATTAAAGATGGGAAAAGAGTGCTTTCTCAGACTGAACAGGGGATAGTGTGGTATCATAAGCCAGAGGGAAATGTCCTTCAAAACTTAAACGTCTGAGTATTACACCACCTCATGCCTTTAATGTATTTATCCTTATAAAACCATATGGAGAGAAACGGTGATATCATTCTCATTTAACCTTCTGCATGGGTATACATAAAAGCTCACAGACACACACACTCCAGCTACTCCAGACAGTTTCCTTGCTTAACTTTAATGAAAGGACTTTCATAAACATCTGAGAACCAAGACCTGGATTACAGCAAATAATATATATTTTTTAAAAATTAGCAACGAAAGTTATTGGCTGCTCTATGGTTTGCATGTCTCCCCCTGCACAATGTAACATTTTTAACTTTGTAATTACATGGTAGGCACCCAGCATAGAAGTGCAGGGTCGGTATCAGGGCATTGTGGGGTAATTATTAAGCCATTTTTGTCTTGTAAATTACAGAGTTATCTTGGGACTGAGAGAAGGAGAAGGGCAGCAACTGCTTGACTAATCAGTAGTTTAAAGTTTAATTACCCCAGGCATGACGTGCTGCCTCACAGACTCAGCTGTGGGAGGGAAGAAAGGCTCCAGACCCTGCACGTGTCTCACCCTGCACAGACATAGTGGATCATGGGGAAAACAGTCTCAGTCCCAGGCTGCCAACAGTGGCTCATCCTCTGCTCTGCGTTGTCTGGGATGGATGGACACAGGGTAGGAGCTCTGCTGCAGAAAACCTCCAGTTGTCCTATGGATTGAGGTTATTCCTCTCTCTTATTCCAGACCTCCCTTGGCTGAGAAATTCTCCAGCCTCCTAGAAGAGGACAGCATGTTGCTGCAGGAAGATGGCTCTGCCACTGCCCCATACCACTCTGTCCTCAGGCAGCACCTCCCTGCATTAAAGAGATTATCCTTTCCTTAAAGAAATCTTTACATCCAATTAATTTCTTAGGGCCATGACAGTCAGTGAATATAAGAGGAGGAAAAAACCTCTGAACAAGTGCAGCTGAAGAGAGGAATGAGAATATGTGGGAGAAAACTCTCACACCAAGGTCAGGGAAGGAGGCCCAGAGCAGAGGTTCCTCTGCAGCCTGTGGTGCGGCCCATGGTAAAGCCCTGCCCCTGCAGCAATGGAGGCCATGGGGGAGCAGAGATCCACCTGCAGCCTGGAGAGGACCCCACACGGGAGCTGGTGGATGCCTAAAGGAGGCTGTGACCAATGGGAAACTTGTGCTGTAGCAGGCTCCTGTCAAGACCTGTGGACCTGTGGAGAGATGAGCCCATGGTGGAGCAGGTTTGTGTCAGGACTTGTAACTTCACAGGGGACTTTTCCTGAAGGACTGTACCCCATGGAAGGAGACCCACACTGAACCCACACTGAACCAGTTTGTGAAGAACTTATTCACTGAAGCCTATGGGAAGGATTCACATTGAAGAAGTTCATGGAGGGCTGACTCCCGTGGGAGAGGCTCCATGCTGGAGCAGAAGAAGAGTGTGAGTAGTCCTCCCTCTGAGAGCAAGAAGCAGGAAAAGCAACATGTGATGAACTGACTGCAACTCCCATTCCCCCTCCTCCTGTGCTGCTGGAGGGGAGGAGGTAGAGAAAATGAGGAGTAAAGTTAAGCTTGGGAAGAACGGAGTGATGGAGGTAAGGTGTTTTTAAGATTTGGGTTTCATTTCTCATTATCTTTCTCTGATTTGATCGGTAGTAAATAAAACTAAGTTCCCCAACTCAAGTCTCTTGTCTGTGATGGTAATTGCTAAGTGATCTCCCTATCCTTACCTCAACCCACAAACCTTTCATTATATTTTCTCTACCCTGTCCAGCTTAGGGAAGTGACAGAGTGGCTTTGGGGGATACCCAGCATCCATCTAGGATCAACACACCACAAAACCACAGCAACTTTGGAGATACTCTGCAGATAATCTTACTGGCTCAAGAGAGAAATCATCACAAGCAGAATACCGGAAAGACTTCTGATTTTTACCAAAAGGTTAATGACAAAAAAGATGTCCAGCTCAGTAACTGCAAGTATCATGTGTTACAAATGATGACACAGCAAAATATCCTCACCAACAAGGGCAACTCACCATATTTGCCAGTATGTAGTGGTACCCATTCCCATTTTTTTCAAGCTTGATGATCTGCAAGATTAAAAGCAAGGATATTTAGCAGAGATCAACTAAGGACAAAGAATTTCATTCTTTCTGTCCTTCCTACCCTCCATCTTTCCCAGTAAGACTGTTCAGTTGTGGACAGCAAGACATAGCAAAAGAAAAGTACATGATATTGTCCAGCAATGATAAAGCTTTCGCCTATGATACTTGAGCAGCAAGACTGAAATTAGACAGAACAAGATCTCAAAGCAGATTCCACAGGCAGGGAGAATAACCTACCTAAAACAAGCTGTTTCTTGTGGGCTCAGGGAAAAAAAATGCCCTATTTTTTTTAATGGTTAAATAAGATTTACATTTCAGACATTAAAGGAACAAAATGGGGATCTGGGGTCCCTTTGTCTTGTGAATGCAGCTGAGAGCTGCGTTATGAATAGCTGAGAGCTATTTTGCACATCCTTCAGGCTGGAGTCCCTGCTGCAGACACCTGTCTGGGTGAGATGTCAGGAGGTTTAGACTGTAGGATAACTTTTCTCCTTTAATGCATTGGAGTAGCTTCAAACCACATCTCCAGAACAAATCTGCCTGGGCAAGTCACAGAGGATTTCCCTTGCACATTCACTGGGATTATTTATATCTTCATATTCATGCTGTCCCGATATATGCTCTTTGCCACTTAGTCTTTTCTCCCTGATGCCTGCAGAGTTAGGTTTTTATTCTCTTTTATCAACACAATTGCTTACAGATCTGTAACATTTGGAAGTGTCTATATTAGCTGGAAACTTTTCCCTTGTCTGTGTAGAAAGGCATTAACTTTGCAGGCTCGCCTGTGATTATGGGT
This sequence comes from Urocolius indicus, assembly GCA_013401255.1. NCBI lineage: Eukaryota > Metazoa > Chordata > Aves > Coliiformes > Coliidae > Urocolius > Urocolius indicus. Next base: position 276,151 of record WBNH01004020.1, read on the forward strand.
GACAGAGTCATTGATCAGATGGTCTCTGACTGTCTTTTTATCTTTTGATGAAAAAAAATACAGAAAGAATACAGCTAAATATCACATTTTTCTTACTGACTCCTTGTTTTCACTGAAACTCTTCTCCACTGATTTCCAGCAGCACTATTCTTACCAGATTACTAGAGCCAGGTACCATCTGTGTTTCAGCCAATCCATATACAGAGAGAAGACAGTGGAAAAAAAAAAGCCCAAACCAACATGCCCTCAGAACCTGAAAAAACACAAAAATTGCCACTTTCTGAGAGAACTGTGCTGTTTCCATAAGGTTTCTTTCTTGGCATCACTGCCCCTTACTTCCATTGTTGTACGAATTGATTCTGAATTACTACCTGCATTGCCAACACTCAGGCAAAATCTGCACAAACAGTAGCATGGCCAGAAAGATCTTTACAGCCAGAATGATAATAAAATGACTGCTGTGTTGGATTCAAATGGAGATCAGTCTACCCAGGACTCTTCTCTGATACCAAGCTGGTAGCAGGTAATGGAGAAATGTCAGACAAAGGCATGCACAGGCTGATCCTCCCCATGGGACAAGCGCTCCCAGATTATGTGAGCAGCCATTTAGGGATTTCCAAACGGATTATAAATGAATGAACTGACACTTGCTCTGTGCAACTGGTTTCTCTGCCTTAGCCTTTCTCTGATGAAGTGCTCTTGTATGCACGTTAAAACTCATCTGGTTCCCAGCATTAACGTGGGAGTGGCAATTAACTCCAAAGCAGTTTTCATTTAGTAGCAGTTTCTTATGCAACTAATGTCAGCTCCACCAGCTTCACTACCCTGTGGTTCTCCACCCAGGATCCCTCAGGATTGCTAATGCTGAGCCGTCTGAAACCCTCAGAAAAATAGCCTCTATATACCTAAAGCTATAAGATATATTCTCTTCTTATGGGTACTAAGTATCTTCCAATGCCAGATCTGACTAGCAAAACCAGACTCAGCTTATCCCCTTCCGTTCATCGACTGAGACTAACCTTTGCAGTAAGTCTCAGACCTCATGGGAGGAAGAAGCTTCTCCAGGGCACTGTGATGTCTACAAATTACCATCGAATTCCCCATTTCGCCAGGGTCAACAATAGCTGCATTGTCTCCTTCTGCTCAAACTCTCCTTTTGTCATTTTATTAGGTGTCAGAGTCGATGAAACAGTGAGTGCTGCTATCCACCTTTCCCTGAGCCGTTAATCTTGCAACACATCCACCTGAATTATGAGGCTTGCTTCCTGTGTTTTACACAGTTATTTGTGATCTTAATTTATTTTAAAATGCTTGTTCAGTCCTAATGTGTCCGGACTGCAGTAGCAAGCTGAGGTTATAATAGCATTTATCACTTAGCCTGAACATACTGAGAGGCTGTGCTGGGCTGCATGCTGATAGCTCACTTGGGCCACCTAGGTTTCATTACCCACTTCTTAATGGGCCAGTTTGACATCTATTAGAGAGAAATCCTCTCAGAGTGAAACAGTGACAAAGGAGAAATTCCAGTTATTCATTTTAATGAAAGACAAGAAAGAAACAATACAGGGCTTTGATGGAATACAACCCACTGCTTACTTATCCCATTAAGGCTACACAGCATGGCCCTGCAGATATCCTGTCCTGAACCAAGGCCTGGCTCATAAACGACAGTTACCTCGGCAAAGATAAATCATGCCCTTGAGACACGACACAGAGAAATCTCTGAGAGAAAAATCAGGTCATTTTCCCACATAGCATTAACACATTGAGCACTGGCTCCTCTACAGCTGTTGTCTCCAGAATGTGAGGACTGCCTTGCTGGAGTTAACAGTGGTTTTTTGTTATACATGTTCAGAGTAAGGAAAAGAAATTGAAAGTGTGGGCAAGCACCAGTACGTATGTGTGAGGGACTGATGCTCAACAACCATCCCAGGGAGCACAAGTCCACAGCCACTAAAAGACAGAGACAGGCTTGTGAGAGAAGCTATAAGTATTAAAATGGCTCTGAGAGGCTGAGGCAGCTCTTTGAACACCCCAGACATTCAAAGAGACAGGGCAAACAGAGCAGTGCCATCCACACAGAGGTTACTGGTGTGGTCAACTGAGAGATCTGACATCAGACTGAGTTTAAGTCCCAGCTGAATGTCAAGTGATAATGAGCTGAGTACTATCTTTAACTCCCTCTGGTCATCTGCGTGTTGTGAAAGACCTGGCATTCCCTGCTTACACTGGGATAACTACCTCTGCTCTCAGAAATCCCTGCATACTCAGAAAAAGAAAGCAAATAAGGATGAAAATGAGCTGCACAGGTCAGAAAAAGTTATTCACAGACCTATTACCAACAGGAGTGTTACCTCCTAGGCACAGACATCTGTTGGAATTGCTCTGTCTTTAATGTAGGAAAATACAACATTGTCCCTTTTTTTTTTTACTGGGTGTAGATTTTTTTTTACAGTGTTTCAAAACAATTTACCACAAGATACAGATTTTTAGTGATCTTGCAATCACTGTTCTTCTACAAGCTTTGTTTGTGTCTATTTAAGTCTTGCTCCTTCTGTGAAGGAGTTTGAAATAAAGATGCATTTTCCTGTTCATATGAGGATAACTAGATAATATTTTATCACAAAACTTAACTTGCTGTTAGAAAAACCAGGCTTAAAAAACCTAACATCATTAATCCTAGAAATCTGATTTACCCTATAGGAAAGCCTGCAGAAAAGGCAAGTTCACTGCCTAGGTCCTGTCAAAAAGTTTATTCACCATCAGCTACTCCATGGTCAGAGAGAAGACTTTACCCTCCAGAATAATCTGATCTCTTCTCCATGTGTGTGACCTTTATTTTGAGGTTAAAATCTACTACTTGCTTCATTGTTGTAGATAAATAGCACCCAGAGACATCCAACAAGGATGGATTGTGCTCATTGCTGAGCTGTGCAGCTGGTGAAATGGCAGTCCTGGCCCCAGACAACGAGCAGCTGAAGTGTGAGACAGGAGATGACAGGTAGCTTAGACAAGGAGACGCGTGAAGCATGAGGTAAGAGTGAGCTGGTTATGAAAAGTATGATGGTGGGAGTCACAGTGCACCGGCTGCATGGCACTGAGGGGCCCTTTCTAAGCTACGTGAGATGGGAGTCCCAGCATTGGGCAAGGCCTTGGTTGTAGGTGTAAGAGGGAAAGGTAATGTGGCTGGAGTTGAAGAGGGGGCACAAGTGTGGAATGAGACCTGTCCTGGGCTTGCAGTGGTCTCCTATCCACAGAAGTCTGTATTCAGGACTCGGAAAAAACTTGAAGGGAAATATAGAGGAAAGAAGATGGGGGAAATTTGGGTCTGCACTACTAGGCAACTCATCTAGATTAAGGATGGGTGAGTAAGGCAGGGCACACAACCTAGATGTTGATTTTATTGCATATCTTACTTGCCTTGTGGCCATGAGCTGACTAAACAGCCAGTGAACGAACAAGTTTCTCCCACTGCAAGGAATGAGGGGAGCTGGAAACATCCAGTCCTGCTGCAGCCTGGATGTCCTAGGAGGATGGTGAGCTCTAGTGTGATCTGGAGACAGCGCTCCTGAGGATATTACGGATGTATCATAAAGCTTTTCTATCTCTGTCCTCTTGGTACCGGTTGTGAGAGTTTGGTGCAGCACGTGGAGGCTGGAGGACCAGGAGTCTAGCAGTGCCAATTCACACCTCCACCCTAACTCACAGAGGTGTGTAAAACTCAGCAGAAAAAAAGCAAGTGTCATGTCTTGTGCATGCTTCTTGAAAGAATTAGCACAAAGCAAATTTGTTGAGGAGTAAGGGGTAAAGGGCCTAGCAGAAGAGTCAAAGAAGAAAGGAACATGGAGCAGCAGATCTCACTCAGCCTGAATACATGACAGCTCCTAGTATTTATGGGGATTTGCAGTTTTCCACTATAACACAATGGAGAAATATGTGCAAGCTCAGCAGCCTGCTGCAATGCACACACACCACATCCAATGAGAGATGCAATGAGATATGGATCAGACAAGAATGGGGAGGAGAATTTCTCCAGGAGAAACAATCCTTTCTATCCTGCATGCAAGACCCCTCCCTTGCACCAATACAACCTTGCTAAGGATGATGTTCAGCCGCTCAGTTTCACAGTCCACCACCACCAGCCTTTCCTTCTTCTTCTCCAGCTCCTGGAACAGCACACGGTAGCCCTCTTCTGTTGTTGTCAGGATGTTGACAGCTGTCACCTGCCAGTTCTTCTCAGCTGCAGTGTCCAGCACCTTCTGTAGGACTGACAACCCTACACAGGAAGAAAGGGGGAAGAGGACAGCAGATTTCAGTTGTGCAGTGGCATCTTTCCATCTTTCTGACAGCTGCCTCGAGCCAGGCTAGAGACAGCGTCACAAGAGTGCGGCAGAACTACTGAGAGCAGCTAACAGTCTAGCATCTTACCCAAACACAGCTGGGCTAGAATTAATGACTACTGCTTTTTCTGTCCTAGCACAGGGAAATAGGATGACTTCAGGCCTAGTTTTCCTTTGTAATCGGCAGATCAGTCTCGTTGATTTGGCCCTGCTGTGGAATTCAGATAAGAGCTCTAATCCCCATTTTCTTCTCTGTCCCTACCCCAATCACTTGATATCTCTGAGCCATAGTTCCCTTCTCATCTTTGATCTGTTTAGGCTGTATGCTCTCAGGGTTAGGGACACCCTCAGCAATCACAATACACAATCATATTCAGTGTCTTTGTCTCTCTTAGCGTCTCATCAGAAAACGTCATTATTTTTAAAAGGATCTTCCCTAAATTGCATGCACAGCTTTCCAGAGATACACATAGTCAGCACTGCTCTGGAGTCCTGCTAGATAGCCCTACCTACTGCAGTTCATTTGGGATATTCAGCGTGCCTATGCCTCGTGACAACAGAAAGCAGGATGATATGCTTTTATACCTTCTCCTTGTCTCTTAAGGTCATCCTGTCCCTGCAAAGGCTAATGATAGCTTCTAGGACAGAGCTGTGAATCACCCTTACCTCTGTGCTGTCCTCCACAAGTCCATTTTACTCTCAGCCCTTAAGTTTGGAGATTTAAAGGTATCTGAGAGCTTGGAAAACTGAATATTCCAAGAACCCAGCAAAGGCTTTCATTAATAGGCAACTAACCTGCACCAACACAAGGAACTTAGAATTTTCCAAGCTACCTGCCAGAAACACACACATGTATCACAACTGGATATGGTCTCAGGTGGTGCCTGAGCAGCTGTGGGTTCATGTTTACACACAGAGAACTTGATATCCTTGACTTAAACTAATATGGGACCTATGCAACAGAAACAATTCCTCTATTTGAAACTCAAACCACTTATTAAATATTTCCCTTGGTTTGATGGGATTCAGAAGTGACCCTATGAACACAGGTATAGTAGGTCAGGCTAATGCTTCAACTAGATCAAAGCCCACCTTCACTGGTACTAGATGGTTAGAAAAGGAACAGAAAACAGGCAAGAGGTAAGGTGATCCTTCCTTTAGTTACCCTCTCAGCCTCAAACAATCCACAGCAAAAGGACTTCTTGAGGCACAGACTCCATCTAGACCACTCACATACACTTGTGACTTACCCCGGTCTGCATCATAAATGTACACAAACTTCTGCCAGCTGTAGTGCTCAATGACACTGATGAGGGCATCCTGGAGCTCTGGGCGAAGCTGAAGAACAAACTGGTTGGAGGTGTCAACTGGGAAGCTTGGTGTTATGAAGCAGACGTGGAGAGCCCCGCAGAAAGACGTGAGCATGTTGACCGTCCTCCTTTCATAAAATCCAAAGATGGCGTAGACACCCTTGGAGAACTGCGAGCAGACTGGAGCAGTAGAGAGAAAGATTGTGAGGGTAGAAGGACATGGAAGTTCCTCAGGGAAGTTACAAAACTGAACCTTTTCCCAGAGATATGCTGTAGGATCTCTGGACTAGGTACTTTTCCCCAAGGCCTATGGGCTGGTGAACACAACCTGTGGAGAACAGGGCTTGTGGCCATGGAGTGCTCTGCTTTTGATCTTCACAGACCTGCTTTACCTTTGATAAGCAGAAGTGATACGGGAGAGACACTGAAGATTTTGTTGCTGCTGGGATAAAATCTGTTAACTGAACAAGGGAAACAGCAAAAAAAAAAGCATGGTGGCTGACCCAGCCCTGCCACCTTGAGATGGCATCTGGAGCTACTATATATTACCAGGGAGAAAGGCTGCAATTACAGTTTGCTATTGCAGACTCAGATGCATTCAAGCAGCAGAAGTAATGCATTTACACCACACCACTGCTCTTTGTGGCCAATGACTCCAGGACAAAACCATGCATTTGACCTCAGAAACTGAGATCACACTGAAAGGGTATCTTCTGCAAAGGTTTACTTAGATTCAGTGCAGTCATGGTACACCTAGAGAGAGGTTTGTCCTGGGACACGAGCTGCTGTCTCTGAAATCAGAGCCGCTGACACGAGGGGTGCATTGGTATTTGGGGAAACCTGAGTGGCAATTTCTAGTTTCCTCAGAAAGCCATGGTGGGGAAGGTTGTGGGCTGGGTGAGGCAGTGGTGGTGGCCTAGAAGGTCTCCATGAGGACTGCTTGCTGAGTTCTCTCACAGATGTTTGTGTCTGTGCTCTCTCAGGTTGGAGACGTTCTCAGGAGAGCACTTAATGAGATTGTGGGAGCTGCTGGAAAAATACCTCAGGATCTCAGTGAGGCAGAGAGAGTTCACACTTTGGATTGTAAAGCTTAGCCTCTGAGGCAGTCAGGCTCATTTAATATCATCCCTGTTTATGTCATATGCCAAGCTACAATCAATATATCTCCAGACTGGAGGTGGTGGGAGTGACAGCAATTTCCCTGTGTCAGAACTCCTGGCGCTAGTGTCTCCTCCTGTTGTCACTCTGACTCTGAAGACCTTTGGCTGTGACATTTATACCGACTCAACACTTCACACATCACTCACAAGCCCCACTCCCAACAGAGTGCAGGGTAAGAAGTTGGATGTGACATTTTGGGGTCCCCTGGCAAGTGCTTTGCACTGCTTGGGAATCCCTTGACCTGGTTTACACTGATAGCTGCCAGGACCAAACCTTCTGCATGTGTGGCTGGAGACAGGCTCCTAAATACGAACTTACTGTATCCATAGCTGGGCTCCATCCAGTCTCTGTCCCTCCATTGGGGACCAGAAGCCACACCAAACTGGCTTACAGCCATCCTGGATAAGATTACCTTGTTCTCACTTTTGCCAGCATCAAATATGCAGAGGGAAGAGTAAGAAATCTGGCTTCTCACTGTGCAAAGCAAGTCTCAGCTCCCATCTCACCATCAAAATGAAGCAGATAGATTTTTGAAAATGCATAGAGTGTTGAGAATTGAGAACTGAATCCCACGACTCTGGTGATAACTTTTTCTTCCTCCAGGAGTTGAGTCCAAGTTTTGGGCATCCCAGGAGTTCGTCCTCAAGGTTACTCATTCTCTTTACATTGCTCAGTGTACATGATCTCACATACCTCAACACCTTTCTCCCTCAAGAGAATTTATATTGCTGCAGGGCAGAGACTTCTCGTGAAGCCTAAACCGTGACAGAAATAAACCCCTCTTCTATTTTCATGGCAGTGTCTCTCTCTGCAATCAGCAATTGTGTCTGTATCAGCTGAAGTCACTGCCCTCATCGTGAGACTGACACATTCAGGAAGAAAAGTAGCAGATATGGATTGAAATAGTCTGAAATCTTTTCCATGTGACTGGACCAATGGGTCTAATGAACAGTGCGATATACCACATGTGAGAGATCAGAACGTGATCTCTGCAGACCCGGGCTTCAGACTCACCGAATGATTAAAATGACATTCTCAGGGCAGCAGAACAATCCAGCACAATTACCCAGACAAGAAACTTCATTGCCTTGTTTTGTTTTAGGCAAGCCTTGGCTTCCTTGAATTTTATTTTCTATTCAAAATGAATCCATTATTTTTTAGATTTCTTCTCTTTTTTTTTTAACTCTCTGTCTCAGTCACGCTCAGGCAGCCCTCCCACACTGTTCTGAGATACTCATCAATCCCAGTGTTTGAAACAGATTGCACCAAAGACAACTGGGACAACGAACAGTCTTTATCATTAGTAAGTCTGGAATGAACCATAGCTCGCTTTGTACTTTCAGACTAAGAGGGACCATGGACTAGGCAGATAATTTGGGAAAAAAAAGACAAAAAAAAAGACTTGCTGAGGGTTATCACCCAAAGAACAACAAAGGACTTGTTGTGTCAATTAAAATGAAAAGAGTGACAGCTGCAACCACCTTTCTGGGACTGAACTTGACATAACATACATGCAGTGACTGCAGAATCGTTTAAAGCTTAGGATTATTTTAAATTACAGATGTTCCAAATGAATTTACCCAGTAAAACTAAAAAGAAGTTACTTGCCATTTAATTAATGCACTAAGAGATCACTGGAATTTCTTTATATTCCTTTTATTTGTTGTAATACACAAATTTATTAGCAGTTGTGTTATTATTTGACTGCTCTACAACTTCCCAATAACAAACTATTAGGAACTGCAAACCTTTAGAGCAAACAAACATTTTAAACTCTGTTTTTCTAGGGGGCAGGAAGTCTGTCATTTCCTCAGCAGTCCCTAGCCCTTGACTGATGCTTTTCTAAAAAGATTAAGAAATATAAAAGGGACAAAGATCAAACTAGAATGGAAGGTCCAAGATATTGAGCTCCTCTGGAGCTCTTCACTTTGCAAGCCTCCTGCCATGTACCTGTTAGCTAAATGACCACGGCCTGGCTTTTCCTACAGAAGAGAGTTTCAGTCAATCTGATAATTAACTCTAGCAGCTGAATTTGGACAGCTCAGCCTCTGAAGCTTATTCCCGTGGGCAGGAAACTGGGTAAAACACAACAACATAAACATTTGCTTATCCAAGGATATGAGCAAGAGTGAATTGTGTTTCCTTGGATGCAAATGCAGACATTTGTGACAGTTTTCAAGTGCTATTCTTGGCCTCTGGGCTGCACAAAGGCAAAGAAGGACAGAGAAGTCTATTCTGACTGTAACTATGCTATTATCCTACAATGAATTTGTAATTAAATACAAAATAGTTTTCCTCTAAACAAGTCCTCAGAAAATGTAGTTCACAAGGACTGATAACTATGGCATCTGTATTTACCCTGATCAGTCATGTATCAGGTCAAGTTGGGACTTCTGGCTGGGATTCTTTGACATTCCTTTGGTGTGCTGCACCAGGCATCACAGACATACCATATCCCTGTTTCTCCAGGCATAGAATCTCCCACTGAGGCTCCCTAGTACCATTCCACAAGCAAAATTAGGTGAAAACAAATGCACTAACTTGATTGTCACCTTGATACTCTGGAAAGACAAGTAAGGGACAGCCATCTGCTCTTTGGTCACAACTCTGCAGTGCCTGTTGCAGCTAGGTAAAGTGAGAGCTCCTCAAACTGTTCTAAAAACAGTTGTAAAACAGTAAAAATTGAAATAGATTGTAACCTAGTTAAAAAGCAACTGACGTGGTAGAGCAAGGAGCCTACCCCCTTCAAGGAGGTAGGCTCAAGGCAAGGAGCCTTCTCCCTCCATGGAAAGGTGCAGAGCTGGTGTGTCCTTGAATCCAGATGAGGAAAAAGCATGTATGTATTACTCATGCTTGAAAGGCACAGACTCTAGGATTTATAGTCCTGAAATTTATCTCAAGTTTTCATATGGAAATATTTAAGATAATGCATTTAAGTTGGAGAGAAGAAACATTGATTTTATTTGAAAGCATATGCAGAATTGGACACCTGCTCGGCAGCTAAAGAAAGGCAGCTCTGTCCACCTTTGCAAATGCTTCCAAGTAAAAGAAAAATACATGCCCACAACTTTAAATTGCACATTTTCTCTACAAGAAGAGAAAAGCAAAAAAAGATATTGAAGTCCATAAAAATTCCTGATAGTCTTTGTTTGGCTAAAGCTTTCAACTAGACACAGGGAAAGTAGATGAGCAAGACTGATTTCTGCATTTAAGGGGGCCAGAGATATTTTGGAAATGGAGGTTTGATCTGATCCATGTGAAAGGCAGTTGTCAGTTATAACAGATATCTGTATTTTGGACAAAGCAGAAGGGAAATGAACATTTTCTCTCAGGAATGGTTATGACATATTGGGACTAAAGCAGTCTTGACATTTGAGGGAAGAGGAAGAGCAAATGGGCTGCACAGAAGGAGGGGAATGAGGATTTGGTCTCCAGGAGTGAAAATGGTGCAATTCCACTTAAAATCTGTAAACAGGACTGCAAAAAGGGAACTGCTCCCCATGGACATAGCTGGAGAAGAAGCCTGATAGGAGTTCCTGGCAACTGCTCATCTGCCATTTCCTTTAGAAGCTGTATTTTCAGCATTTCAGTGAGTTTAAGATTAGACAGGGACATTAGATCATTTCTACTGACTTTTTGTATCTCATGGACCATTAAGTTTCACCCAGCTACCCCTGGAGGGAACCAATAATATGGTTTAGTTGACTCTCAGGAGACTCGACTGCTGCATGCCTCAGTCACAGAACAGAAGTAGCAGAGAAAGTGCTAATACCCAAAGCTACAAGAGCAGTAAAAAACCTGATTAAACGAAATATCCCCAGGTGTCCCCTACAAATGACTTATGTTCTTTGTTGCAGAAAGAGACAAAAAACACAAATGGTCCATGCCAGATCTCAGAGGCCTTCCAGGCTCTGGAGAGGATGTTGTCTCTGTGAGATGTGACTAGGAGGAAGAACACTACATCCTCTTTGAGAAATCCATCCCTACAATGCTGAGCTGTAGATGTTGTGAGGATTTTGATCAAACTATTCTTTCATAGCCCAAGCAGGCAGGGAAAAAAAAAAGTGCAATTTAGAAATGTAGACTCCAGATAAGAAGAAATATTTTAAATCCCCTAATCCAGCACACCCAGCACTTAATTCAAATAACAACATTAATGAATGCCTTTTAAAAATTGCAAAGTGTAATAAAATAGTCAGCTCAGTTCACTGTCCTCTGTAAGCTATGAAAGACTAGCCCTGCAATGCCTGTAGCCCCAATTTCGGTATGGCAGCTCATCATCTGTTCAGACCTCCTGGAACACACAAATAAAACCGTCACTTGCAGCAAGATATACTCATTTACAGCGGTGGTGTCAAGAAGCAGTTGCCACATGCTTTCCTTTGCTCACTTGGAGTGTCTGTGTGCACATGTGGGAAAGGGGACAGGGGATGTGCACGCATGATTTATTTTTAGCATGCCCTACCTGAAGGCGACCCTCACATGGTGATGGAGAACCTGATATCAGGTTGGTGAAGCTGGTGGAATTCCAATGAAAGAGAGATGGTGTTTGCTTCAATTAGGATCAGCTCAGCTTTCCTCCCAAATGTTTGTCCTCACAGTTCTTCAGTGTGGCGCAGGTGCCAGAGCGCATCTCTTCAGCACATCCCAACGACAACATGTTCCCACAGATTTTTCTAGCAGGGGAAAGCCAAACAGATTCTACACTCCCCCATCACTCCACGCATGTATTTAGCTGGCAGCAGATATGTCCCATATATTTGATCAATTGCAAAGGCTGATGTGGTATCACAGTACATGCATGCTTATCTCTGAAATACACAAAAGAGAGGTGTGCTCCCTCCCGTTGTTTTCCTGCACTGCTGCTCTTGCCATCTTGGAAGCTTGAAAGTAGTGTTTTTACATTGAGATGTGCTTTCCTTCCCTCATATTTAAACAATAATCTATGAGTGAAGAGCTGCTCATAACTGTTTATGCCAATAGCTTCAATTTTTTTTTAGCTAAGTTCGCCTGCCTGGCCTGGCTGACAAATGAAAAGTTTCCCTTGAGATCAAATTGGATTTGAGATGCTTCTTTCTCACATGCTGCTGAGTTTAAGGAAACAGAAATAGCACAGCACTTTTGTCAACAAAAATTAACAACACAGACTCTCAGTTGTTTAAGTGCACTTCTGAATTATAATTACAGTGGTGGAACATATGGCTATGGGATATTGACTTTAACCTCTCTGTAAAAGCGAGTAGTTAAAAATCTTAGCTCTTCTACCTGTGTACTTCTTGAAACCTGTTTTATTTTCCTACTAGAGTCTTTGAATGTAATTCTTATGCAGTGTGACTACAAAATGGAAGAGAAAATCCAAATATCAAAGGGCATAATGAGGTCACTGAGCTCTTTGAAAAAAAGAAAGAAGGAAAACCAAGATGTTTGACAAGATTTTCCTTGCTTGTTTTGCTCATTTTTAAACATAATATTACTTTGGGATTGCTGACATTTGGTTGAATCCCATAAACCCAAGAATTATATATTTTGAAGGGTTTATAGCCAATATTCAAACTGTTTCTGAGCAATGGTGGCACTTTTAATAGGAATTAGATGCAAATCCCCTACATGAAACACATTGAGATCCTGAGAATCTTTTAATGACTTTTAGGCAAGAATCCAAAGGAAACAGGGGCATGTATCTGCTGGGACCTGGGACTTCTGGGATTGCAGACTTGGATGTTCCCTTAAGTAAGATGTCAGTTGATAGCTGTATTTTCTGGGTAGCCTTCAAATAATGGCTAACCCATGAAAGAGAACAGACACACCACTGTAAAGGAGATGATGCCCATCTCAAGCAGCATTTAGTCTTGCAAAAGCCCATTCTTTCTGCGGTTAGAATTAGGTTATTATTCTAATAGAGATGGCTAGCTAATGAGGGTCCTGTGGCTACCAGATCAGATTACGCATAAGAGGAAATGTGTCATCTCTGTTTCAGATTTATCATCTAATCACAACTTGGATCTTTGCTTGTGAGAGAAGAAGGCTACTGCCTTTTTCTGAGCCTCATCTATTCCAGTCCCTTGGGTCAGAGACTGTCTCTGGCACTGTGCTCATACAGACACAAAATAAGACTGTGTTCTGAGCTGGAAGAGCTTGTTCCATGCTCTCAAGCTGTGTAAGGTTCATGCTGTCTACTGCCTTCATCTTTCCAATGTCCTATACCAGAGCCACAGCTTTTCCATAGCACTCCCTGCTTTCATAACTTTAAAAAAAAAAAAACCACAGAAGACATGTAGAAGGGCTTTAGTGCCTGGAAACCATTTTGGATTTTTCAGCTCTAACAGAAGACCTAACCTTTCCACCTTGTCTCATTTTTAAAATGGGAGTGTTTTAAAAAACATTCCAGTCTGGCTTATTTCTGGGGTACAGCTAGGTTGAAATACAGTCTCCTGAGATCCTTTTATGGCATATTATATCATTAAAATCATCATATTTAATTAACAAAATGTACGTCTCCTACTCCCAGAGATGAATCATCTGTGACTCTTGAGACTTGCCTGGCATTAGGGCAGTTTGACATTAATACATGTGCCAGGACTGTCTTACACTGTCAGCAAGTCTTCTGGCTTCTAGCTTTATATTGTGTCCAGGAGGAATCAAGCAGAAGATGCTGTCTGTGCTGGGTTTCCTTGGAGTAGTGGAAGTTCTACAAAAACATCTACCATCTCCTGCTCTCAACCCTGAACTTGAGCTTCCCTGCATCTCCCCTAGAAGAAGGAGGTGATGCCTCAATGGGCCCTCAGCTGCAGATGGATGTTCCTATGGGCTCTGTGCGCTCTGCAAGACCAGCTATCCCTTCTGTCATCTAGCTTCCAACAATGAAACAGAAACCAAAACATTCCTTCTCAGTGAACTCTTTATGTCTGAAGCAGAGTCGTAAACATTAAAGTAAGGTTACTACAAATGAAAAAAGTGACAGTGCTATTATAAAAGGAGGTGAGGGTTGAACCAATTTTGCTTTTGCTGCTTTATTAGATGGCCTTTTGTATTATTTGGTCCATCTGCAGGTAGTGCTTTGCTAGAAAACTAAGTATTTCTGCTGGGAAGCATGAACAACAACGGAGGAAATGAGCAAAGCACCAAAGCCACAGAATGTTAATATGGTACATAGCACATTGCTCTGAGTTCAGCACAACATTTAATTCTGGGCTGTAAGAGATGAATTATTAAAACAGAGTAAAAAGAGGGGAGTGAGGGGTGGGAGGGAAGAAGATAAGCATTACTAGAAAGCAAATGTGTCATATAAAGAAGAGCTCACTGCAGATGAAATGCATTTTGTCTTCAATAGCTTCTTTTCTTTCTCTAACACATTATGTCTGTTCATAGACATTAAAGCTTGTGACTGTCTTCAGTGGAAGACTCAGGTTCTGATGAGGATTTTCTAAGTGACTGTCTGCAAACTAGTTGCAGGTTGCAATGTAAAAACCAGAGTACGGACTTCGTCTGGAAAAGTTAGTCCAACGTTAATGTTAGTTCCACTGGGGAAGGAGGGTGTAACATCTATATCAACAACCCCTCTCCTCATCTTCATCTCAATAGTTACATTTCTGGTCTCATGTTCCCCTGCTTCATAAAATGTGCATAGACACTCAAAATTTTCTTTGGCCTATACTTTCGCAGATGTGTCACTTTGGAAGCCAAACTGATGTCTGTTTCTGATGTGTTCCTTGTGGTGTTTCTGAGATGTGTTGTGGCCTCCAATTGAGAAATGATATTTTGGTAAATCCTCAGCTGCATTGTTTCTGGATTTCTTAGGCTTATTTTCAGCTCATAATAATGTCTCTATTAGCCTTTCCCTCAAGTCTGCTTTAGGCCTGGAGTTCAGTTATGGTATATATACTCCTTCTTCCAGGTTTACAATAAAGGGAGCAATCAAGACTGTTTTTAGCTACAGTTCTGTATCAGCATTTCTCCCTGCCCCATCAGCTCAATACCTTTTCATTTTCCATCACACCTTATGAGTCTTTGGCTATTTGTAATCTACAGGATTAGTGTCTTTTGGGCCACTGTATTCCATATTGTAAATTACAGCATCAGAACCAAATTTTATGATTTGGCAGACAACTGAAAAACAGACTAACTTCCAACATGGTTATTTCCACGTAGATATATGACAGTTACCTTTATCAGTAAGACAGACTGTCAGAACAGCTGTAGTTGGAGAGCAAGTCTGAGTAGGAGGAAGGTCTCATCTGGTGATCAGCAACAGCAGGAGACTGGGTGGTCCTGCAGACCTCCTTCAGTCCTGGGTCTACACGTAGTATTTTCTGTGCCTGCTTTGGGATCTCAGCCAACACTTGGAAGTGCTGAGGCCTGATCTGTATACAAAGCTGCTCTTTCTGCTTCCAACAGTTCTCACAGTGGCTTTAAATGTTTTCCTTCCCAGACTTTGATCTTTCACTGGCATGAGCTTGCACTATACCTGACGCAAGCACGTGCCTGTTTGAGAGTGACAAGTCACACACAGCAGTTTGGACTGCAGCACTTGGACAATTACCTACCAATGCTCTCATGTTAGTGATGATGTGGTCGCGTGCCCTGAGCCTGCTTTTCCCCATGCAATCCCAAGTAAGCACATATAATCCCTTCTCCTTACTTCCTCTCTTTTTTTTTTCCATGCCAGCTTCTTAGTTTCCAGCTTTTAATTGTTTTGTGCTACAGTGCATAAAAGGATAAAAGCTTATCCTTGCCTGCCACTGAACTAACACAACTAATTTTAAGGCTTTCTTGATAACAGACTGGAAATTAACAGCTTCATTTATTAACACTACACCCTTTTCTATTCAAAGCAGCCAAAGAACCTGACAAAACACACACATGCATGCACGCCCTCTGCAATGATTCTTCCATGGTCCCAAACACTTTCTGGGCATATATTTATAGTCACGTGCAAGCACTGAGTTTCTTGGTCTCTGGTGCCAGAGCCCCAGTGCTTTTCAGCCTACAGAGTCAGTAGCAGCCAGGCAAAGGAAGTTGTTATTCTGTCAAATCAGACTAGGCACAGTCCTGGTGTGCCCAGCTTTTAATCCCTGCTTTGGATGCATATGAAAAGAGACCTTTCTATTTCCCTAAATACTGACTCTCTTTCCTGGTAGTGACTTTTTAAAGTTGACAAGAAAAACCTCATAACGATCCCCTTTTTAAACTCCAGGGGTGTGTTGCCTTCAAAGAAGCACAGGGATATGCCATATCCCAGACACCTACGCAGGATGTGTGTGCATTATTATTAATTCTAATGGGCTCAGAACTACGCTTATCCTGTTATCTCCCACACATGAATACTCACTATAGATGCAGCTGTCACTCTGTATGTGTTTGTAGGATGCCTGGCACAATGCTATAAGGTCTCTGTGAGGTACTGTAATGTATACATGTTAAATATCAATAAAGCAAGCAACTGAATAACCTCCTCGGAGTAGAGAATTGCCTTCCCAGCAGAGGACAGAAACAATACAGTTGGTTCACCACAGAAAGTAGAACAAAGGATGAGGAGGGACCTAAATGAGGAGCCAGGAGAATTTTCCCTAACCTGACAGATCTTTTCGGTAGTGATGATGTCTTGTGTGTGCTCTACCTTAAAATATCCCCCAGTCTAGGAGGAAGGTAGGCTGATGCAGGCTGTCAGAGGGCACAGAGGATGCTTCCCTCTTGCAGTAAGCTATTGGCCTTTCTGACAGGATTTGACTCCCTGCTCGTTTGAAAACGAAAGGCAGCAGATGAAAAGCACAGGGTATATTGTGTGGGGAAAGCAACACCAAGCTCACCTCTCCATAGGAATTACTGGTCTGGGCAAAGAACAAAGAGCTTGCCCTTACCCAGGACAAAACATTCTTCTTCAAACAAAACCTCTCACATACAGGACAGAGCATCTTGTCCTTGAGAGTTTGAAGTGGGAAGCAGTACTGAAATCCACCAGCTGTCTGACATGTTATTTATAAATGTTCAGGTTTTCTATACATTTTCAAGGCTACACTACAGGTATCTGCTGAGGTATCAAGGCAGATGCTCCAAAACCTACGTGTGCCATCACTGCCCCAAAAGTGCCATCTTCTCTGCGATCACTGGAGCCATTAGAGATTTCTGAAAAGAAGAGAAGCAAAGATACAAATCCAGCAACCTAGAGCCTGCA
Organism: Urocolius indicus; assembly: GCA_013401255.1. Classification (NCBI taxonomy): domain Eukaryota; kingdom Metazoa; phylum Chordata; class Aves; order Coliiformes; family Coliidae; genus Urocolius; species Urocolius indicus. The sequence goes on from WBNH01004020.1 coordinate 293,133, forward strand.
TGCAAGGGTTAAGCCTCTAGAGCATGACCCTTCTGGTTGTACAGTGTATAAACCTAAGGTCTGTGAAAGGAGGAATGGTTTCAAAACCCCGTTTAACAGCTCAGCAAGAGGCTGAGTTAGGTGGAAAATGACAAGATCCTTTGACATCTGAGAGTGCTGGCTTTATTGGACTTAAGTGCCTCTCTTGGTGGTTCTTTGCTATAGTCATTTCTTGTAGGTTTTTTATTTTTCCTTTTCACATTAATGTTCCATTCCATTGTGCTCATAGTTTTCTTCAGGCCTACTTAATGTCGAGGGGAATATTACCATTTCTTCCCTGTCATTAGAACAGCTTTAATCCTGTCTGCGTTGTGAGGGCAATAAATGATAGCAGTTACCACATTTTTATTTCTGCAGTGCCTCTGGGCACCAGGGCTTTTTGAAAAATCCCCAACAAGCAAGTTTAAGCTGGGGATCTTTTAAACCTGGTGGGAGACTGTGTTGTCTGGGGAGCAGGAATACAGAACTGTGACAGATGGTGAGATCTGGACCCATAGTTTGCAATTTTATGGTCTCTGGTGAAACTCCTGTGTGTATCGCTCACTGTGGGTGGTGGAACAAACAGTTTACACCAAGTGCATGTAGCTGGCATGCCCAGATGGAACTTCTACAGAGGGGTGATACTTGTTAAATCGGGCTGCAAGTAGCTGTAGAGGGCAGCATGCCCTTCACAAGAGGTGAAGGCATTCATCCTGCTGAGGTCTAACCTGTGCATAGACTTGGAGCCCCTGAGTGAATGTGACCCAAAATACCAACTATCAACCAGGGGGATGGCTACACAGCAAGGTCTTTGCTGGAAATAAAGTGGAATTAAAGATTTCCCTAAAGAATCTTGGTTAAAATCTGTGTAATTTTAACCATGTGACAGAGTCAACACAGCTACGGGCTTCTCCTGAACCTGCACTTGGATCCATAAAAATCATCCTCCATAATAAACTGGCCCTGTGAGGAAGCTGCAAAGCACATCACCAATTACATAAAGTTATCTTGGATGCATATCTTTCACCTAAAAGACCCTTGGGCAACCAGTTCTCATTAATATTAGTATCAGGTGGCACCAGGTTGTCAGACATAAAGTATTATGCAAGTGTTTTCTGGAGACACAGTAACTTTCGGAAAGACTTTCCTACTAGGCATTTCAGTTGCAGAGCTTCATGTGTTCACAGTAAAAATTTATGTTAATGAAAAACACCTAAGTTGCTTTTCTACACAGAGGCCAGTGAATATATCAGGAGTATCTTAGTTATCCGGAACAGCCTGTGCTGCCAAAGGTAGTGAGAAAATAGCTTGGAAGAATGTGGTGTGTGTCATAGGGGGGCATCCTTAACATGTGAATGTGGGGAGCATCCTTAACATTAGGAAAACATTGAGACCTCTTCCTGAGATGCCTAGTTACATACAAACTTGTGAGCTGCAAAGAGCAAGAGGGATCATGTAAAACACTCTGCATAAATGCAAATTGCAGGGAAGCCAGAAGGAGTCAGGCCAGGAAGAGAAGTTGTTAGAAACTTGGAGTCATTCGTCATTTGGGATCAGTGACACTACACATGCAGATGCAGCTTCTGTCTCAAGGAGTTACTCAGTATAAATCAAAGACTGTGACAAGATTTCGGCAGCTGCTCAGAAAACCCCACTGCTTCCCAGCAGAAATTTTACCTGTAAAATATTATTTAGACAGAAAAGCAGCATCAGACCGGGGGATGCTAATTTGTACCACTTTTATCAAGCTTCAGAGAAGCTCTTTTCACTGTTCACCAGGTGTTACTCAAGCCTTCCGCTGACATCGCAGAGAGATGGCTCTGATGAAATACATGTGGCCATAAAATCAGAATCACTGGCCACCCTAGGTCAGGCAGGCCTTGAACCAAAAGACAACAGGAGCACCAGGTTTTTAAGGAATGGAAACTATCCTTGGATTTAAAAATATTATGCAAGGCAACCAAACCGTGAAAAGCTTCACATATTAGGTGTTAGATTTGCTTCCCACATTGGATACTGAGGAAACTATACTGAGTAATGGACTCTATTTGTAATTCTAAAGTGAGCACACGGACATATAAAGATTTAATTAACCTAATTAAGGCATCATTTATTCCAGAAGCCTCCGTGGGGAAAGGCAACTGGAACTGCCATCTACAAGAGAAGGTTGGCAGGGCAGAGGCTGCTGCCACCGGTGGGTCAAACCAAAGTAAAGACTTGGTCTGGAAGGAACAAGACAGAAGGAAACATTCCTGAGGCAGATTCCTCTGTTTCTTGGTGTGTACAAGGACCCAAGGTACAATGTAAAAGCCTATGATTTACATCTCTGGGATTGTCCAAGCTAAGCCAGTGAGGGCTGTGATTTTCTTTCTGTGCTGCAGTCCACTGAGTGGTTGCTGAATGTGGCAGAGGAGTGTGTAGCCTTTATTTTTGAGTTCCTGACTTTCCTGTTAGTGGAAAAAAACCCATATTTTCCATTGACAGAAATTCTTTTTGTCTGCCTGTTAAATATAAACATGGCAGTGAATCTCTGCAGTTGTATTTTCTAAGCATTTATTGTAATCATTCCTCTGCACTGCTAGTCCTGACAGTAAAGTGATGTCAATTGAGAGCCTTAGTAACATTTCTAAAACATACTTAAATGACTTAGTTGACCACTATGTCTCTAAAAGAAGAGAAGTTGAAATGATTTGGAGGTGATTTGGGCTCTAGGCACATAAGGAAGCCATAAGATGAGTGCAGTCTTTCAAAATTGGGCCTTAGCTCATATGTTTTGAAAGAATGTCTCCTGTGACATCTTTCATCAGTGCACTCTTAAAATCTGATGCTTTCTAGACATCACCTGTGGAGCAGTGGAAGAGCTGAGATGCCATTTGGGGCAGATTTGGTTGATAGAGGTCCTCTGTGCATGTGCCCTTTGTGCAAACTTGATGATAGAACTGTAGCTACTGGGCTATAATCCACTTGCATTATCCCGTGAACTTCATGGAAGGATTGGAGTAATGAGAAAATTATCCATTTTCTGCCTGGTTAGAAAGAATACTCTATGCAATATAATTAAGACGACTAAGAAAAACTTTATTTCTGTGTAGAAAAGTTGTCTATATTATAGCCTCCCTGGTAACTACATTGAGACCAACAGAATTACACTAGGTCTAAGTATGGTCTAGTTTTGTCTGCTGGGAAGCACAACATGTTTCCTGAATGATTTATGTGTGCAGTCAGCTATGTCTTGCTCGTAAAAGGTACTTGCTTCACATTTGCTTGAGCACAGGTCACCAAGATCCTCCTCTGAAGCGTCCTCGTGTATGAAACCAAAAGGAATTTGTAATAAAATACCCTTCTGAAACTTCTCCTGACATTCTTATTGGAAAACCCTCCAAAGCACATGTAGAGGAAATAACAGAAACCTGAGAAGTGAAAGTTGGAAGGGAGAAGGTGAATAGAGGAGGAGATGCAAGCTTGAGGTTCATTGGTGGGGGAACAGCCAATTAAATTTTAAAAATCTATTGGGTCTTTAAAAGAGAAAAAGATGAAAGAGAACGTGAAAAGGGGGGCTGAGTGCAGGAGCATTCAGAGACCCAAGGGCTAGGTGTCTCTTTCTAGAAGGTGGGGGGAAAAATGGGCTTTCAACTTCTGAGTCACTTTGTCTTTTCTCTCAGAGTAGAAAAGACAATAACATTTTATTCTTCTTTAACACTACTGAGTCTTAGTTTAAAAAGGATTTTTTCAAAACTTATTAGATGAAATCTGGCAGTCTATCTTCCATGAAGGTTTTTAGCCTCATTTCACAGTTGGACAGACTGAGTCAGCTGTCTGGGTGAAGCCACACAACATCTTTGAGGTGGGGCCCTCACAAGTGCCTTCACATGAACACCTCTGTCAGACAATGTGACGAGCAGGCCCATTGCCATGTTTTTGCAGTAGGATGCTCACAATTCACCAGTGAAATGCACTTCCTCGGTTGATAGTGACTGCTCTACGGGGCACTCCCTGTCCTCATTTGCTCTTCTCACCCATCCTTTTGGAGAAGTGAAAGTGCTGACAGCAGAACAAGGCAGCACTGCAATGAGCACAATGCTCCTCTCCAAGCACACACAGACTTGGTACCTCACCCAAGGCTTGGGGATTTTGTGACCAGCTGTTGAGTGGGCACTATGAAATGGAGCACATGTACTGAATTTAACACTAAAGCCATTGCAATTCCTCACACAGCTCAACCTCCTTCTCTCTGCTGATTCATGCCAGGCCAAAGGTTTCTAAAAGCATGAAGGACAGGACTTCTTGCCTGAAAGACTGGAGACCTTCTCAGATGGCCCCTCAAATGCATCTTGTTTGTCTGTCTCTGGGTGATTTCATGATTTGCTGACTTTTAAAATCAGAAGGGCTATCTAATGGCCATGGTTGACTTCCAGCACAGCACAGGACTGTACACCCAGCCAGTGGCTCCTGAGCAGAGCAGGCAGTGGGACAAGAAAATCCCTTCCTGTGGGGCAGAGATGACCTGGACCAGGATATCTGTAAGCCTCAATGCAAGTCCATCCCACTTCCAGTCCTCAACAGAGCAAAGGGAAGTCATTATCCCCACTGGCTCTGCCAGGTGAGTGCAATACACACCGTGGATCTGTTAAATGAAGATGTAGGAGGGGAAGTAGGCTGCTTTTACCATAGAACTTGCCCTGTTCCTGTATCACACTGAAATATTTCTTGTTGGAAAATAGAGTATATTTAAGAAAGATATAAAAACTTAATCTATGGACAATCTCTATATTTTAGGATCATGTTTCTACAGGAAAGTTTATACAGTGCTAATAAAGACTCCTCGTTTCTGGTTGGAAGCCTCCTACTTTTTTTTCTAGCCATGAGATCTTATATTTGTGCAGCATCTAACACTGAGGGGAATCTCAAACTGCAGCTACTTGGTTTTTAGCTCTCTTCCTTAAAATATAAATACATCATCAAAAGCTACAAAGCAACTGTCCAGGCTTTTGATGATCTCTCATTAAACAGAAAGCAAACATTCAAATGGTCTACTGGATAAGCAAAGGATCAACATTTTGAAGAAAAGTTACCCTAGACAGCCCAGCTATTTTAGTTCATTTTATTATACAAGGTTCAGTAGGCTTTACTTTTAGTCTCTCTGAGGTGAAACTAATGCAAATGGAACAGATCCAATAAAGACAGACAATAAAGCTAGCTGAAATTTTTCAACACTTCTTTTTTTTTTTACCCCCCCCGAAAATGAAAAGTGGGTTTTGATGAAAAGTACAAGTTACTGGTTTTGACAAACCCTCATTTTCCCGTGGAAAAGTAGAAGAGGGAAATGTTTTACTGTTAAGTCAGAATGTTAAAAAATAAGTATTTGGATGCAATCAACCCCCTGCTCTGGGTTATAAATTCCTCTAAGACTGCTGCCAGTATCCTTTCGACCTAGAAGAGGTGCTGCAATAGCAGTCAGCCAGAGCAGCAAGGATAAATCTGAGGTGAAAGGTGGAGAATATAGGGTGAATGTAAACGTTGCTAATGTTCACGCTCAGCTGTGGGTGGGATGCTTAGCCACTCCCAGAGCCCTGTCTCCTGAGAAAAACACACTTAAGCAGCATTTACCTTATACCTGGACAACCTCTGCTCAGCAGAACACATGCCCTTTGTCCTGTCCAACTCACAGGGTGATGTTTCCCCCTGTGCTACAGTGTATCTGAACCATTAGCCCTTTCCTCACTGCTGTCAACCATGTACTCACACTTCCCCTGCTACAAGGGGTACAACCATGCCTCTTACTATACTACAGCTTCATCCCTGCTTTGTCACCCTCCCCGTTAGAACCTCCACATCAGGCTCAGCAATGCCTCCTCATCCTTCCTACTCAGAGGGCAGGGCTGGCCTTTTCTGGGACCCCATCCCTGCATGTGCAGAAGCCCTCCACATATCACCATAGCTCAACCCAATGGCCATGAACAACTCGAGGGTGCTCCAAGCACCAGCATTCACACTCATGGAAAGAGTCCTCCCTGCATATGCAAATCCCTTCTGCCACACACTTCCCAAATCCTCCTTACCACGTCCCACCCAGACGCATGCACACACATGCACACACACACACTAATCCTTCCATTACCTAAATCCTGGCTTTTTACAACAACATTCTCACACACAGTGCTCCTTATCAACCCTCTGGCAGGCGCTTGGGCTAATCTCTCTCTGTGTGCCACACACAGCCGCCGCTTATCACCCCTCTCTTCTACACACGCACACTTTTTTACACAGAGGCTAATCCTTCTCAGTGTCACGTACCTCAAAATCCTTCTTACAACGCCCCCTCACACACTGAGTAATCCTTTCCAGAGTCTCGCACACACAGTCCTGCTGACAGCATCCTTCCCCAGGCATGCACAGCCGCATGCAGCATCCCACAGCGTGTTTCACAGGCACGGGAACGTTTTGTGTCACACACTCTATAACCTCTCCCCCTGCCCCCCCACCCCCCCGAAGCACCTATTTTCCACTGAGACATGCATGTAAGCCTACCAGCAGAGCAGTGAAAACAGCATTTTTTTTCAAGTGAGATAAATCAATGTAGATGAGGTTTTTGGAGGGGAAACCTTGGATATTTGAGTAACGGTCCTGGAAAACTGCGAGCTTGTCTCATAAGGAGAGATTTAAAAGATCTGGCATGTTTAGTGCAGAGGGTATGGGTTGCTGTCTATAAAAACATCAGAGAGGTAAACACCAGAGAAGAGCTATTGATGCTAAAGGACAATATTGGCATGAGAACAAGTGAGAACAAACTAGTCATGAATAAACGCAGGCTGTGAACCACAGAAAGATTTGTAACTGCAGGAGAGCAGCTCCTTGGGTATTGCTTTCCAAGGGAAGGACTGGAGCAAAACCAGAACTGGTTTCATCTAGAACATCCTTTTTATGTGAGCACACAACATGGTGACACTGAGCTCCCTTCCCATGCTTGCTGTGGAGTTCAGGCTCAGAGTGTTACTCTCTCACTCCAGCACAATATTTCTACCAGAAGAGGTCAATAGTGCAAAGGCATTTTGTTCCTTGGTGGCAAAGCATCCCCATCTGCAGCCATGGAGTAAGAAAACTGCATCCCTCCCTTTGTGCTCTGGAGAGGTGAGTCTCACACAATGACCTTACATCCACCCATAGCCACCATAGTTCTCTTCCTTGACTTGCTAACAGGCATTGTAACAAAACTACCAGACCCTTTTCTTTTCTGACTGCACTGCAGAAAGTGAGAGGGAGCAGAGTGCTCCCTGCTCCCTGCAGGAAGTTCAGGTGCAACACCCAGGGGTCTGTGCTGCTTGCTGTGGCGTGCAGAAACCACGCTCACATTTCCCCAGTACACACTGACATTCCCCAGAGTGTCCCGCCTCCACTACTTGGCTGTCTCCAGAGACACTAAATCCCTGACACGTCTGGTAGGGATTACATATCTGTAACGCAGATACAAAAAAACCACAGGGAAATGAATATTTAGTGGGTTGAAAGTATTGCTGCATGAGCCATTATCCTCCCAGGAGCAAGCATGCCTGATATGTTCCTTCCCTAATATCTGGGGAAGGGGGTTGTTGGCTGACGCAGCATGTGAGAAGTAGCAGATATAAAGGCCCCTACCATTTGCATAAAGATTAAACAATCTTTTTTCAAAGGGATAAAGAAAACCAAGACATTTATAAGTTTCTGGATACCTCACATCATCAAACATGGATCTCTGCTCCGTTAGACTGAACAAACTCTGCTTATGCTGCAGTCAATGACTTTTTTTAAAATGAGGTCTTGGCAAACAGAGAATATAATTTATTACAGTGTGGGTGCCATTTATTGGCAATGTAGAGTGAGGGCAACAAAGTGCTCACTGGGCAGAGAGACTTTCAAGGGAAGGAGAAGATGAGATGCACAAAGCACACGACAGAGCTGTGAGGAGCAATTTCAGTGATTCTCCTAGACTGTGACAGAACAAAGGTGAAAGGAGGGAGAGGGATGGATGGATGGGTGGATGCCCACCCTTCCCACTCCCACCTCTTCAGACTTTTGAAATTGTTCATTTAGGAAATCCACCTATTTTTTTGTAATTACAAAAAGATCTCTTCTTTTTCTAACTGTGAAACACAGAAGAGAACACAAAAGGCAAATTTGGCAAAGCCACTAACTTTTTCCTCTTAAGACATCACACAAAAAAATAAGCATTAGCTTGTTGGTTTATTTTTCCTGATGGAAATACCAAAATGAAACAAGAATATTTAGGGTTTTTTTGCTGCTTCAGGTAGCCTTAAGTTTCCTTTTGGTCAGGGGAAGTAATAAATATACTGTTATTTCTTTAGTCATAGATTTTTGGTACTTTTCTCTCCGTAGAGAGGAGATGGGAAAAAAGAGACATACGAAAATAGGTGAAGATTGACATGACATGCTGGGGTTTTTTTTGCCTGTTTTCCAACTGGTAGGTGGGAGGTAAGTGGCAAACTGGCAAAAAAGTGTGAGCATACATAGAAAACCTCCACATTTACCTTTTTATTTCAGATTTGCAATGGCAAAATTATAGTAAACATTTTTTGAAACTACTATATGCTTGAGGGGAAAAAAAATCTTACAGCAAAGGCCTATTTTGAATGAGAAAGTTTTTCACAAGTTTTCAACCACCTCTAGACTGGAATCTGGAATTTTCTGCAATGATGTGGGATGCAGCAGTGAGGAAGAAAGCAGTGCTTAGGTAGAAGTGGTTCATTGGCATCAGCCACAATGCAGCACAGTGAGCATGAAACTTTGGGACAAAATAAAAAAAAACAAATCAAATTAAAGGATGGAGAAAAAAAATAAGGAAAGTCCTGAGTATTTATAAACTAAAGATGCAAAAAAAGGTTCACAAATGCCACAGGTGAAATTTTCAAAGCATGCAGCACATGGTATTACAGATCAAGCTCTCACACAAGCTGCATAGACCTTTTCAGCATCTGCTCCAAGTCTGTCTTTATATAGTATATATAACATAGCCTGGTTATTTCCAGCCAATATAACAGTCAGTACAGTAGGCAAATACTACACACCTCATAGTGTAGTGTAGTGTAGTGCAGTTTAGTGCAGTGTGGTGTAGTGTGGTGTAGTGTAGTGTAGTGTAGTGTAGTATGGGTCAGCCTGGGTTTGGAAAGAGCAGGTCCATCCCTGGAATCTGCCTCAGTTGCACCTCACAACCAGAACTCAACAACCCAGCACGCATGTACTCAGCCCTCAGGAGAGACTAATACCCAGTTGAGAGAGGACAATACCTTATTCAAACAGTGGAGAAGGTAGCCATGAAACAGATCAAATCTTTCTGAGGGCAGAGGTGAAAGCATTTCATACCTCATTTTGTAGCACACAAAGAGCACAATGAGCCAATCTCCAGCCACAGTGATTAGAGGTCCAATGTATGTAAGGAGAACAAAGTTTCAGGCTCCTGGGAGAGAGTTAAGAAAGAAGAGGAATGCCTAGTATAGGGAGCTCTTGAAAAGCTTCCAGGTCCTGTAAAACAATTTGTAGATGCTGCAAGACTTTCTACATCAAATTGCTTGAGGAGCAATCCTCTGTTGACTCCTAATGGCTTTGTACTGCTGGATTCAGGGTCAAGTTGGTGAGTTTCCTGTTTGCACATTTATTAGAAAGTGAATTAATGTGCAATACACCTCCTTTTCCTATTTAGAGAAGCCTTTACTGGGTATGAAGCATGAGAAAGGATAAGTTAAAAGATCAATGAACTGAAGGCAACTTTGCATTGGCTAAGAGTGGGTCCCTGTTTCTTTCTTTTGAAATACCTTATCTCTTCCAATTTTATTTGCTTCTTGCATAGACTAAATGGTTTTTCACGGTGCTATTCTCTGATTTACTTAGTTTATCCTCTCATTCCCCCTTTGATTTTAGTCTCTCCGCTTCTGTGCTCTCTTCCTCAAAAATCTCTTGCGTGAAACAGGAAACAATAATGTTCAACTGAGAAGTTCCTTCAACGATGGTGACATTGAAGTGATCTTGAGATAGGAGAGATTATTCTTCCACTGCAGGGAAGTGATATTTAGCAAAAAAACAGAAACCACAAAAAAGAGTAAAGGCAACATAAAAAAAAAATCCATTAAACTAAAAATCTTTCATAAAAATGTGAGGAGAATAAAAGCAGTTTGAAAAAAAAAACCCAAAAGAAAAACATGGTGTGCTATGGAAACCCCACTCATGAGTATATCAAGGTAAAAAGTAATCAGGCTGAAGGTTGTGTACCAGGGATAACAGTCATGTTAAAATCAGCATCGCTAAGGTGGGTACAGAAAATGTCAAGGAACAAACTCAAGCAAGAACTGCAAAACACTGCAAAGCACAAGCATTACAGGATGAATTGGTTACAGAATCATAGAATTGTTTTGGCTGGCAAAAACCTTTAAGATCATCGAGTTGGGCCATAAACCTCACATTGCCAAGCCCATCACTAAACCGTGTGCTTCAGCATCCTATCTACAAGGCTTTTAAACTTCTCCAGAAATGATGACTTCACCGCTTCCCTGGGCAGCTAGTTCCAATGCTTGCTTTGGGTGAAGAACTTTTTCCTAATATCCAATCTAAAGTCAGTTTCACTTAATGCAGAAGAAAATTATTGTTAATGGGTAGAGCTTTTCTGGAACTGAAATCATATTTCATTGCTTCTCTTTTATGGAATTTATATATTTTATCTTGGCAAACGGAATTAGGGAGATTTTGTTGTTTAATTTTTAAAAATTCCGTAGCTTGGAGCTATTGAGACTCTGTGATCTTAGCTTGGGTCATAGCTCCTAGAGAAGGTGTAAGCTTGAATGCAAGACCAAGATGAACAGAAGTACAGTGGAAGTCGCAATACTTTGTGATAAATATTAAATATCTTATTCTGAATAAGATCATCCCAAAACATGATGTTGCCTCTTCATGGAATGACTCAGAACAGAAACATCCTTCATAACTCTGTGGTCTCTTTAAAAAAAATAAAAGTGGCATTTTCTAGCAAAGCCATAAATATTGATGTCTTTCTGAGATCCCCCTGAGCCCTATCATTTCTGCAGCTGACATTAATAATAGATTAAACACTTTAGTTTTGCTTACTCTGGGCTTTGTAACTTTAAGTGCATCTGCTGTGTTAGTAACAGAGGGGTCTGGGACTGATGGGTCTGGCAGGTATTCAGCAAAGGACTATGGCAGCAGTCTACAACTACCTTCAAAGGCCAAAATTCAACAAAAATCTACAGAGAGATATCAGAGGCTTAGAGTTAATTCAGTGAGGAGCCTCAGAATGTGTTTACTACAGATAAGATTTTGTGTCTTTGGAACGTCTGTGGCGTTTACTATGTTACGAATCCACATGACATTACACGGTAGACATATAATAAACTTTGCATTCATAACATGCCTTTCATTTGGTAAGCTCAAAGGAGCCTTTGGCTGTGTTTTACAGTGGACCCAGACTGTGCTGGCTTCAGATGTGCTGAGCAGTCGTGATTGCTCAGTACCTCCCAAAAACAAACTTCAAGGGACTTTTTGGATGTCATGCAGTGAGTCTGTATCAAAGCTGATGAAAGAACCAGGTGTTCCTGGCTTCTAAGCTCATGTTCAAATTCACTGGAGACTGCTGGCATGGAGGATTTGTTCTAGCCCTGCAAGCTGTGAAACACCAGGAAAAATACCTGGTGTTACTCTCCTTGTTGATACAATTAATAATCTCATTTATAGTGCTCTTATTAAAAGGATGCAGAACTCTGTGTGAAAAGTCACATCTGTTCCCTTCATCCCTGAATTCGGTGTGAGTTTGGCTGCTCATGCGTACTTGTCCACCCTGCAGCATTGCACAGGGTTGTGTTTAATAACTTTGATCTTGAAACAGGCAGAATGGGCCAATGCACTGAGGGATGTAGCTGCTTTTGTCTTGCAGCCATACTCAACCCATGTGGTTTCAATGGTGAAAATAATTCCCAAGCTTCAGCTAGGTCCTCTGCTCCCATGCAAAATGGGAAAAGACAGTTCTGAACACTGTTCTGAACACAGTCTTACCATTTTTGGTGTGAAACTGTGAGTCAGCGAATTGGATACACACAGCAGCAGAGGCTGGCTTTGCTCGTACACTGCTACTGAACAATGATGCTGGGAAGGAGAACCAAAATGAGTCTGTGAGGCCACACTCACACTTTCCTGACTGCAAAATCTCTCCTTGAGTGACTTGTCTCTGTCTGGATTTACTTTTTTTTTTTTTCTCTCTCAAAGTCTTTGTAAACAATTCCAAAAAATCTCAAAACTAAGGCAGAGTAATTACCCAAGTGCTCCACAGAAAATCACTGCCATTCAGCCCTCTGCCCACACACACATACAGATATAGTATTACCCCTGTCCAGCAGAGCAGCAAAATACATGCTTAATGTTAAACATAGGTGCAGACTGAGAGGTCACTAGCTGGGTGTGCAGCAGCTTTGTCTTCTCCTTCTTTGCAGTAGCTGTGGGTGGACAGCATGGGCAAGTGTGTGGGCAGCACAAGACAGTTTCAGGTACCTCCAGACATGCCCTGTGCATTTAGGGGCACCCAAGATTCCCCCACAGCCAAGATCGCAGCCAATGGCTTACTGCCAGCATGACCCTGTGCTTCCTCTGCAAAGGTTGGTGCAGGCGGCAGCAATACTCTGCTGTCTCTAAGTCCAAGTTGAGTAGATGCTAAGGTATTTTGTTACTCAAACTGAAGAAATGGGGAGCAGACACTCAGGACCAGGGGGCAGCATGTTCAAAGACACTATCTTCACTGTGTATTTTGTTTTGCAAACACTCTGTACACAGCCCCTCCACCTCCATTACCCATTCACACGTGCTCTTCCCTGGAATATGTTAATAGCTTCTGTGAGTTTCCCTTTAGTAAAACAGGGGTTGTTTCAGATTTATTTTCTTCCTAACAAGCAGGGGCTTCTGTACAAGTACACCAATTTGCAACAATGCTTTCCTTGATGTCAGCTGCTCAGGGCCCAAAAGACATCTCTAATTGAGTACAGTTAGGCATGATTCCTGTGCTTCGAAGCAGGGGTCAAGGGGAGAAGGAGGGCAGAGCAGACCTGGAGCTGACTTTGCCATGAGGTAGCTAAATGATCCCCTGACTGCTTCCCAGATAAAGACACTATCACTATGCCATGGAGCTGACTGCACTGCAGCTAACTAATGGAAATAAAATGTCTACCAGTTTGTGCTTGTCTGATCGGGGCATCTGCAGGGAGCTGAGAGGGTCACTGAAGTGTCGCCCAGCCCAGGAGGCCTGAGAGCAGCAATGGTTCTTACAAAAATGCACACAGGTGTCTAAAAGCAGGGGACAGCCTTTTTTTTTAGACCTTGAAATACACGTTATTCAGTGACATGCTTGACTAGCAGGAAAGCCCATCTGCACTCCTATTAGTATGATGCTACTATGCAACATCAAAACTGATGCTCTGGAGAGAAGTGGTACCAAGTGTAGAGGACTGATCTTCATGAGGAAACATGATGCAAAAAGATTTCACAAAAAGATTTCACTTTGCTCCTTTTCCCAAGTAATTAGTTATCATTCCCAGCTGGTGGCTGCAGCCATTCTGCTGCTATTCAAAAGATACATTCTCACCATTGGAACCCCAGTCCCATATATGCAGTTGCAAAGAAACACATTCAATTCTCTCCTAATATGTGAAATCAGGTACTGCTTCAAATAATGAAACATCAGGAGAAGAACCATCCTACTGCCTGCTGGCTTAGACATCTTCTCCCTAGAAAACAGCATTTTTACCCTACCTTCCTCCCTGGGCAAGTGTAGGCTGTAGCTAAATATGTAATAGCTGTTTTAGGCACCATATTGCTCTATTGTACTGTGGAATGTTGGGTCAGCAGCTAGTTGGAAAGAAATGAAGCTCAGAAAGTCTCTGCAATGACTGCTGAAAACTTTTCTAGCCACTCACTACTGTTTGCATCACAAAGTTTCTAAGCAGACTTTGCCCAGGTATCTGCTTTCAAAACTGAGGTGGAGGGTTGTCTTTGTAGGAAGCATACACTGTGTTTCATTAGTTTGCTTCTCTACAGCAGCTCTGAGCTTTCTTGTCTGGGGAACTGCAGGTCTGATTTATCTTCCTTTTTTTTTTTTTTTTTTTTTCTCCAGAAATTCAGCCAAAGAAAACATGATGATGGATTTTTAGTCCCTTACCCTTGGGCCTCATTATGTGTGTCTCCAACCCTATTTATTTACATTTCAAGGGAGAGGTTAGCAGAGATGAGAAAACATGAGGGCTTTCCTGCAAAATGTGATCATCCACAATTTTCTCTGTGTACAAAATCTTGCATCTTACACTGCAAAGTCAGGAGTTGTGATGTAAGGAGAAACTCAGGGACAATGGGCAGCATTTCCTTTGCCCCTTCTCTGGGCAAGGTCTGCCCTGTGCTTACATTACTTTTCTTTAAAAAAAAATCCATCAAGGAAATATCTGCCAATCAATGCTCTCCCTCAACTCCTCCACCCTCACTTTCCACCTCATTGTTTTTCATTTCTCATCTCATTTTCTCTGATTTCCACCGTGGAGGACAGGAGGAGGCATGGAGTTCATGCTGTGCCCCTCTCTCACTTTGAACATGCTCACATTCAAATTCCTACTGCTGCTATTCCTTCACTACCCTCTCATGAACTTTTCTTCTACAACATATTAAATTCTTCTTCATAAAAATACTTAAAATACCAATCCTGCTCCCAAGCAGCCAGTAGCAGAAGGAAATAACTCATCTTACGTTCACTCATTAATTAAAGCATAGGGCTAGTGAGCTGCACTGTGGCCACCTTTGTACCTTCAGTGAAAGGCTGAGTGGTCCTCAGGACTGGATACATCTGTGGGGAGGTCAAGAGGTATGACAGAGAACAGTCTTTCTCTAAGCCCATAGACGATGGAGTGTATTAATGCTATTCACAGGACTCGTTAACTGAGTATAGACACTCTTGCGGTAACTTTACAGTGAATAACCATGACGAAAAAGACCCCTGCTTCCCATGGCTTATTTACTCTCTCTCAACAGCCTCTATTCCTCCCTCTCTGTCTTCATCACTTCTTTTTCCAGGTTCTTAGAAAATCAAGAGTAAACATTAGCAAAATATTCCCTATTCAGGACACCTCTTGTTCAAACCAGGAGAACTTCTTGCCTCTGAGGTCGGTCCACCATGGAGTACTTTGCATGATGCATGTAGGAACAGCTCCTACAATAGGATTGCATCTCCTCCATGCCATGCCCGGTTGAGTGTCTGGGGCTGATTGTTGTCCCTAGGCATAGCTGCTGTCTCACATCTGGAGCCGTTGGCTGCTCACAACTGTCCTAGCTGCCAGAGGTCAAAGCCATGCGCTCACCTGAGCTCCTTTGCTGACACCAGCATTACAATTAGTATTTCCCCCAGGGTTTTGTGGTTCTTTTTGGGGTCCCAAGCACAAAAATATAATGTGGTAGGAAGAAATCTCGTTGATTCACATGGAGAGTTGAGGTTTATTTTCTGCTAGCTCTAATTCTGCTGTGTGAATTTGGTCCCACCAGTAAACCTACCAAGGCCAACAAGCTCATTCAGGAAAAAGGTGATAGAAAGGACAAAAATGAGGTCACAAGCTGGGTCACATGGACCAAGCTGGGCCCTGTCAGCCTCTTGCATGACAGCTGAGAGAGTAAGAGGCATTGCCATTCTGTTTTGTGAACTATGAGGCAATCTGGTGTGTGTGAAAAGGACAACCATGTACCTCCCTTGTGCTTAGCCCCCAGGCCTCAGCAAAGCACAGACAAAGCTAGGTAGCTCTGCACAGGACATCCTCCATCAAATCTCATGGCAGCTTTGCTCATGGGGATTCTATCTTTCCCAAGACAGTCCTGCTGTACATTGCTGGCCCCTCACAGCTGAGTTGCTGCATTCCAGCATACTATGTACAGCCTCCAGCCACCCCTGTGAGGGCACAGAGCCCAGGTAAGGGACACATCACCAATGGGACATACCCCACCATAACACACACATCCATAGCTTGTTCCTCTGGTTGCACCTAGTTTTCAAAGCAGCAGAGCAGCAAAAGAAAAAGCACTCAAATCATTGCTGGTGTCACAGCAACTCTCTGAAATGGCCCTTGTTCAACAGCATTTCCTGGGGGCATGGGAGCCACTGCAGCAGGGGAGCAAAGAGGGCTCCATGCAATTAAAGCACAGAATGCAGCTGCCTCAAGTTTCCACATCAACCCTTCCACAGAGATCCATTTTGCCAAAACTTTGTGCAAGCGGTCCTTGGAGTGCGTTGTGTTGCATTCATGTTGGATTTCTTGCACACCTTTGCAAACACCAAGTATGAGGAATTCCTCGCTGTGGCTTTACAAAACCCAGATGTATAGGCTTGCCTTTCTCAGGCTGTAGATTAAGCTGGGAGAGAGTTCTAGTCTTCTACCAGTTAGAAGGAAACTAGAAATAAGGCCTTCAGGGTACTATCAGTGTTCTCCACTTCAGCTCAGAGTTAATTTCTTGTAAAGTGAAAGATCTAAACCAATACAAGTCCATGCTACAGCTTAATACGGAGCAAACAAGCAATACTACGGCTTCCTGCTGGCCTGCCCAAGGAAGAATCCCTTCTCAAACCCAACTTCTCCCAGATTGAGAAGGAGAATGCCATGATCTCTGTCGCAACTCAATTAGGGAAGATCCTCCAGCAGTGAACATCTCCTGTGGTTTCAGCTTTGACATTTTTATAAGGTGACATGGCTCAGTCTCAGGCTCTTCCCCATTATCCATCACTGGGGAAAGGTTCCATACACTTTCTGGACATAGAGTGCTGTAGCTGCATTTGGGGTTTGGGGCTTTTTTTTCCTTCATTTTTTAACAAAACATTCCTCTTACTTTCAACCTACCTCCAGGCTGGTTTTTGCTGGCTAATTTTTTTTTTTAATTAAAAGTGCATACATTTTTCAGTAAGAAATTTCAATAATTGAGCTACAAGGAACTCCTCAGATGTGAGATCTTGAGTTTGTAAGTGCCCTGAGGAAACAATTTGGGAAATCCGCACTGCAAACAACTGGGAAAGTCAATGGGCAAGTTGCATCAACCCGATGAAATATTAATTAAAGGGCGAATGACTTGGCAGCAAGAGAGAGAGAGAGGTTCAGACTGAACTCGATGGGAAGTTGCATCCACTGTCTATGGGAGTACAGGAATTTTGCAGCTCCCTTCAAGATGCAGATTCCCAAATATTGGTGTTTGGGATCTCACGGGCTCCTGTGGCACTTGCATGATCAGCATCTGTCAGCTTCCCCCTCAGTGGGATTTGTGCCTAAAGTGGTGTTACAGCAACTACAGGAGATGTTGTGATGGCCAGAACATCATTTACAGAAACAGGATGTCTGCAACGATTTAGTCCCTCTATCTCTGCTGTAAGTGCTGGCCCAAATTCACAGCAGTAAGAACCAAAACAAAGAGCTTTACATAAACCACCTGCAATGTCACTCAGGGATTTTTCTCAGTGAAAGTTAACACATGAGATATCATCATTGAATCAGGGATGCAAACAGTCCTACTGACTCTGGGAATCTCAGCACAGGGCTTGGGAAGGTGACTGAGGTCTATAAAGTCACAGCTTCTGGAGTCATTTGATTATGAGACACATGATCTCTTTTCCAGTGAGGTACAGATCTTCAACTTCAGAGGAGAAAAAAAAATCTAAAAATAAGAAATTTCAGTGCTAAAAAAGGGAAGGTTAATAAAAAGAAGTCTCAAATTCAATACAGTGTTAAAAATACATGACTGCTAAAACAAGCTTATGGTTTCAGGAACTTGATCTTTATTAATGGAATGCTTTGAGAATGCAGTACCAGGCAGAATAGAGAACAGTTGCAACACTTACAAAAGGCTCCTCAACCATATCCATCACTATGAACTCACCCTATCACCTCAGTCCTGGCTCAGCAGTAAGCTGGTGCTGGCTTTCAGCATCTCATCCCTGCCTGTGTTGTAAGGTCAGTCTGTTTGGCTGTTGAGAGTTAATCAGATGCACATCTGGATGCACAGTGAGGTGTAAAGGTCCTGATTCACATGTTGTCTACACCTGCTGGGTGAATTCTCTCCTATTTTATTTTTTTTTCCAACCTGTTTCATAGAGAAGATGTAAGGGCCAGCAGATTTCAGGTTTTGACAGCACCTGGCCTAGAGAAATGAAACTCAGCAGGTAAAGAAAAACCCTTCATGAATTTCAAAAGATGGGATGTATTGTGCACTGAAGCATGCTCTCTATGCTGGCTCTGGAAAGAGGATAATCCACACAGACTAACAAAGAGAGTCGATTTAGCCACATGCAGGAACACGATGGTTTATCAAGGCAATTTGAAGTTAGTTATTAAATGCTGTAAATATCATTAAAAAGAAGTGAGTCAAGGGGGCAGTGGGGAAAAAAAATCAAGGGTCTCTGAAGGACTACAAGAGCTTGTAGAGGTTATACAGCTGCACAGCACCTCCAGGGGCTATTACTTGCTGTCTTGAAAAGAAAACATAGTTATTTATATAATCACTGAGCTGCAATATGGCTCCATGAAGAAAATCACTTTGCCTGGAAGATGCCTTGGCAATGAAGACCTTCGTGAAGATGAAAATGAAGAAAATGAAGATCTCCACAGTTGCCAAGTCAAGCCTCTTTTCTCCCCAAGCAAAAATCCAGCAAGATTTCTGCTGGTGTGGCATGAAACAGCCCTCCAGCCTTTCACAACAACATAGAGATTTGGGCCAGGAAGGGCCTCAGGAAGTTGTACCAGCCATCCATGGACCTGGCTCATCTCTGCCCAGAGCATCATGGGTGGACATCCCTCCAGCCTGTTCCACAAGGTCTCCATTTGCGACTACCCCATTCAATTGATCCTCAAACCAAACTGTTAGGCAGACCTCCCAACATCTAGCCTCCAGGTCTCACGGTCTGTGAAACCACAGTGGATGGACAGAGCAACTTATTCACCTGAAAATTTGAAAAGAGCAGCTACATTTCCATGCCCCAGACTAAAATCCAGTTTGTTCCCCTTCCCTTTTCTGCCATGTATCCTGGGGCTTGGGACCCATGTGGATCCCTCTGGGACTTCCTCTAGGAAGTCTCTGTCTTTAATGAAGTGCACTGCCCAGGGCCAAACACAAAACACTGCTGGTGAATCATCCTAAGTACCTTGACATGTAAGGCTGACCTCCAGAATTTCCTAAATTAGTGGGCTTAGGTTATCCTGTCAGATTCTCTTATTTGCTCCTATAATAGACATCAATATCCAAATAAAATCTCTTCATCTGCTCCCTGATGGCCAGTAGCCATATATTTGTGGTGGCGTCTCTGTGTTTTCTCTGTGGAATTGAGAAAAAAGAAAGAAAGAGGGAAAAATAAAAAGAGGAAAAAGCTCTATTGCTTTAGTCTTTTTCATTTGCTTTTTTTTCTTTAACTATCAAGCTTTATCTGGGTAAAAATATGCAGAAAACAAAACAAGACAAAAAAAAAATCTGTACAGTGTTCCATTTCAAGATTCCAAAGTAATAGAAATGGTCTCTGAAGTAAGACAGAAACCGGCACCTTTCCTTTCTGTGTCTGTAGCTTAATGTATCTGGTGCCATTTATTACTGACCTGAACAGAACAGGGAACCAGAAATGTAAGAGATCACTCTTTAAGGATGAGGTGCCAAACAGGAGCCTTTGTATGGAAGAAAAGCTCCCTGTTCACACAATCCTTTTTTTGTTCTTTTCAGTCCTTTTTTTCCTACTCTAACACGAAACTCCTAACTTTTCTACTGAAAACCCAGTGGAATTCCAAGTCATCTCCGCCTTTTGCAAGATTAGCAAGAAAAATCACAACCAAAACCTCATTTAATTCACAGAAGGGTAAATGAGATCAAAACTCACCCAAGATGATGTGTAGCCCCTTCCATGATTTTATAATGGAGGCAATAACAGGTAGAGTATGCCAGATGATGAGTGAAGCAGCACTGTTGGCAGCAGAGGAATACCTCTGAGTTATCCAATCTCAAAATAAACCTTCTTGAAGTTGGGAAGAGAGGGGATCGGACTGAGGCTGGAGCAACCAGTTGGTGCAATACAGGTCACTCCAGCCCATGTCAAGTGGGATGGTGTAGTTGATGAGAGGAATGACAGATACATTGCTAAGCTTGTTCCTAGTGCTGTATCCTGGCTGTGACATTTTTTAGGGTGTCAGCTTATTGGAACAGAGCCACATCTGCACAATGGAATATGCTTTGAGTTACCACTGCACTTCATGTGTTAGGGCAGTTTGCTCTTAGACCCTTTACTTCTGCACCTTTCAGCATGGATAAAGGCACAGACATGCATGTATGAAAGCACTTTCTGAAGCCTACATTGCTTCCCTGGTGCTGGTAAGCAGAGGCTGCTGCCCCTAGACCTCTCTGGTGCAGAGACTGGATTTCACAGCTCACCTCAGCATCTGTGGGGACCTTACTGTCCTGCAGGGAGATTGAGCCTTCACACAGGCTCTCTTTAGGATGAGAGGTAGAACTACAAAGCTGTTATTATCCTACCAGTGGTGCACTGCATAGGTCAGTGTGTGTGCACGTTTGTGTGTAAGGGAAAGGCAGAGAGAGAGATGAGTGGCATAATTATCCCTGGCATGTCTTTTTCTAACTATCACAACAGATATTGGTCTAGTTTAATTATTCTCTGCAGCTTCATTAGCAGAGTTGTGTTGTGAAGTTGGATGCTACCATCCAGTCTTCAGGGATCCACAAACAAAACAGGCTTTCTGGTTCTGCGAGCAGGAGACTGGAGAGACTGTTCCTGGAAGTGCTGCTGCCAGAGTTGGGGAGGGGGGATTTCGAGGAAACGGTGTCACAGCAAATGGCAGCCTCAGGTAGCTGCTGTGCTCACAAACTGCTCTCTCCTGGGATACCTGCTGGGAGGCCAGCAGCCATCTCTTTGGCAGTCACAGCCTCGTCTACTGCAGACAGAAAATAACTGTGTGGTTTCAGAGGCAGCCCCTGCCAACACAGCACTGCGGTGCCCGCAGGCAGCCCTGCATCTGCTCTGCTGCAGCCAAGGCTGCTCCATGGCACCCTCTGCTCTGATGGAGGCATTCTGGCCTTGATGCCACAGGAGAAACACGTAGGCGATGGTTTTTTTCCTCCCACCCCTCATCTGCCCTCCAATTCCCTCATTTTTGCATGATCCTCCCTCAGCTCTGACTCACACCCACATCACCTTTTGCTGAAAAACCCAGCCTGGACAGGAAAAGAAAGAGCACAAAATGGGAGGAGGTTTTTGCTGTATGAGAGGGTCCTTGGGACAATATGTATTAAAGTGGGCTGGATTCTTCTCAGACGTTTTATGTGTATTCTCAAATACATTTCACAATCTTTGGACTAAAAAAGCTGACAGACAATCCAGGATGGCCACACAAAGCCCAGCCTGGGCCCAAGAAACTACCTAAATTTCTACTGCAATCCCCTTTGTCTGCAGTGTTTGGGAACAGAAGCTCTATGCAGACAGAGCCATCCATCGGGAGGCCCTGGATGTCTGTGGATGTTTTAAAGACTTCTCTCTCTCCTGTCTTGCACAGGGTTCTCCTTAGTAACAGGGCTCCTGTTGCAAGATCTGCTGCTGCTCTCTACCCTCTTTGCCACCAATGGAACATGAAATCTGCAGTTCTACCTGCTCAGACCAATGAAGGTCTCCTGCCCTTATCATCCTTTCAGCCATGCAGCCATATAAAACACCTTGGAAATGGCCATATAAAACATCTTGGAAATGGGGGAAAGTGGAAAAGGAAGATTTTCTCTGAAATCTCCTCAAACTCCCAGCATGCTAGCAGCGGCAGGAGTGGCAGCTTACAACCTTGTGCAGGCTCCAGAGTTGCCCGTCACACCAAAAAAAAAGGTTAGTTTTTTTTCAAATATCTGAGATCTGGCTTGAACCCAGGGTGTTTAAAATTTTGAACCCAGGGCCTCTGTCCTTAATCTCTTTCCAAGCAGATAATTTAACCCACACAGAGGTGTGACTCCATAAGCTCTAGCTCCCAAAGCAACAAAAACTGAACTTGAGAAATACCCAGAGAAGCTGGGATGCACAAATCCTGCCTTCCCACTGCCGACAGACTGAAGTGCAACGCTGGGCGTCATCACACATCGGTGTGAGCATGTGTGTGGGGGACTGTGCGTTCTGGGAAGCAAGGCAGAGGGACAGCACATCCTAACAAACCACTCACAGAACACAGGGCCATATGTTTCTGGAAATGTCATAATAAAAATCATTATAGAAATGGAAAATTACTTCTCGATCGTTTCTCATTCCTATAATACTCTTTTCTTTATATTTTAACATCTGAATTTGTCTCATTATTAAAGCAGGGACAGAGCTGAGGAAAAGTTGGAAGAATGGTTTGGGATCCTGCCACAGAGAAAAGAGGTCTTGTACCTAATATCCCACAGACCTTGGTACAGAAACAGCTTGAGCAAGCTTATGAGAACAGATCTGTGCTTAAATATTTGCAAGGTCAGGTCTTCCAAATTTTTCTTGTTTTTTTTTTTTTTTCATCAGACATTCCTCAAACAATTTTTTTCTACATATTTTCTAGCTCTATGCTGATGCTCCTCGTTTAAATACACATAGAAGTTACGTATACCAACAAAGATATGGAAAATACAACGCTCTCCCATCAGGGGCACATTTTGCTACTCCTGCTATTTTCTAAACTGATTATTTACTAAAATAACATGCAAGGGGCTAAGGCAATCCAAGGTGACTTATGAAGTTCTTACTCTTGTTCCATCCAGGATGAAGCTGGTCTAGGCATCTGAATTACTGCTGTATTGCACAGAATTTGAAGCAATGGGGTACTGTGTTTCAGGTTATTCTAACTAGATACCAAATTGTTCCCTTTGGCTATCAGCAACCAAAACGAGGGCGGATGCACTTCTCCTTTCTTTTATCGTGAAAGTAAAATCATCTCCATTGCTGATGAAATGCAGAAAGAGGAGTGCTGCCTCCTTCATCACACACACTGGGAATCTGTTAGTGCTCCATGTTCTTGTCAGGACAGAATGTTTCCTCTCTGTGGACTTCAAAGAGACACACCTTAAGCTTTGCAAAGAAACAAGAAACATGAAAGTGGAAGAGGACTGGGGGAGGGAGCTGAGGGGTGAAGTGTGACAGGCTGTAATCATGAGACAAGAGTTTATAGTGGAAATAGCGACCATGAGTAATGAAACAGTTCTCCCCCTGGAGAGAAGGAGGCCCTGGAAAAATTATTTCTCCCAATCTAATGGTTGAAACAGTCCATTACAGGTGCCACAAGAGGCATCTGTCTCCATTTACATACCCATTTGATCAGATCCTGGAGCTACAAATTGTGCACTAATCAAAGTTAAGACCACAAGGAACTTGCAGCATACAGCAAGCCCTGCGAGGTGTAAGAACAGAGAGTTTCCACTCCATGAAAGGGCCAAAGAACAAATAAAATCTTTTCCCGTGTGCCAATGGATATGTAGAATGTAAAAATGCATCAAAAAGGTAAAAAAAAAACTTTCAAAATTGCTGATGACTTGAGGCATACAGACATGAAGGACACTAGGACTGTGCATATTGAGAATGAGATGACTGCCAGGGGCTTGATAGAGACCCATAAAATCAGGAATATTTTGGAAAGGTGAATAAGGTAAATAATAATAATTGTGTTCCTTATTTCTCATAAGCCAAGATTTAGGAGAACATACAGAAATGAACAGGCAAGTGGATTTAAAACCAAAGAGGTGTTTTTCCAAGTGGTGCAACAGTAAGTCCTAGAAACTCTGTGCCAGATGAGCCTCAGTATAAATGAACTTTGAGATTATAAATATTCGGGGGGTTGCTCTGCTGTCATCTATCAAACAAGATCCTCTGGATGCAAACTCTAGCAGAGAAAACTTTATCAATAGCATCAAAGCAGAAGGCAGTATCTTTTATACTCTTCCCTTAAGTGTCTGCTATGTCCAATTATCAGAGATGTCACACTGGGTAGCTCAATCTTTGGTTGGGCCCAGTGGAATGACTTTTGTGTTCCTATGTTGTGTTCAAAAGAGGTGCCTCTTTTTGCTAATAGACCAGCAAGAAAAGACTTTTATCACTTGGCATTTGTATCACACAGCATGAGATTTTCAGATATTTCTCTACAAACACGCTTTGTATGCTCAAACCTAAAGGAGAAAGGGTTAATTCATTATAACTATGTTCAACCAATTTTTTATGCATGCACAGTGCTATAAATAAGGTGCAAATCAGAGCCAACTTGAGCCTCCTTTTAACTCTGATTTTCTCTAACAGTATGTAAATGGGCCTTTCATTATTTCTGGGAGAAAATAATTAGTTTTTAAAAGATATTAGAGTAGCAGAATGAAAGCCCAAACTCTGATGGACAAAGATGGGAAATGTTTGCTCACCTGATTGTTACTGTAGTTTGCTCTCATCTACGTGGAACAGCCTTGAACCAGACAAAGTAGTAAGCTTTGGCTCATTTCTCAAAAAACCCCTCCAGCTTTCAAAAAAGGCTTGGTTTCCTCCTCTTGTACTTACTTTAAAAGAAGATTAAGCTCTTGAGGGTCTGCTAAGCTTGTTAATTGTTAGGCATTGTTTTTTTTCTAATGATATTGCATGCACTCCTTGCACAAGTTCACTTTTACTGCCCTTCCTCATCTATATTAAGAATGACAAGTTGATATAATATTAACAAGAGACAGTTTATCATTATGGACTAGTCACACAAAATGTTGACCTTTGCTTCATCTTCTATATAGTTATGACTTTTGGTCTGCCTTTAAAAATATAACTAAATAGAGATATCTTAAAAGATAACAATCTAGCTATTATTTTCCAGCTGGAGTGTGTGTATGTGTTTGGTTTTGTTTTGTTTTTTGGTTGATTTTTTTTCGTTGTTGTGTTTTGGTTGCTTTTTTTTTTTTTTTTCCACAGTGGGTTTTTCATAGTTATCCTCAGAAAAACACACTATTCCTGATGACCATGTGTGGTCAGGTTTGGGATCTCTAGGCAGGTGGTCATTTGATGTTCTTGGCTACTTGAAGAAATGCCATTAAAAGCTTTGGGTCTGACTAATAGCTGATGTAACTGAGAATATCCACATTAGATATACACTTTCAACACAAGATGAGAATAAGGCTTTCTGGGAGGGATTCTCTGCTCTGGAGAGTTCTCTGCCAGCACCAACACTGCTCTTCTGGCTTGAGATTTGCTTTTTTCTTCCTCAAATGTTCTTCAAAGTGAATTTCAAAGTCGTGTGTGAACAGACTCCAGATTTAAAACTCATACAGCCCTCCATGCCAGAAGAACCAGAGCCTCAGGGAATGTAATAAACACAACTCATGGGAACAAACACATGATAGCATATTAATATACCCTGAATGTTATCTACATGTAGAGAAAACTTGCACTGCCAACACATGGAGCTCCAAGAGAAAACCTCCTAATTGTTCCAGGCAGTAAGTAAATATCAGCTCCATTTCTGTCCCACCAAGGGTTAATTGGACTTGAGAACAATATGAGAGGAGAATGGGACGTGCAGCAAGATATGAGTCACAAGCAAAGAGGATTCCCATCTTCTCATGGCATTAATAGCTCTTTAGCTATCTATCTCCCAAACACAGAACCATCCTTCTATCTCACTGAACAGTTCCATTTCCCCTTGCTGTCTCCCTCCACGGCAACGGACTGGCATTGGACTGACAAAGTACAGGCAGTGGCAGAGCTGCTGCTGACACCAGGAGAATCAGAGACCCAAGTCAGAACACAGCCTTGAGGATGAGACTGGATAATTTAGGTACACCACAAGGGGCTCATTATTGCCTCCTGAACCCCTCAGTGTTACTCATGTTACTGGGATGCCTTGCTCTGACTCTGTCTCTCTCAGATGTTGGCATCACAAGTCTTTCTGCCTGGTGCTTCCTTTTGTCCTTTCTGTGTTTTTCCTCTCTCTCTACTCTTTTTCTTGTCCTTTATTTTTTTTCCTCCCTCCTTTAACGATTTTCAGTCAACCCCAGGGAGACAGTCCCACTCTTATTTGCTAAAATAACTAGTAGTTAAATGACTGACATTTAAAGCGATATCTTAGGCTTCAGCATTGCTCCGCTGGGAGAAGATACAGTGACGAGTGTGTGGGGAGAGAGAGGAATAGGATGTGGATCATGATTCTGAGAGCTCTTCTTTTTTTCTTTTTTTTTTTCCCCAGGCTGTCTGCAGACTCCAGCAGACATCATTTCTGCTGGAGCACTTACGGAGAACACATTTTAAAGTGGGACACAGACAAAGGGCTGTCCATGAACTATCGAAAAAACCTCCACTAAAGTGTAAATCCAAATGGAGGGTACTAGACTGGAAGGCTCAATGAGGAGAATGTTATCCTTTGTTGATTACCTGATTTTGTTCTTCCTTTGGAGCCACTGCTGTCAGATCACATTGAACTGCACCAGCATATGCAAAAGGATGCTTGAATGGCAGCAAGTGGTGCTGTTCAGGATTTAGGTGCATTAACAGAGCTTGGACATTTCTGGAACAAGTACATGTGTCTGCTTCACTGATAACCAAATATGTACTATTGAGTCTGCTGCAGCCCAATGCCTGGACTCAGCTTGTGCTAGTGTAGTTATGACAGCAAAGGTGTCTGCACAAAAAATCCAGGCCAATCCAGGAAGTTATTTCTGAAGAAATGGCCAAATTCCATGCTAGAATTATGTACAGGCAAGAAAAGACAATGTACAAAAGGATCCAAACATACAGTGGCTCCAAGATTGGTAACAATGATAGCAATGATGCTGTAAGTCAAAATAAAGATGCACTGGTCTATGTCCCAGGGCTGAAGTGCATGAAGGCCAAGGCTCACAACTAATTGATTGACTATACAAACTCCTCAGGGCTTTTCCTCTACTCTACATGCAACTCAGCTGCTGGCACCTCAGTGCATATTAGCATCCTTATCACTGCTAACTTTCAGCTTTCCTGTTCATATGGGTGAACTTAAGGAAAGTTCTTCCCACAGGGCATGATGCAATGATGTCTTTGAAAGATCTTCAGCAGAAATAACCATTATTTGTTCTGTTCTAGTTTGTTTGACAGAGATAGATGGTCATTTGCACTCACACCTGCAAAATCCCCTCTCTCATCTAGGTGAGATTTTTCCATTTTCCACCTAAAAGTTTTCTCTTACTAGCAAGAAATACAATTGGCCAGCTGCCACCTAATTAATGGATGGACTACTCATTTGACTTGTCAGTTCCCTTGGGAATTTCACATGACGAATCTGTCCTGTGGGAGAGATTTTCTATGACAGATGTTAAAATGAAATGTTCAAAATCCAAACGGAATTAGTTTCTCTGCCACTGACTATGTAGTTTCACCATTTAATTTTCCTTAGTTTTGTTTCAGAGGTTCGTAACAGGCAAGACAATCTTAATAACAACAATAACCTTTGTGCATGATTATGACAAAGAGACAAAGAATTGAGGACCACATTCATCAATGGAAAGGAATATTGCATCTAATGGGAGCTCAGCAACCATGCTGCCATTTTGCTGAAATCTCCTGTTGATGGAACTCTGCCTACGTCTGTTCCCCACATTGGAGAACCTGTTGTAATGTTGTTACATGTTAACATACAATGCGAATATGTGGGAACAGTAGGCACCCAGCAGGAAAAAAAAAAACGCACCAAAAACCCAACAAAAACTCTTCCTACCCAAATTCCAGAAAATGTAATTTTGTTTTCTTTATCCAGTCCTCCAAAATGGATATCCCAGGGGATTGTTTTGGAACCTTTCCCCATAAGTAGGCAGTGAAGGGATTCTCGTTTGGCTTAGTAGGATTCTATGGGTATGTGCAAAGGATTACCTTGCAACCCACTGCTTGTACTTGCCACTGACAATAATGTGGCAGTAAGCAGAGAATGTGTGCAGGAGTAGGTATCGGGTGTATTAGTTTGGAAGTAAAGAGAATGTGGGTGTTTATTGCTATTACTGGTTGATGACAAGCCAAAAAGGGTCCTGAAAGCCTAATGAGCAAATGGTTCTCCTATGGTCTGAGCTGCTCTGCTGCGATATTACTATTTAGCACAGCAATGCTACCTGACAAAACCAGAGGCTCTGATTTTTATTAAGCACCTGATGGGCTTGACAGTGATAATAAATTATGTGATCTACTTATGTGCTGTCTGGTTTTAAAAGTTTAGGGTACAGTCTTATGTCTCCAAGAGAGTTTGGATGGAAACTCTCTGTACAAATGAAAATGGTGTCCCAGTGCATAGCATGACTACAGAAAGCAGGTTGCTAGCAAAAAAGCCCACATACTCTGATACTATAAAATCATAAAAGTCACTACTCCAGTACTGTCTCTGAATAATACCTCCAGTTTTAAATAAGGAAGTTTTGCCATCAGAAGACCTCTCCCACATTTTTCTTCCATTTCATTTTCCCCTCAAAAACCCTTATGTGAATTAAGTGTCTTCAACATCTCTTCCCCTCTGGTTACTTTTGGCAGAAGGTAGACAGATGACTCAAACATGTGCCATCTACAGGAAAAAGGTGATGAGAAAGGAAGGAAAGGGGTCACAGAAGTGTCATTTTTTTCCTCCAATTCCTATTATAATCAACCCTTGGTTGACTTATACAGGAGAACAGAAAAGGCCTAGAGGCAAGACAGCTCATATCTCTGTGACTGAAAACAGACTCCTATCCCAAAAGGGAAATAGGGGAATTTGGGTGCAGGTTGCCCTTGGATTATTCTGCATGAGATTTTTTTCATGAACTTTCAGTTTTATGTCTGTTACACATCCCTTTAGCTCATGCCACGATGAGCTCCCTTGAAGAGAACAGAACCCAGAAGCAGGCTGCTCGACATCCTATATTGTGTAATTTAATTTGGTAAATTGCCTTTCCTGCACTGGTGCTGTAAGGTTCTCAGCTGGAGTCCTTACACTAAACCTTGCTTCCCTGTGGAAATAGCCTGACACAGCCCCAATGACACACGCAAATGCACTTCTGCTGTGAGCTCATGTGGGGAAAGTTAATACCTTTTCTATTCTGCATGCAGATTTCTTCTTCTGGAAGAAAAAAAAATACCAGGCAGGACACAAAAGAGGCCTATGGTACAAGGATCTATGGGGAGAACAGAGACAAAGCCTTCAAAGGGAGTGAGAGAATAGGCCCCTTTGAATGCGTCCTGGGAACTAAACTGTGAAAAGACAGGGAGAGGTAGGTCGTTTACCCTTTCCTACACAAGCAACTTGGAAATGTACTGCAAAACATCTCATCCTTAAATATCTTAAGCCAGAATTGAGCGTTGGTTGTGCTTTTCAAAACAAGGCACAGGAGGGGACAGAAGGCACCCAAGGGCCATGGAGAAGTCAGAAAGTAAACCTGGAGTAGCACCCTCTCTGAGATAACACACACCAACAAACACTGTCCACTGGGCAACTAAAATATCTGTTTCATAGAGCACACCAGAGCAGCAGCTCTCCTTTCTTTCTTAAAGGTTTAATTTTAAATATACTTGATAGTTGAGAAGGTGGTGAACCTGAAGTCATTGCAGCCTGGTAGGCACCAGAATGCATCTTTCTGTCCATCAGCACCTCATAGCTCCTTCCAAGATATCCCACATACATCTTTTTGCACCATCCTATCCACAGCTGCTGTTTCCAGCAATGCTGGCACTTCCCTCCCTGGCTGCTGTTCCTCACACATGTAACCATGTGAAAACCCTTCACATCCTACCCCAAAACAGCCTCTGATGTAGCCCCTTGCTTGCTCCTCAGCCTTCCCCTCCTCTTGCCCAAGAGAAGCTGCACTGGTATGGAAGAAACATTTTGCTGCAGTTATATTGGCTCTGTGGGTCTGGATCTGTTTCACCCACAAGTGAACTCATCTCCCCATAAATGGGAGACTGCTGTCTTCAGCCAGACATCAGCACCTCAGCCTAATCAAGATTTTGTTCTCCCTCACAGCCTCTAATCACCAGTTAGTCAGTTTACTGAGGGAAAATTTTTATCCTTTCTGCTAGAATTCATTTTTATGACACCTACCATAAGAGATTTAAAAAAAAATAAGCATTAAAATGGTTTATAGAGGGTATTTTTATAATCCACTAAGCTGTTTTCCATTTCCACTGATATGACATCTCTCAGCTATAATTTATAAATGCCATCAGTTAACAGGCACAGAATCTTATCCTACGATTTCTCCTCTCATATGCTTTTTCCATTTAAACTTTCTGTTAAATCTTTGCTATGTTGCTAAATCCAAAGAGATTTGGCCATAGCTGTGGGGCAAAAAAAAAAAAAAAATCAAGGAAAAGTTTAAGTAGCTAATTAATGTCACTGGATTTGGGGCATCCTATCACGAGAGAATATAGAGGAAGCATGTCCTCAATAAATATTTTGGACATTTAAATAAGGCTCATGCCCCCCCCTACAGAGCAACCTCTAAAAGCCTCAGAAAACAAAAAAATTTAAAGGCAGTAATAGGCTGTTTTCCCTGATGGGCACATTGTATCAAGTATTCTGACTTTTCAGTGTGTCTGATTGTCCCCATGGTTATTTCTGTAATTGATTATAACTCAGAAAGGGTTTACTCTGTGAAGCCTGCCTACACATGCCAAGGTCCAACCTGGGAGAAAACATTTATTTACGGTCCTCCCAGAACTTATCTCATACTTTTCTGTCTTTTCTCTGCCAAGCTCAGAGAACTCTGGATCTTGCCACAATCACTGCTACTAAATCACAACATGGAAAACAAAACCAAACACACATTTCTCCTTATTTGCAATATCTCCAGCATATCTACCTTGGGTCTGCTGGGAAACTTGCATGAGGCTGCATATAGTCTTTAGTTATGGAAACTCCCATCTTGGAAGCAGCAAGCCCACAGAAATTGGTTTATGGTTTCTTTAACATGAGCATGAAGAGATCTTCCTTACTCAGTTTCGGTTAAGGATGGTTCATGGTCTGCTGAGACTCCTCAAAGGCCTGGTGGGTTTTCAGTCACAATCAGTGACATACTTTGAGTAATGGTGAGGGGGAATTGCCCCCAGACAATGGATTTCCTTAAGTGGAGCGAAGAGATAGTTTGCAAGACATATGGAGAAAGAGCAAGTCACTTCCTGACTAGATTTTTATCTAATGAAGACCTAATTCTACTGGGATGACAGGCTTGGCTCAAACAAGCAGAAGATCCATAGCCTTTAACCTTTTTTTTTTTCCCCAGGGTAACTTGGCTGCAAAAGAAAGGCTTCACTCAATGAGAGTTATTGATAATCTTTCTTCAGGCCTTGAAGACCAAAAAGGAAAATTAGGGGCACATTGGCTGAGCTGAATGGAAAAGCTTCACCCACCGTGAGGCTGCCTGGTGCTACACAAAAGTGAAATCAAGAGAAGCTGTCCTGCTCTGTGCAAGGGTTAGTATGCTAAATGTATCTCTGTGAATGTCTTCCCATCAGGAGATTAAACGCTTCCCTGCAGGCAGTGGGGAAGGAGGAGAGCTTCTTCAGTCCCTCTCCCTTTCAGAGTGCCTTAGTCATGTCAGTGTTCACTCTCAGCAGTATGCTTGCCCATCTCTGGCAAGGCAGCATGGTGGGAAAGGTGCCAGACAAACTGGTTGGCCGTATGGGCCAAACCTCAGCACTGCATTTGGGGAGGAAGAAAAAGATTGAGACAAGCAGGTGAACCATGCTCTTGTCACTTGGGGAGCAGAGATGAATGAGCCTATGTTGCTGACACAAAGGATATTTTCCTGTTGTCATAACAGGGATGGAAGGATAGATGGTGAATAACATGGACTGTGGCCACTCTATATGGCCCCTGGGCACTTACTCTTTACCAGGCTGCTCTGTGGCAAAGCCTGCTTGGGAGAAAATGTTGCTGAGGATCCTGCATGCAGAGGTAGTCTCTGTTCACCCACTCAGAACACCTACCTGGCCTTTACCCATATGCTGCCTGGCACTTCCAGGAGAAGAGGGGTAGTTCCCTCATTACTCCCCAGACATCATACCCTGCTGCTCATGTGCCAGCACACGTAGAAGAGCTCTTTGTATTCAACAGACAGCTGTCCCTGCTTGCTAGGGATTTATGGACCCTCCCAAAGCAGTGTCAGATCCATCAGGGAAAGGAAGGAATGTAAGAATGAGCCTAACCAAGAAAACGAGGCCAATGTGGGACTGTCCAGAAATGCAAGGCTGTGTCCTCTTCTATAGACAAGTGCTCACTCATGTCTCTCCACTTATTTATCAACCCTGGTAATCACAGAAAGCACATTCCCCCTTCTGAGCAGCCATGCCTTTCCAGCTCAATGGACACCACTGAATCAAGGGGCCACTAAGATATTCCCAGGGTGGCTTTGGTAGTGCCTCATTAATGCCAGCCCTTCCTATTCCCTCTTTGTCCAGTCTCACTGAAAAAAAAAAACCAAAAAGCCATGAAATAGCCATCCAGATGGAAGAATATTAAAAAAAAACCAAAAACTCTAAGATGTAACTTCCCCCAAAGTCACAATTCACATAGAGTCTCACATACAACAGAAAAAAAGCTACTGACACAGCACTTGCATAGGGAGGTCACATGAGGCCTAAAGTTAAAGTCTGTTAATTTTAGGACATATCTGAAGGGTCATTAGTCTTTCATTCTTTGCAGGAAAGCCTACACAGCCCAATGCTTCAGGTGCTGCTCTTTCAGGACCTCAGGCTTTGTGCTTTTTCATGCACGTGCCTTCACTAATTTCACAGGCCCACAGTTAGAACAATGGGACGCAGGATAAGAGAAGGCATTTCACTGCCTGCTTTAGCTACTGTCTGTGGATGGGGCCAAACTGCAACAAATGTTGATTTAAGAAACACATTAGAGTCTGCCTCTAATGCACTTGCCACGAGCCTTCAGTTCTCATTTATCACCTGTCCGTGATTCTACAACTTGCCTAAAACTCAATATTTTTTTTCCTCGACATCCTTTTCAAGAGCCTTTTTTTAAACTATTGTGTCCTCTTGTGCATTTTTTCACCTTTCACTTCTCAAGAAAAGAAATGCCACAAAGAAGCTGTTAGAGCTTCTCTGTCATCTGATCTTGGCAGGAGATTCTTCTGACAAACCAAAAAAATCCAAGGGGTGAGACTGATGCATGTTCCTGAAGCAAGATCTCTCTCTCTGGTAGAGATAAGGATCTGGAGAAGGGGATCACTTTGCACACAAGGTATCCCACAGCACCATGTCAAATCAAGCAGAGAGGTGTTGAGTGCAATAATGCACGCTCTGCACCCTTCAAAACAACACAGCCAGACTGGTAGCACCCAACACTGTCCTTTCCCCTTGTCCACATAAAGTGTATGAGAGCAAAAAATAGCCAAAGACCAGGGTGAGCATCCCCAGCTCACTCATGCATGGGCAGGAGGAATGTGGACCATGGGGACAATCTCGATTTAGCTGCTGTTGAAGCCTGTGGCAGATAGCAGCATCATCACAAAAGAGCAGAAATGCATGCCTCCCATGGGCAAAAGAAATAACAATTCAGTTACAATCCTGATTTTGGGTTGTTATTTCATTTAAAAAAAGGGTTTGGGTAAAATAAAAATTAAATTCCACTAATCTTATTTGTGGTACACTCAAAACAGACCCACAGCACTGCTTAGAACACACTATATCAAATTTAGATACACACTCAAATGTCTGATTTTTGGTGCTTACGGGCCTAAGCTAACAATCAGGACCTCAAATATTCAGAAAACAAATACAATGGTGAACCTCTGCTGTGAGAGCTTATTAAACAGGGGGAGATGCAACAGGTGAACAAAACAAACCATGACATTCATAAGATGATTGCAGTACCTTAATGCAATGGTTATTGGTACTGACAGGAGCAGAACAGTCAAGAGGAAAATCCTGCTGCAGGGAAGGGAAGAACAAGCAGAAATCAGGGTGGAGCGTAGCATTGCTGGGCAAAACCTGGAGGAAAGGTAAAGAGAACTACGACAGAATCACAGACTACAAATCCCCTTGAGTGCTTTTGGATCAAGTGAACCTTCTGTAAAATAAGCTTGATCTGCAGTTCAGGAAAATGATAGTGCAGGAAAATGATATGTGTAGCCCTGACTTCCCTTCACACTGAAAAGATGTCTAAAAAGCAAACCAAAATTAAAACAAATACTGGCTTTGCTTGGAACAATTAATGAGTGTGAATTAAAGGAAGAAAGGTTAAACTGAAAAAAATAGCTGTAGAGGGTTACAGTGTCCCATCACCTGGGAGCACCTTGCATGCACCAGCACATCTTACCATACTTCCCACTGACTCTGGCAGCAAATTCCCTAGAGGCACTTTGAGAGTCTTGGATTTTAAGCAGCCAGGAAATTACAGCAGCCAAAAGCACCAGTGTGATCTCGTTGCTGCTGCAAGGAGTATAATTAACATGGACATTCATCAACTTGTTGATCTCCACAGAAAACAAGGGTTGGATTTGGAGTGACCTCGTCAGAACACTCAACATCTACACAGGACTCCCCACGGAACCCTTGCCTGGATCCTTACCTGGTGCATCAGGCAAAATGACAGGGAAGTGTCCTTTGGCAGAGATGCTTTTCTCTCTAGGTACAGGGACTTGTTTGGAGCTGCAGTGTGGCCCCATAGCCTCTTGCCCATGGTGTAATCCCAAAGTTTTGTGGAAAAAAAAATGGGCTGACACAACAGAGGAAGCAATGCTGTGCTGAAACATGAAATCCAGGCCAGGTAGCTGTAGGTGCTGTTGCAGGTGAGAGATTGTGTGTGGCAGACTTAACTTGCCTGGAGTTGCATGTATGGGTTTCATGGAGTAGAATCTTAAGCCCTTCTTTCATTGGTATTTTGGGCACAGAGAGAGAAGCAAAGGGCCCTTATTTCTCTTAAGGATTTTTTCAGTGCAGGGATGTTCTCAAACTTTTCAGAGGAAAGACTGCATCTGCTGCTCATCCCTCTCCTTGTCTGCCCTGGGCAGCAGTACCAAGGACTACTCCAGCTGAAGCTGAGAAAAGAAATCTCAGTGAAGGAGATTTCTTCCTAGAGACGGGCTCATTACTGGCTTCCAGGTTCCAACTCTTAAAGCAAATTCTTTCAGTCTCACACAGCATCTTTAAGAAATGATAGATTGCACTTGCTCACAAGAAACTGTCTGCTCCCTGATAATAAATGAGTTGTTAGCAGAGGTAGCAGTCTCCCAGATCCATTTGTGATCCAAAGGGCTTACAGCTGCTTCTCACTTTCATGGTGCCAAAACCACAGAGCATGCAGACAACAAGGGATGAGAAGGCAGCCTCCTGTGCCTGTCTGCTTGCTGGTCTCTCGTGGCTAAAGAGAGACTGTCAAGTGCAGTTTCCTTTGGATGGAGACTTTATTTTAATGTAAGCTTGCTGTTGTTAAAAATGAGTAATTCCCTCCATTGGCTGCAGGCAAGTATAGCTAGGAAAACCCCTGCAAATCTCACCTTTGCATACAACACCTCTACAGCAACTCTCACAGCTCTGGCCACCAAGTTATAGCAGGAGCACCTGAAGTCCTACAGAAACACAGCTCATGTCTCTGGCTGCAGGCCCTGCACAGCTCAATGGATCCAGACAGCACTGAGACAAGCACACCTTGGCCAAAGGTTGCCCTAGTCTCACCCAGAGACAGAATACTGTGGTACCTCAGTCTCTTGATCCCGATTCATTCCACTCTCAGACTCCATGACACTGCTCTTGATTTCACTGTACAGTCCTGAGAGCCAAGGAGGATGATTTTTTTTTTTT
This sequence comes from Urocolius indicus, assembly GCA_013401255.1. Classification (NCBI taxonomy): domain Eukaryota; kingdom Metazoa; phylum Chordata; class Aves; order Coliiformes; family Coliidae; genus Urocolius; species Urocolius indicus. The sequence goes on from WBNH01004020.1 coordinate 328,951, forward strand.
TTCCACTTTTTGTCTTTAAAGTTGTTCTGCTCAAGTTTGGATTCACACTTTCACTTTCCTTCTAGAGATAGGCTTGAGACAGGAAACTTAAATGCCCTGAGATGGCTGTTCAATGGCAATCAGAACTTGGGATGAGAACAGGGTGAGATTGAGAGTATCTCCAGAATTTTCAGGTGTGTTTTAATTTGAGGTTTTGGGTTTGAATTGGCTCAGCTGCTGAAAGATGCTACTTTAGATGTGACATTATTTTTTTATTCAGGCCAAACAGCTTTTCTTTTTGTTTTGTTTTTTCTTCCCTCAAAAGGGCTCACAAGATTGTTTGTTACAATGTTCTTCCCATTAGAGCTAGTAGGGATTGCTCAGTCAAATCCCCAGGTGCTATTTTGAAAATGCTACACTTAGCATCTGAAGGCATTCCTCCCCTGATGATACCCACTCTATGATCCCCCAGAGCCTACTCCTAGGGAAAGGCAGTATCAGCCAGGAGCATATCGACAGAAGGAGGGAGAAACAAATCTGCTTAAAGCAAAACCAGCAAGAGCAAAGCCTGGCATCGTTGTTAGAGCACTGAAAACACTACTGCTAGCCGTGAGCCTGTAAAAAGTGAGTAATAGAGGAAACCAAGAGGATGAGAGCACGTCTCAGGAGGACGGCAGGCCCTTGCCCTTGGTGGGTGACTGCGGGACTGTACCAAAATACACACGGTGAATCTGAGGAGAGCAGTTTCTAATGCCATGAGCATATGTTTTCATCACTTCTTAGCAATACATCAGAACAGCACAATTGTTTGCAATATGATGCCTGCTTTTATCAAAGCCTTTACAGGCCGCTTGTGGGGACAGCAGGAAAACATTTGGTACCACTAAGATATCACCCTCAGCAGAGTATTGGAGCAGTTGTCATAAGGACATCACACAGCTGCAGAAACTCTTGGGTAGGATTCACCTCTTTCAGGGCCTCACGGTAAGCTGTCTAGGCCAAGTTTGTCACCTTGACTTTCTGCATCAGCAAGGGAGATACACAGGCACTTCTGGAGGACAATCCCTCCTGTATTGAAAGGGTGTCTAACACAGTTGCTTACTGGAGAGCTCTCTATGATGACAGAGATAACCTTGATGAGTAGCTTAGATTAGAGCAACTAATCTTTACTCAGAAAAGCTGGAGGTGATAAATATTCTTCTTCATGTTTTAAGGATTTAGGACCTACTACTTAAGGACACTGCTAAGGCACGTAAGCAGCGACATGGCAAGGGCCCCCTGGGTCAAGCTTGGATCTTCTGCTCCCCTCCTTTGTCTTTCCACAGGCATCTGTCAAAGCAGAACTGCCCTGAGGAGCACCCTATTCTGGTGCTTCACAGAGGAAGGAGAAGTTCAATTAGGAGTCAGTACACTCAGCATTTGTACTGAGGGTGCACTTGAGAACATGGCCTTCACTTGAGAACCAGCTTTGATGGGCTAAAGCTTCCCAAGCAAAGAAGATAAATTTGGGAACAGTCTTTTAACTGGTAGCTGCTATCTGAGGCACTGTTGGCTTTGCCCTAACAGCATGACAAGCCTTATTAGAATCTGACGATGCCTGAATGAGAGTTTCCTCTCTGACACAGCAAGCCTGTAACCTCCACTGCTGCTGCTTCCTCCAGAACAAGAGGTGATATGGGCTTCTTCGGGGAGGGCTCATCTCCGAAGGTGTGTGGTTGTTCTGGGAAGAAGGATGGAAATGCAGAAGCTATCTTGACTCCTACGTAGGGGCTTCACAATGAGCCCTCCTAATTGTTAGCATGTAAATAGGAACACATCTGGGAACATGAAAAGCTGGTTTTCTAGTCTGGAGGTGACTGTGAATGGGATATCTTCAGCAAGGTCCAGGACCATGTGAGGCCCTGCAAGTTCAGGAGAGGTGCCAGTATCTGCTCCCTCCAAGGTCTCTACTGAGTCTGGCACACGAGGCTGCTAAGGTGGAGGATGTTATGATATAGATGACTCAATGTTATAAATCTGCCTGACTTCATCCACACATTTCTCACGGGGCCCCAAACAAGTGATGACTCTTAATGCCTGCCAGCCAAGGCTATTTCAGGTCCCTGCCTCCAGTGAGGCTCTGCTCTCCTCAAAGCCTCTCCCTTTGCCGTCTCCACAGGACAGGAGCATGAGGGACTCCCAGATCACCATCCCCACACCTCGAAGCTACAGACAATGTGTTTGGTTGGCAGAGCTGTAATGAACAGAAAAACTCCAGAACTAGAACAGGCTGTAAGACTAAATAATTCCTGATTAAATCTGTGAAATGCATTCAGCTCTGCCTTTGCTCAGGACAGACTAGGGACAGCTGCTGTGCCTGACTTTTTCTGGGACAGTGAACTGGAAACAGCATGGCTGTATGGGCTGTACTGCAGCTCACTTCCTTGTCCTTGCCTGTGACAGCCCCTTCTCTCACTGCAGCCATATGTGGTTTGGCTTTCTATTACTTCCTTTGGTAGTTCATTAAAGGCATTAATCACCTTCTGAACAAAGACATTCCTCCTGAACTCCCTGCAGGCCAGGCCTCCTTCTTAGCTGCAGCTCCAACTGCTGCTTCAGCCCTCTGCAGACACACTGCTGGTGGCCCAGACCTGCTCCCATTTCCCTGCAAGATCCTGATTTGGTGGTCAACCTCAAGCATCCCCTGCCACACGTGTTCTGACAAGAGCCTCCTTTCCAACTAACCTTCATGCCACTGTGGTCTACATCTCAGTATGTGTTGCCTCCCTTTTTCTTGGCCAAATGGTCTCATCTCAGGACCAGCATATGGCTACCCGTTTGCATGCATCATGCATTAAGCCAAATATAAGTGGTACAGGCTCATTGTGCAATAAGGATGCATCCTGCTGCATAAAACTGACTGAAGAGAGAGCACAGTTGGGACTGTGGCTGTAGGCTGTGTTAAAGATGCTGGCAGTTTGCAATTACCACCCCATGCAGGGGATTCCCTGCCCTAAGCACAGAGGTTTGGCTCTGCAGCAGTTGCAGCATGGAAGAGGAAGGCCAGGAGCCAGCTGATCTGTGGTGCTGGCCAGATGGGAGGCACCAACAGGAGACAGAACCCTCAGAATGCAAAACCTCCCCTGGCTTAGCTGAGAGCTGGGAAGAGAGACAAGGGAAAACTCCAGCTGTGGCATGTTCACAGACCCTCTAGAGCTGCTGCCTGTCCCCTTTCCCATGCTGGACCTCCAAGTGCTGCTCCTGACTCAGCATTTCTCCATCCTCCATCCCTGTTGGATTTTGCTCACCTATGCTCTCCCCATGAGCTTGCTGGTATTTTTTTCTGCCCTCACCTTCCAGAATAGCAACACTGTCCTCTTTCTCATGGATGACATGGAATCGAGTGTGGGTGCTGAGTGGAAGGAAAGCTAACAAGCCTCAGGGCACTCAGGGAATATCAGCAGGCCAGTGGGAGAAAAAACTCATCTGGAATTGGTGTAGTGACTGATATATTTTACTCGTGGAAGCTTACTGCTAACAAAGATCAGAGTAAAGTGTTTGAGAGGGCAGAGAGGTAAGAAATAGCTCTCTCTTTCATGTGAGATCCTTCCAAGCTGCATGCAGAGTACGTAGAACAGCTTCTGTATCTGTCCTCTGAGCCTCCATGCCCCATCTCCTCATCCACCTCCCACTTCTTTTCCATTAGCATAGTTATAGGACTTTGCTTATTAAATCAAAGCCAAGACTGCTATAGTATAGAGAGAGATGCAGACACATATGCTATATCCACACAAGAATCCTGCCATCAGTTGTATGCTGCATCTCAATCTTAGACATTGGTTGTTTTCTTTTGCACTCCTCCACTCTGCCAAAAAATAAACAAAAATCAAAGAATGAAAAGACCCTCTTGAAGAAGACAAAATATGGCAATCTGTAGTTGTTACTTGCCTCTTCATTGCCTCTCACTGCTGCTTGCTCAAGGGATCAATCAGTGCTGTGATGCATAAGCACGTCTCCCTGTGAACTGCAACCCTGGACGAGGGTTGGCAAGGGTGTGGTTTGCAGACAACAGGGAAAATAACTGATACACATTAATAAAAAGAATCAATCAATATTGCTGGGGTTTTTGCATTTTGGCTTGTTTTGGGAATTCCCCAAAAGGAAGAAATGGATCTGGTTGCTAAAGGGTAGCGTGAGAAAATCAACTAGAGTTCCCATGCAAGCTAATGAACGATCAGTTCAGCAAGTGAGCAGGGAACAGTTTCTGCTGGATAGCATGCTGCTATTATTCTGATCATTTGGTATTATTTCAAAATGTTTTTTTTTTTTCCTGGGACGATGGTGGATTGCTAATGGCTCAATTCAGCCCTTCTTATGCATCTTGCCTAATACCTGACTTTCTCAGTGTTGTGATTTAACCCCAGTTGGCAACCAAGCACCACACAGTCACTCACTCACTTCTCTCATGCCCATCCCATGGGATAGGAAGGAGAATTGAAAGAAAAAGTATCTCAATCATGGGCTGAGATAAGAACAGTTTAGTAACTGAAAAAGAACAATTGTAATGGAAAGGAAGATGACAAAAAAGAGAGAGAAATAAAACACAAGACAGGCAAATGATACCCAATGCCATTGCTTCCCTGCCACTGACCATTGCCCAAGCCGTGATCTACCCCTCCCCGACAACTTCTTTCAGTTTCTATACTGGGCATGGCGTCCCATGGGATGGAATAGCCCTTTGGCTACCTGAAGTCAGCTCTCCTGACTTTGCTTCCTCCCAGCTGCTTATGCACCTCCTCACCAGCAGAATATGGGAAATTGGAAAACCTTTGACTTGGCATAAGCACTACTTAGCAAAGAGTAAAATATCACCGTGTTGTCAACATTATTCTCGTACTAAATCCAAAACACAGTCCCATACCAGCTACCAGGAAGAAAATTAACTCCATCCCAGTCATAATCAGGACACTCAGGAGTCCTTGTAACCTCCTAAAGGACATTTCATACTCTACCAGACGGAATTTTTCACAGGGAAAAAATATTACCGTGTTTCAGTCCTACGCAACTAAAAGCAGTGAAGGAAAACCCCATCTCTCTTTAAAGGAATGCAGTTGAAATAAATGCATCTTTGTCTTCAGACTTGTGTTAATACTGCACCCTGGAGAATTTGAATCTGCAGAATATTAAAGTCTCCCTGAATTATTGCCTCTTTAAGGAGCGTGTTGATTTTGTGTTTGAGCTCCACGAGTTACTGAAGCTAACCAGGACTGTTTCCATTTCTACTGGCAGAGAGCTGTTGCCTTTGGGGCTCTAACCCTATTAAGGGAGATGTAAATGTATGTATCTAAAATTCCCACAGCAGTTTTGGAAAGAACCAGCGTGCTTCCCTGCACTGCCTTCCTTGCAGCCACATGAAGATTTCCACTCTTACCTTGCTAATATGCCAAAAATGAAAGCCCGTGTGTTTCTGGCTTAGTAGGATCCCTATCACATGAAAAAGCTTTATTTTTAGAGAAGAAAGGATAAGCTGTGAGTGAGAACTGTGACTGTTACACAATGGACAGGTCTGGCCTCTGTTGCTCACTGCTTCTCAAATGCCTTCTCTGCCTGCTACAGAGCCCAAATTTTACTTCTTCACTCTATTTTTTGCTTGACACCAATGAGTATTTGGGATTCTTTCCAACTGAGCAGATAGATTTTCAGATATGAAATCTCCCTTATTCTTCCTCTACTTTTTCCTAGTTATGTCATATCAGCTTTTCTATCCAGGTACTGCTTTCACAGCCCAGGACAAAAAAAAATAAACAGAGCAATAGTCATGAAAAGAATGAGTGCCCTCACACTCTTTACAGAGAAATGGACACACAAGACTGGGGGAAATGAGTTCCTGATGTGCCCTGTCAGTGTCTCAGCAGGACTGCCTTCACCAAACTATGTTGGAGCCCCGTCTGCTGAGGATATTGGCCCATGTTCACCCAAGGCTCTCTGTGGCCAAATTTGCAAAGGCAGACAGATAACTTGTCATGTCCTGGCACCTGTAGCTGAGGAAATGGCTCAGCACTCATATTCTAAATGCTTTTGCTTCTTGGGGAAGGCATATGGGACAAGCCTTCACTTTCTTCAGCAGTGGCTGTGACTGCTGAGCAGCCAGTGCCTATCCCAGAACTCCTACAGAGATCTCATGTTACCCTCAGGACCTGCTCCTTCCTGTTTGGCAGGATTTCACCCTCCTTAGGGCTGGACCCGACTCTGTAAGGTGCTTGGCATCTCACTAAATGAACATACACTTACCAGAAAGCTAGAGCCCATCCTTGCCAGAAATTGAGCATCCTTAACCTCAATTTGATGTAACGGGAATTGATGCTCTGTGATTCATCTGCCTTCATCACATCTTTTCCTATCACAAAATCCAAGGAGATCTTATTTCCTTGTAGTATCTGTGTTATATTAATCAGACTGCATCTGATCATTAGATCCACATTTCTGTTGGCCTAACTCACATTAAATAGTCATAGCTAGCATCCTGAACTCTGCAGGGATAAAAAAAAAAGAATCCTAAAGCATTTACATGAGATTTCTGACACTGCAAAACAAGTCTGCCAACACCACGACAACTATATACCGTTACAAGGCTGGGCTTATTTAGACTGTGGAAGTTTAATTATAAAAATTGCATTTAAATTGATTGCTGCTGAAATAATTACAGCAACACCTTTCCAAGAAATGGCGACCATCGTGTGTTTGTCAACAAAGAAGCTTCCTTTAAATTCAACATGCAGTAATTGTTTAATTAAGACACATTTAGATCCTCGTTTGAGAATATTCAAATGTTTGTCTATTCCTTCCTGTCTCTGAGAGGTAATTTAAGAGATAAAAAGCAGTCTCCAGAAATACTCTATCTATAGACACAAGTATCCAAGAGGAAAAAGAAATACTTCGTTTCATAGCTGATCTAGATCTAAGCTTGCTGCTGTTGATAAGAACATAAGCACAGTGTGAGTGATCACTACAAATCCCTCTCTAATTGGTGCTGGGAGATCTTCATAAAATATGAACAGACTCCAAACTACATGTTCATTTTCTAATATGCAGAACAGATTCAAACGTTGATACTCTAGCAGCACCCACAGCCCGTACTCAGTATGAAGGCCCCACAGAAGCCGTAGCTGTACATACACAGAATGAGATAAATAATTCATTGCTTTTCAGCCTCTACAAATTTTCTTGCAGCTGCAAAATCCTGCTGCTGTCCTGTGCAGACCTCCATGTTCCAGGTGTGCAGCTGCTGAATGTCTTTTCTCAGTAGCCCAACATCTAAGCACACAAAAGCTGATAGCTGCATTGGCAAAGTTACAGGGCTTAGTGTTAAACGAAGGGGTTGTTTAGCCACTGGTCATCCCTGCAAAGTGACCTGAGTTTTGCAGGGACAGATTTACCAAGTTGGTGACTCACCTTCTGTGAGTACTGCTCCACAGGTCATGTCCCCCAGGTCACTACCAGGGAAGTCTGTTGCTGAGCCATCGTCTTCCCTGGGCAGTGAGAGCAGCCACCACTGTCTGTCTGATGCTGCTGGGGCTCATCTGGGAACTCCAGACAGAGACAAAAGCAGAAACCTCTGCACCAGAAATTAAAGAGAGCCTTGGAGATGTGACTTGTATTCCCCAAGGAGCTGGGCTGTGCAGAGTACGGGGATGTGCATTACTCGTACATGAATAGAGGCTGAGATGAAGAGTTAAACTATCCCCAGCACTGGTTGTCTGAAGTAAGCAACCTCTTGTCCCTTCACTGCCAACATGGTGCTTGTGCCTGTTGCAAACCTCTCCAGGACAAGAATCTGCAGCTCTCTGCTAAGTTTCAGACCTCCTGGCACAGTGCATCCCTCTTCCCACACCTCAGCTCTGACCTGCAGCATCAACCCTGTCATTTTAGGTCTGGCCAGAGCACAGTCAGCCACATCAAAACCCAGTGTGGCAGAGTTTGCTAGTGGCTGTGTTGAGGCTGTAAAGCTCTTTTTTAAACATGGCTGAAGACAGAACCTGTGAATGTATCTTTAAAGTTTATCAAAAGGGGGTTTGCTCTGCTACATCTCTAGGCAAACCTTTCAGCTATACCACACCATCATTTTACCCTTTATAGTCACCGGACACTGCTATATACTTCTGCTGGAGGAAGAACTCAATTCACCTTTCTCTCAAACAATAAGTCTTCAAAGATATAGCACAAAAATATGAAGTCTCCTGAGCTTTAGTTAAGAACTTTCAAAGTGTCAGGTGTGTATTTTCATGCCGATGAGCCACATCATGCACCCAGCTGCAAATGCAGAGCCTGACCCAGCCAAACACAGAGTTACTGTCTTTTCTGTGGGACAGAATGAATTCAGGAAGACATTTCAGTTATTAAAACATGGGCACATTTCAGTAACACAACAACATCAGCATCAACTACACACATGAAATGTGAAGTTACTGCACATTGTATCTACTACCTATTTTCTCTTTCTTTGTGATTATGACTTGCTTAAAATCCTAATCTTCTGGTGCCTACTCAGAGAGCACAGGACCCATAGATCAACACTACCCCACACAGAGGCATTCACTATCACTGCGTAACAAGAAGTCCACAACTGGAAGCATCAGAACTGCCAAGTTCTTGCTGGGTTGGCACAGAAATAGCCCAGTGACAACAGCAGTCTCCTGATATTTTACACATTTATCACTTTCATGGGTATTATTGTTACCAATTTACGATCATCACTAGCACATCATTAACGGCTCCCTATTGCTGTCACCTTTGCACAAATGGGTGCACGTCATGCTGTAAATTCACCCACTGTCACAGCAAAGCTTGCTCACTCTAACTGGTAAGCAGATATATGTCAGGCAGAGGTAGACAGTGTCACAGTTGATGCTGAGATACATTTTGCATATGATTTCCTTAGACAAGGTGCTGTCATTTTGCTGCAGTTCATCCTGCCACTTCATCATCGCCCTGCAAGCTGCTCAACAAGGGTTTATACTTCTGCCATTACCCCTGATTCTTAACGTATATCCTGTATTTTGAACAATGCTGCTTCATGCACTTACTGCAAGGACTACATTTAGCACACGAGGCCAGTTCCTAGCAGGTGACAGGACTTGTCATGGGGCTGGGACCTATTAGTCTTCCTCAGATGTCCTGTTGGAGACCCTGCTTGGGGCAGGACCAGGTTTACAGTGACCAAACACCCTTGACTTAACCATCAGAGAAAACAGGCAATGCCAATGACAAAGAAACGCTGTTGTTCTCTATCTCCATGGGAACAAAAAATGTTAGTTTTAACTAGTAGCATGGCCAGTCTTTTCTCAGAAGATAAAGACCACTGCGTGGGCAGGGTTTTTATTCTCTGTAAATAAACAGATCTTTCTGCTGATATCTAGTCTTGGCAATGGGGAAGAGAATTTGCTGGAAGATTAGGAAGAAGATAATTCCCAGCAAAAGTTTAACTCCAGCCCTACAGTACTAAAACCAGGTCTCCTAACGGCCTGATTTTTTTTTGGGTTGGTTTTTTTTTTTTCCCCTTAGGGTACATGGAATAACACCTTCTTTTGTGCTTACAAAATAAATGATGCCTTCCATATTCCGGAAGGACTGAGTAAGTTTTTAATTATAAGAAAAGAAAAATGAGGACAAGTGAAGTTGGACTGTGCGGAGTTATCCTCTGGTCTGATCTAGGACAACGTGCCCTACATAGAGCTCAAATAGAACATGCTTTGGGAGGTTGTCTTGCTTCCATTCAGCTTTTGTGAGACCACCCCTGTCCTCATGGCACTAATGGCAACTTTCTGAAGCATAACTAGTATTGTGGTCTTGCGATCAACGTTAATGCTGTAAACAAACCCATTAATGGCAGGTGTAGAGAAGGAGGGAGGGAGGCAAGGAGGGAAAACTATGCGCAGATGGGAGAATTTATTGTAGTGATATTCTTGCCGTTTCTGCTTTCTTCCTGCTATCAGCACTGAAATAGCTCATCCCCAGCCACAGTCAGCAACTCTACCCCAGGTGGGTGCTGCTTTCCCTTGATAGATACAAGGTTCATCTTTCTTCTTCTATTTGTCTAGTTTTCCTGCCAAGGAAGTGCCATTGGACTGAGTTGAAATAGTTGCTCTCCCTTGATGGAAACCTTGTAGTTGGCAAATAGAGGGATATTAAGGGAAACAGAAAATCTTTAGATGTGCCATTAGACACTTCAATGAAAGTGTGGCCAAATTGTTACTTCTCTCTTCTGTGTCATACTGGTCAGGAAATTCCTGCTACATTGTATCTGCAAACCCTCCAACACAAAAAAAATCGTAGCCTCTTTTTTTTTTTTTTTTTGTCTTTTCCTTCGAAGAGCCTTATTAATTCTTTCCCTGTACATTCCTGGTTCATGTTGCAGGAAAACATTTTTCCCTCCTGTATATTTTTTTGCAGAGAGAATAGTTTGTGTCCACCTCTACCCCACTCTCCACAAGATTAAACTGCAGAGATGATGTTTCAGCGCATAAAGAGGATACTACTGACGTGAGTCAACAACAGTCCAATGGGCTCTACAAAAGGAAGGGTTCCTCCAGTCCCTCCTGACAGTCTTCATACACACAAACACACACACACACACACACACACAGGCTCAGAGAGTGAAAGCAGAGTCTGACACCAGGTCGAACTGAGAAATTCTTTGTTCATCACATCCTGGCGGTGTGAGCCCCTCATGCACAGCACCGCCTGCTCCAAGGGATGCAAACGCTGCAACAGCTCTTCCTGAAACTGCAGGGCTGTGTCGTGGGCTTTGTTTTTTTTCTAGTTTACTCCTAGTCTTATTTGTTGTTACTAATCTTGGCATCACCTGGCAAGCCATCTTTTCATTTTCACAGCTGTATCGGATAACAAGAGTAGCAGAATCACCCTAGGATCAGCTCTGGGGTGCAAATTCAGTCTTTAGTACTTGTTTTTAGAGCCAATGATTCCTCTGGTTCTTGAAACTAGAACTCTCTTATCTCGCTGTCATCATTAGGCATGCTTCTTATTGTAGATCTGGACTCCACTTGCACCAAGCTGCTGTTTTCTGCTAGGTCTTTCTTAAATTACAAGGACAGATGGCTAAACTGGGGCTGAAGAGGAAGTCATTCACACTAAACAGAGACTTCTGTGCACCCTGTAGGTGGAAAGGGGTGTCTTTGTTGTACATCACAGCTATAGGAAATATGGGAATGGAACCTCAACATAACGAGTCAAGCAGAGGTTAGAGAAGCAAGAGGAAATGAATTTGTGGGGATTTTGCACCACTTTGGAAACAAGGAAAGAGAAAATGTAAGACATACTGAACGGCTGCAGTGCTACCTCACCCCTATGTCATAGCACAAACTAAAATGCTCAAGAAATCCTTTACCAATGGATTTAGGGTTTTCTTGTGTGGACTCTAAAGGCAAATGGCATGTTTGGAGTAAAATGTCCCCATATTTCAGGCATAAAAAAACTCCAGTCAGGAATAAAGAAACCAAAGTAAGATAAAGCACGGCAGATGCCGCTACTTACAGGTGTATGTCATTTCAAAGCTGTCACTGATGTTCACAATGTCGATCTGGGGAAGGAGCTTAGGGGGTTCCGTGAGCTGAGACAACGCAAACCTAAAAGCCGCATGTTCCTGGGACTGTTGATTAGGAAATAACCCCCCTGGGGAGGAAAACAGAACAACAAGAAGAAAGACTGTAAGCACATTTGTATCAGCAGTATCTTCAGTCCAAAGTACTCCTGTGAGCAGAGGCTACAGCTCCCCAGCCAGGGAGTGCCTCCACACTCAGAAACCCTTCAGCACCTAAGACTTGGGGGGGCTTGTGCCTGCTACCGACAGCCTGAGAGCAGAAAACCTTTTCAGCCTGTGCTTTACATAATGCCTGGATCACATATAGGAGCTCTGAGGTGTCCTTGGGCCCAGCAGTCTGGTGGGTTGAGGAAGAACCACATGGCTCAACCTCCTCACCCCCCATAACTTTAAGGAACAAAAATGGAAGCACTATCAGTGTTACCTTTATAAAGGAGAAATGAGAGTCTTTCTTCTTCTTCCCCTCACTTGGATTTAACCTCAGTGTAATGACCAACAGGAGGGGTTTGCTCCAGAAGAGGTACAGGGATTCCCTCACAATGTGGGGCTCAGGTACTGGGCAGGCTGGCTAAGCTTGCCCTGACAGCACAGTACTGGGTGGATGGGCACAGAGCTGAGAGAACCAGAGCGACCTGGGACCCATGGACAAACAACTGCTGCTGCTGGAAGTTTCCCTCATGTAAGAGCCTTAAATATAAAAAGTGACAACCATCAAACTCAAAGAAGGCAGAAAATGAAAACTTTGATCCTCAAAGGGATTGATCTGAACAGAAGTACAGGCAAGCCCAGAACCACAGAATGATATAAATACGATAGGAACTGGGATCAGGCTGGCCCCAAACTTAGAGCTTTTATCCCCCATGGACCTGGAACAAAGTGCTGTGATAACTGGCCCTAGGAAAAGTTTTCTGCTGCTCCCCCAGCAGGAAACTTGGCTTGTGCAGATCACTTCACAGCCTCCATAAAGATGCTAGTGAATTCAGATTGCCTTGTAATCTATATGCATTTAAAGGGAGTACTGTTATTTGGATTTTACATGTAGGGAAACAAAGCACTAAGCAACAAGGCAGAATTACAATAAAGAAGCAGAAAGTATCAATGTCCACCCTCCATGGCAGATGGCTCCAGGAAGAAACAAACCTGCAAGAATCTGCTATCAACGGCACTTTGCACATCTTTAGTACAGAGGGCAATCTCCTTTTTGCGTGGAAAAGGCTATTTGTGCGTGAATATCCACCCTCCTCCCTTCACTCCATTCCTCCCACCCCCCAGCGTAGTCCTGAGTGTCAGAGGAGGAAGATGTTAGTAGCTGAGTTAACCTATTATATGTGTTTGCTGAAAGGGAAAAAAAAATCTGGGATGTTGCACAAATTTGGGGTAAAGGCTAGGCAGGAAGGAAGAGGACCAGGGATGCAGCATCAACAGCAATAAAAGCACCGATTGTGCAGCTGGACTCAGGCAGGAGTTGTCTGAACTTGGTGGATTAGCAATTGATTGGAATTGTAAAGAAAAGGGGGGCGGGAAGGAAGCCAGCATACAAGGGAAGAGAATGTGGGGCTAGGTTACAAACTGTCATCAGTAAAGATCAATGGGAGAGTAATCATAAACCTGGGGAAGGAGAGGAGCACTGGGAAGTTACAGGAAGAGAGAAGGAAATCAAACAGGCACTGCTGGTGTGCAGGGGAACCAAGTAGCATGAAATGAAAAGAGACTTCAGCACAAAATCTTCCTCCAATAGCTCTGCCCTTATTCTTTAGCAACAACAACAGAGCGCGCCTGTTTGTTACCTCTCGTCCCAGTTACCTACAGATGAGAGCATCCTCACAGAAATGTATCATGCAACCGCTGATTTTGCAAATGCAGCAACGCACAATGGCAGCCCAAGCATTTCTCGGAGCAAGAAACAGATATTTTTTTCATACTTCCTCCATTTCAGAGGCACTTTTCTCCCTCTGTGTTGGTGTGTGTGTAGGCATTTATTCCAAATCTTCCCCTCCCCCAAAGCAAAACTGATCCATCTCTGCTCTTGCAAAGCTGGTACCAACGCACACATCCAGCCCTCGCGGTTCACCCCCTCGCTTTCTCTCTCTCTCACACACACACATAGAAATACACACACACACACATTTTGTCTTTCCAAGCAAATGAAGGGGTAGATTTTCCCGCATCGCCCCCTCTCCACCCCTACCCACTTGCGGGGACCGTCACTCCCAAACGGCTCCGAGCTCCGCACTCACCTATCTGGATATTGTTGGGGAAATTGGCCCCTAACACCGCCCCTAGGAAACTGGTGCAGAAGAAGGCAAAAATGTGCTGCATATTCCCTTTTGCATTGGCGAAAAAGAAGCCCAGTTCCAAGCATAGATTTGATTTTTCCCCCGCTCTGCTCTCTTTAGCTGCCTCTCGCCTCCCCTCCGCTGCGCCTTCGAGGCTGCGCCTCTCCCTCGCTCGGAATCCAGCGCCGAGACTGCTGCTTCACATCGCCTGGCAGCGGGATTAACTGAGCCCCGTGAGAAAGAAAGAGAGCCCGCTCCTCATCCACAGCCCTCCCCCGTCACACACAACACACACGCACACGCACGCACCAGGCTCTTCCACCCGGCTCCTTCCCCTTCTCCCAGTTGGAGATCAACAGCTGGGTACCACATTCCCCTCCTCGCCCTGGCTATTCCTCCCAGGGCTCCCGGCTGGGGGCTCTAAGGGCAATTCCCACCTAGCCCTAAATTCCCGGCTTTCAACTTCTCTTGGCAGGAGCTAGAAGGAACCTGCAAATCAGTAGGTGGCAAACTCCTCTAGAGAAAGGGTTTAAACTCCTCTGGCTCACATCTATTGCCTCCCAATCTGGGCTCTCATCCCTGGGTTCAGGAGTTGAGCACATCAGTCTCTACAGCCTGGCTCATTAGGATAACAATGAGGATTATACACAGCAAACATTCCTTGGAAGGAAAGATTTCAGAGTGATAGACAAGAGATCCCTAAGGATGTGAAAAGGATCCCCCATCATCTCCCTTTTCATTGTTTTTTTCCTGCACACCATTAACCTATGAGGCTTTTCACCCCTCTCTGCCTGATGTGGAGGAATCTGCTCACCAGCACCATCAGATAGGGCAGGCTTCTTAAATTAGGGTGCTATTTTAGCCTAGATCATTACAGGAGATGTTCTGCGGCAGTTCTAGTGAGGGTAAAGCTTATTTGACCATAAGCAGAAAACAAAATTGGTGGGGGGGGGGGGAGGAATCAATACAACTACAATAAAAAGCAGCTCCTAGGCACAACTTTGGATTTAGAAATATCTGATAGTTGTGGAGGAACTGCTGTGAACACACAGCCACAGCCATCTCAGAAAGGAGAGAAAATTCACCCTTTCTCCTCTGAAGTATGTAACGTCCCAAACCAAACCTGGGGCCTCATGTGTCATAACCTGAATGCCCACGGTCCAAGGACAGAGATTCAGCCCTTTTCATTTGCAGCCTTAATACACACAAGAGGAAGTAGAAATTAAAAACAAGGTGTTTGAGGCAGTTAGAAACAGGATTTAGATGCTCCATATCCTGGTTTGGTGTAGGGTGCTTTGCACTTGCCCTCACTTCCCATCTCCAAAAGTATGAGATTAAATTGGAAGAGCACCGAAGAGTGGTGACCAACGTCCAGGGGTTGGGAATTGTCCACACATAAGAAACAGTTGGACAGATGAGAACTCTGCAGTGGGATACTCAACAAGGAACGTGACCAGAACCTCTAAAATCCGCAGTAGCAAGGAGACATTCCCTGTTGGTCACAGGGCCCAGGTGTGACATAATATTATAGTGCAGGGACGCTATATCTTATATCCTTAAGCCTTTTATGAATAAAATAGTCTTGAAAACAAAGCTAGTGTCATCTTTTTGTTGGCAGATCCTTTACTTCCTCTGAAAGAGATTTGCTACAGGTTTGTTTCCCCATACAGCCCTTCCTGCCAGCTGTGACAGAGTCCTTGGGTAGAGCAGCATCACACACAGTCACGCACCATCTCCACAGCCAAATGCAACAATGACTGGAAAATCATCTCTCGATGACTGGAAAATCATCTCTTGGGCACAGGCTCTGTGTAAATGAGAGCAGACCATGATCCCTGCACAGGCCTTCATCTACACAAATAAGAATTTGGGATCTTTAACCTCTTGCTAGACAGTTTTATGGATTTCACTGTGACTTCTTGGATGTCAAAATGCTGAAATACTCACATAAACATCGCTGTAGGGTCTTAGCACCATCCTTTAATGGCTTGCATCAGAGATGAGTTGCACTGACATCTGCAACTTCATGGCCTCTTAAAGGGACAGTATGTACAGTTACACTGCAAAAAAAACACCCCACAAGACCTGCATTTTCCTTACAGAAGACAATACAACACCTTTCCAGGATGTTTTTGGTTTTTTGTGCCCCAAACCACCCTTGACTGAAGCTTTGGCTCTCAGTGCCAGAGACTACAGGTTCATCAGAGCAAGTTTTTGGGCACTCAGGACTCAGTTTCAGGTACCAAAGGATGCTCCTACTCCATCTCACTGCCTGGATGACTGACATCCCAGAGTCATATTCAAGCAAAACAAATTTACAACTGCTGTTCATAGGTAGCACCTTCATCAGACTTCCATTTCACCCCTTGTATAATTTAAGCAGTACTGATCTGAGACTAAAATAACCTGCTGATAGGTTTTACAGGCTCTTGCTTTCCATCCAGAATTTAATAGAAACAACTACATTTATAATCTGAAGAAAGGCACTGAAGGATAACCAGTGCAACAGAAAGATGTTAGTACGTTTGCAAAGCTCCCAAACAGCCTATCTGATAATAATAATAATAGTAGCCATAAAAATAAAGTATTGCAATAGCTCACAGAAAGCTTGCACAGTCACATTAATTAATAATGCTGCTTTTGTCTATAAACCTCTCCAAGTGCAGGTGGCTTAACAAGGAGAACCTCACCACAGTGTAACAAGATAAGTAGTAATAAGATCATTATTTAAGAAGGTATTAATTTCCTTTTCCCCTATAGGTAACAGCATTTTATTCAGAGTTTATTAGCATGGAAGTGTATAGAATTAACTCTACCTGCGTTGAAGGCTCTTTAAATTAACATCAAGGCTTCTGAACTTTTGGCTAAACACCAAACTAAGCCTTGGAAAACTGATGATGTCACAAGAGTGGTCACAATAGAAAGACTGATTCACCAGTCTTCTGAGAGAAGAGCCCAATGGAATTATCTAGATTCCTAAAAACATGTGAAGGAGCTGGTTCCTCCTTTTAGATTTCAGAAAACAAAGAAAATAACTCAATACAGTATATAAGTGTCTTAATCAGGGAATGGAGCTTTTGTATTTTTTCTCAAAGGATTCTTAAGATATAGGTGACACAGGCAGGTATCTGGTGGTTAGCACAATTTAGTGTTGAGAAATGAGTAAACAGATGTATAAAATACCCAAAGGCTGTCCAATTTCAGGTAAGAAATGATGTAATGGAATTTTAAAAGGCTGTATCTGGTTCTCTTAATATCTTTGCCAGACATGAGAATAAGAAAATGAATACATCAGAGTTACTGTTCCTGTCACGCTCTGCCTGGAGTTGGCCTTGCTGTACTGGGTGAGAATCTTTCTTGTTACCCATTATTGCTCCAAGGTTTTGTACAGCAGAGAATTTTGTCTCTGAGGAGTCTGTCTGCCACCTTCCTGTTTGCTCTGCTTTCCCCAATGTGAAGCTGTCCACAGGAGCAGAATTGCCCGCCTTCACTACCAGAGCTTTTGTTCCTAGGATAGGAAATAAGTGCTTGTTGCAGCACATACATTTCTGTACCATAAGCCTTGGAAAAAACAAAGTACTCATTCACACGTAGAAACCCCCAGCCTTGAAAAATGAGGAAATCAACAGAACTCAGCATCTGTCTGACCTCCTAGCAGAACTATTTCCCCCAGTGCCCACTGTGTTTTACACAATACTCCTGAATATCTTTAAAGAGGCTATTGAAATACAACTACTCTCAAATTCCTTTTATTTTCTAACTGGACAATATCTATAGGAGGTTTTTTTATAAAGAGTAAAAGGCTATTATAGTGATTAATTTAAATAAACTCCAAACAACCCAGACTCTCATATGAGTTTTGCAGAGCTTTGGATTAAGTGAATGCTAATAGAGTCACATGTGTTTCTCTCCCTGCCTTGTTCATCTCAGTTTTGTTATTTTGGATAATGCACTTCTCAAGGAATGATTGTTGCACAGGTGCTGAGAAAACGGCCTCCAGAAACTCAAAATGAGGAAAATTAGGAAGTGATCACAAAGGAAAAAGGGTGAGATAGCTCCCTCCATTCACAGCACTGACGTACTGGGAAGCCTGTGTGCAGATAGCCCTCAGCACACCTACACTCAGCAAACATATGCACAGTCACTGGTGCCTCCCACACGAAAATGACACCGACAGACATGGTTCGGAAGGCTGTATGTGCACACACACACACACACTCACAGTATCACCCGGGCAGGAGCGGGCAGCACAGCTCCAGGATGTTTGCTGGCATGTGGAGATGCTGTGGAGGGGCAGGAGTGGCTCTGCAGCCTGTTGCACTCCCATCAAGTTTCCTGAAGTAGGTTTCAGCCTGCACAGAGATTTTGGACCTACAGTCAAGCCCTTGGCCCTTCACTCATTCATAAAATTCTTATTGAAGTAGAAACAGGGGGAACTTCAGGGTCTTCATGGTCATTTCTCTACATGCTTGTGTAGTTTACTTCAGCTTCAGGCACTCACTTCAATCTTTTAAACCCGGGAGGTACTATTCACACCACGGAAAACACCATTCACAAGCTGTAGTTGCCAAATGATTTTTAGTAGAATCTCTTTTTAAAAAATAGCCTCAGCTTTCTGGTATCAGGCGGAAAAAGTCTCCCCCCTCATCAGTGAGTAAGGTCTGAGGTGTCTACAGCCGCTCTCTCCTTTACACAGCAGCTGGAACTGTCAAATGAAAAGCTTTGACATCCCAGAAGCAACTCGGAGAAGTTAATGGAAACACAAGCCTCATCCTTTTCCAGCATGTGTTAAAATGCAAAGATGTGGAACAGGGATGACATCTGAGATGAGGATAACTCCAAGCAGGTCCTGACTGATGCCAAACATCTGGGAGCTGATGTTTTAAGGTCACCAGATCTTGTTTCTTAAATTACTGACTGCTGAGGAGGGAAGCCTGACGCAAACTGAAACTGGGGAATGTCGTCTTTTTCCACAAACTGTACAAGAATGTGCTTCTGTTGTCATCCTGATCGGTTTATTACCATATTCATAAGAAGTGACTTCTTGCTCACTCTGGGATAATTAAGTAAGTAAATGGACTGGAAGATAAAGCCGTCAATCAGTGAGGCACTGAAAACACTGTGCACCCTTCAGCTGGAAATTCACGAGCAGCAGCTGGCAAATGGATGCCATGTTCGGGCTTGGAACTCTGGCAGGGCACAAACAGTCTGAACAGGACTGTGGGCTCTCACAAGCTGGGCTTCACTGTCACTCAGTGAAGATGAATGAGGAGTCTTCGGCACAAACAACCAGGGCCTTTCCTGGAGTCAGGTCATGATGTAAACTGTGCGCTCAGTGCAAGTCGAATACAAGCATCAAATGCTACACATTCAGATCTTCAACTTTATCTTCCAGAGTTGTCTCACCTTCCAGCTGGCCAGCTGATGATGAGTGTGCTTCCATCAAATACACTTGGTGTGCTCAACCAGGGACAGTTCAGATAGCCAATGATGCAAACTGCCCTGCACTGGATCGACATCTACATGAGCACTGATGGGAACACTATGAATCTCTCTATGATGAACTCCCACTGACCCCTTTAGTCACTTCCCTGAAAGAAGACTTTGTCACCTGCAACCCCAAAAACACTCTGTTCCAAATAGAGGGAAGGCTGTTCATACGCTCTTTTTGTTTTTTTTTCAATTTTAGTGAATGGTTGATTTATAACTACTTATAGAAACACTCTGTGCCCTAGTCTCAGTTTACGTTCTTTGCTGAGTCATAAACATAAATCAGAGTTGTGGGTGGATCCCTGTTTGTTATTAAAGCACCTTATGTTTCTCTAAGCTTTGCCAGAGGAAACAGATATTATTGGTAATACATTAAAGTTACAGTAGGTCTACTGCTGTTTGAGAGTGTAATACCCCCCAGATTATTGCCGCAAATAGTGCTGTGGGGTTATTTTCTCATTGAATGGGAAAAACAAATAAATTGTAAGTATTGAAAAAAAATGTTGAACATATATGGTAAGAGGATTGTTTACTGTAAGAAAGTTAGACACAGGGGATGCAACCTAAATCCACACTTCTGGTTATCAATAGTTCAGTCAAATGTTCGTATACACCAAAGTTTTCTTTCACTAGAAGTTCCCAAAACATTGTGAATGCTCCGGATGAAGTCAAATAATGATTGAGGTGATTATGCAGTTTAATATTGATATATGAATCAATCCTCATTTTTAATCCCTGGCATCAAACCCAAGATGCTCAGAAAACAAACGTGAAATGAGGAAGATAAAAGGGTGCTGATTTAGGAAGGAAAAAAAACCAAAGAGCAGCAGCAGCAATTGCTGCAATTCAAAGAGCCTTGCAAAGATTCCATCATTACCATCTGGCTCAGTCTTTCCCAGGCTGCTTTGCTAACACACGAGATAAACAAACATGTGGGTTGTGCTTTAGGGTGGCTGATCTTGGCCTTTCTTACAGTCATACAGTCAAAGGAATCAAAGCATTGAACTGGAGTAACCGAGTCAAGAAAAGAAGTATCAATTTCCAGTCTTCGCATCACATCCTACTGTAGCAGACTGCCTGCAACCAGCTGGGAAGGGGGAAGTCTCTACACAAAAGAGAAAACCTAAAAAATGACCAGAATTATCAGCATCTTTCTCTCACTAATTTCTCCAATCAATACAGACAATCACATCACTTCTCATTCCTTAATTGCGACCCGTACTTTATCTCAGAGAGAAGCAGGAATTGATATACTGGATCAAATTACACAAAATCCCACCATTTGACTGTCTTGGCCTCTCTCATAGCATGGAGTGTCGCATATTAGCAGTCTGTATATATTAAATGGGTTTGATTTCACAAAGGCTAATAACTGACTGGAGATAAACACCTGTAAAAAGCCTACAGGGATTTTCTTTATTTGCATATGTGAACCCTATACAAATAATCTGAACTTGCTTAAGGCACCACCAGAAGAAAAAGTCATTGTGATGTGAAATACCATCACATACTTTTATGTGAAAAATTGCTTAAATTCTTAGTGGATGTGAAAGTAAAATACTTTTGATTTCATTTAAGAAGAAGAATAAACTGAGATTTCCAGAGTTTCTGAATAAATGGGAAATCTAACATTCATCTATTCTTGGAGGAAGCACAGAGAAAGGCTTTGGGATGGGACACAGAAAGTCATTGGAGCTGGAGAATGAAAAGACTGGTACTACTCAGCTGAAAGAAGAGATGAACATGGAATGAGAAGCTCCATGCTGTCAAAGTATTGCCTAGCCTAGGAGCCTCCATCAGGTGCATCTTTGGTCCTCTTCCATAACTCTAAACCCAATTTTTTAAGTTCCAGAAAGTAATTTTCTACAAATGTGTGGCAAAGGAGCAGAGCAGTGGGATGTCCCAGCTTTTTGCTTCTCTGTAGAAACATCTGAGCTCCCTGTGGCTCTGTAGTGTGTCCAGTCTCTACGACATGCCAAAGGACATTGCTGCCAGCTCTGCAGATGTGTAATTGCAGGGGGAAGAGGACACATTTGGCAGCAACACTTGCTCTCCCTTGTGCAATGGGCTGGTGGAGAGGAACTACATTTTACAGACCCTCAATAACAAGGTCTTCATCTGAGTCATTGCTATGAGGCTGCTCTGTTTGAGCAAAAGAGCTGTAAAGCTTAGTGGATGGATGAGGAGCTGTAGGTCATCCATAATTTCTCCTCTTCATCCTTTAGACACCATAGAAATGACAGAGAGCTAAGGATATCATCTGAAACAAATGTCGTCTTTAAAGAATCATCCTATTTTCCAGGCTGGAAGGGAGAGATAAGAAAGATGATACAGGCCCTGTTACATTGTGCTTTTCTGGAGGTGTCCCGTATTTACAGACTTTCTGTGCCCATCAGGATCTTTGTCCAAGACTTTCAGTACATCACAAGCACAGATCAGTGCTGTATTACAAACAAAAAGCTAGACTTCCTTTGTACTCCCAACAACGAACCCAGACAGAAAGAACAGCACACCGCGTCAGCCGGCACATCACAAAGTTTGCAACCCAGTGTAACAATGCCTGCAATTAAGAGGAGTGGGAATAGGATGAGGGCAGATCATTAGTGAGCTCCATGCAGTTCTAGAGACAAACCACAGAGCTGTGCAGCCTCAGCCCCATGAAAACAACAAAAAAGCACCAATGAGATTTTTTTTTTCAGGAATATAAATATGCAATAATTGCTTTGGAAATCATATACATCTAAGTATATTTGCTTCAAGAGCCTAGGATTATTGGGAAACTGCACTGCATGTTAAGGAACGTAGTGCTCCTTTTAGCCTCTGCAGAAGCAGCACTGTTCAACCTACAGGATTATGTCATCTTGCCCATGGAAAGCTTTGATATCCAGCTGCCAGTGGTCAGTGATACAAGAAAAAGAGCATTTATCCCATCCAAGACATTAGCAGAGGATGCAGTTTACTGAAACTCACAGAACCTGTAGGAGGGCCGAGAGTGAAATCCATGCTGTAGCTCTCTGTTCTGCAGGATCTCAAATCCCCAAGCACGAGAGCCTCATGTACTTGTCACAGCCCTTGCCACCCCTGCCCACGTCTCGTAGGAAAGCCCCCAAGAGCTACTGCCATCTGTAGCAGCATGATGGCAAGTGGTACACTGCCTAAAACAACACAGGGAACCACAGACATTTGGAAGCGATTCAGGTGAACATGATGCTGCTCTGTAAATGAATAATATTCCATCAATTGATTTGTGAGACTCATTGCTAGAAAAGCACTGGTGTATTCTGGACACTGTGCAACCAAGCCTAATGATGAAGAGGCTGGTTTCCATCTGATTGGAGCTCAGTTGCATGCTACAACACCAGGACAGAGTAAAGAGAGATACAACTCAGAGTGCAAAGACCTGGTGACCTGATTCATTAACTACAGACTGCTTTCAGCTATTGGACTATGCTATGTTATGTACGTCTTATGGACTCTTTTCTACCTACATCTCTCTCTTATTCTTGCCAGGAAAGAGAAGATACCCAGACTTCCTATCTAGTGCAATGATTTCATATGTATTTATAAACATTCAACCTTGAAATAAAGGGAATGATGTGAAGATTGCTACGCATTTCAATTCCTTGCCCAGGGCTTACACTACAGCCTCATGACTTTAACTGGCCCCTGCTTCCAAGTCACCTGGAGAGTGAGCCACAGGTGCTGGGAGAGCTATTCCCCTCCGGTTGCATCCACAAAGCCGTCCTGCCTCCTCCAGCTTTTGCAATGAAGCGTTTTCCCCCAAGAGTTGTGATTATGAAATGTCACCGTGGAAACAGTTGGAATATAATATGTGCTTGCTCGCTCTCCCCCCACCCTTCCTCCCCTCCCACCAGCCTCCTCACTTTCTGAAGCTATGTTTGCTGTATAAGAAAAACCCTTTTTGCTCCCCTCCTCCCTCCAAACCTGCAAAGGGGAGTGTCTGTTCCTCACAGTTACCATGACAAAAACAGATGCCTCAAAAAAATATCCCTATTCATTAAAAGATCCTTAGTACCTTGTAGCAGAGCTAAACCTACCAAACTCAACTGGGTTTTACTGCAGCTACCAGACTTCCCGCCTTCCTCTGCCAAATAATACCAGTGCTGTAAAATGGCATTATAAAGAAGCTTTGAGCCTGTAGGAATCCGGTCTGCTGTTGCTATAACTGTCACCACAAGAAAGCCTCTACAGCAAAGCATAATTCCCCTTCACACATCTCTGCTGTCCTCTTAGCTCTGCTGTCCTGTTCCCATTAAGTGTTATAATAGGAACACAACATGGATGCACGTCTTGGTTTTCTTTCTTGTGTCCCACTACCTAGAGGCACATCTGTAGATGATGAGTTCTTTGTGCTCTGCCAACGTTAATAAAACACGATTTTCCCCTAATCATGATTTCTTCCACGCTTCTCATCAGCATCGCAAAAGGTCAGAGCTGTCCACCTGGGAGTGGAAAGGTCAGTTCACTGTGGATCTGACACGTGGCATCTCGTAGCTCCTGAAATATAATCAGCTCACTTCATATTTATTTTGTGTGGCTGCAGCACTATAAGAGAGCGGGGGCTGTTCCAGAGAAATCTTCAATCTCTTGTAAGGAATGTGCAAGCAAGCCCAACGGAAAATATGGGCTCAAGAGGGTGATGCTGAATAGACCTCTCTGGCAGAAAACGCTGATTTTGTTCTCAAAGTCACATCAGGGATTTAGATGCCCATTGGCATTTGTTAATTTTAATTAATAGGAATTGCACACAAAAATCGCCCAGGCAGTTTTAAAAATTTCAGACAACAGAGCTTTGAGGGCTGCCCAGATGAACCCATTGATGGGGACTCTTTCCCTTCCTCTGTCATTTGGAGTGGTCCAGAGGTGCCCTTCACCATCATGTGTAGATGTATGACAAAATGAAGGAATCAACAAATTCTCTGATTCTGGAGAAGCTTTGAGCTTCCACAGCAATGTTCACACACATTGTTTCACCAGTAAGTTCTTGAACAACCTTGCACTGGCTGCAAAGTGGGACAGTCAGGAGTAGGGAAGGGAGACAAACAGTGACTTCTGCCCTGGGAGAGATGGGAAGCCCAGGCAGGAACTCGCTTTGTACTGGCTTGGCTAAACCTGAAGGAAAGCAAGAGGATGTGCTTTGACGACTTGACCAGTTGGAGTGTGTTACCTCCAACAAGGTCTTTAAGATAACTGTAAAAGATGACTGTTAGGAGTGGAGTCCCAAGAGATCTGAGGCCAGTGCTTTGCAATACTACATTCAACTTATATTTTTTCCCCTGGGACAGCTTATTTGTCAGTAGCATGGAGAAGAGGATGCACTCTGTGGTCACAAAGAAGGTGTTTTCTGGTGATTGAACAAACCACAGCTCTCCAAGAAAGCAGCTTGTATTTGCTGTTGTCCTCATTACTATCACACCAGCAGCACCATGCACAGAGCAGTATAAGTTAGTCTGATAGCACTTTGCAACAAAAGAAGCTCAAGAGAAACAAAAAAGAAAGAAAAGAAGTAGTCTTTTGGGTTGCATATACCAGTACTTGCACATTGAACTTGTTTTTTTTTACAGCTGCTTTCTCCTTTAATAACAATCCAGAAGCAGGCATAGGAAATCCCAGAGACAGGCTAATGGACAATCCTCCTACCTTGGTCTCCAAATAAGCAATTCAAATTGGCAGAGTTTCTCATCAGAATTGTTAATTCTCCATCATGTGACAGCCTCCTGTAACTCCCAGTCTCACCAGGTGGAGAAGAATCACAAAGGCTCACTATTTAAATACTGCTTCTATTTCTGACATGATTTCAATTATCTGCAAAGGCAACCCATCACTCACATCCTCTCTCCCTCTTCATCAGTCCCTGCACTGATCATAACCCTTTGCAGCAAAACACATTTCACCCAGGGAGGTGTACAAAGACAACACTAGGAGACGAATGGTTGGCCCAAGATCAGACTGTGCCACAAAGCCTTGGTAGCAGCAGGGGTGGAAATGAAGCCTTGATGCTCATGTCCACATGCCAACCTGCTTCCACCATGAAGACACTCCATCATGTGGGAATGAAGAAAATCACTTGTGTTCTTCCTCCATTTGGCTTTTCTCAGCCTGGGGCTGCAGTTGTGGCAGTAAAAGCCAGAGTGCAAAGATCTCACTGGCAGCAAAAAATGCTTGTTCTTTCACCTGCTGCCATAGGCAGTGGCATCAAAAGGTTACCAAGTAGGGTAAAGCCATTTTCATTGCCCCACAGGACATTTTTCTTATGTCCAGTACTCCTTTAGGAGAGGAATATAGGACATCTGTTATTTTAACCATAATCAGATTTAGATTTTTCATCTAAGTGACTGTGGCAAATTGCTGTCCATAATTATTAGACTCAATTCTCTTTCAGCACAAAGGAGAGTGGGTGATGAGGGAACAGGGCCCATTCATACCTGGGCACGAGTTAATTACTAGGCACTCAGACAAGCCTGTGACCTTAGCCAAGGTGAATTCAGAGTGGTAGACTGAACTATTGCACTGCTGCTATCCAATAGATCTTACAGTCATACTTCAGCCTGTCCATCAAAATAGGGCTCCCTACTTCTTCCCATCTACTCCCACTCACAGTTTTCCTACCTCAAGTGGTGAGTTGAGATATCGTACTTGTGTATTTGCTTGTATTCACTGCCTAATCTCACTGCTTCAAACTTTCCCAGCTTCCAGAAGATATCATTTTGTTCAATTGTTTTTCCCCTGCTCATTTATGCCTTTCCCCTCGCTACAAATTACCATGAACACAAACCATGTCTGCAGACCATATGGTGTCCTGGGTTTGGTACAGACATCTGCATCCAAAAAAACCTGTCAGTCTACATAGAGTAAAAGGAGATAAAGGCATTTTAGACAGTCATTTGCACAAGGCCATGCATCAGCTTACTGTGAACAAGCAAAGGTCTGCTTGTTGCCAACCCATAGCAATATCTTTTGTTCACAAGGTTCCTTATTCCACTCTGAAGTGATCCTAAAGCTAACAAAAAGTTTAATATCTTCTGAGCCTCCATTTGCACGGGGGTGGGGAAGTGCTGCAAGACCGAAGACGTGACATTTTAATGTAGTTTGTAAAAGTATAAAAATGCCTTTGACAGAAAATTGCAACCTTTCATTGAAAAATCCTCTCAGAAAATTGGCGTTTTCTGCCTGTCTGCATTCGACAGAAAATAATTTTCTTCCTAGTGCTTCTTTTGTATAGGTTTGGAAATCTGAAAACCCTCTGGGCTAAAAATCTGAAAAAAGATGTGGGGGAAGGGGAGGGATGTGTGTTCAGCCAAAAATATTTCGTTTGCCATTTTTCAGTGAGAAGCCAACAGCTTCAACAGTACGTCTACCATCTGACCTTGCAAGCAAACATGAGATTCTCCATGAGATGCACAAACAGACCTGATGTTATGGAGATCAGCATCAGTGTTTTCTCTTTCATGCAGCTTTGCTTTATACAATGTTCTGGACTATGGCTTAAAATTAAGCCTATGCTGAAAAAAAAAGCCCTCAGATCTAGAATCCATAGGAAAAGAAGCTTTTAATCAAATCATCAGGTGAAAAAGGGGCCTATGCAAACATATTCAAGGTTAGATATATTCTGAGAGTGAGTAGATATTTCAAGAGTGTTACCTAGTAGGCATTTACAAGAGCGGTAGGAGTGTGATCACGTAATTTTTATCCTTCCTCCCAGATCTGAAGCATATCCCAAGGAATCCCTGATCCAAGTTTGAGTGGTCAAGTTGATCTCCACCATCTTCAGCCTCAAACTGCACCAACAGGCAGATGCTCCACCACATCCCAAGCACAGCAGCCTTTGTGGGGTGCAAAAAGCAGTATCCAAGTAGCCCTGTAACCATGACAACGTTCAGGATCAAAAATACACACATTTCAACTCCTTATAGTAAAAATATATATATATATATATATATGTATAAAGGATGGAAGCCACTTTCTACATATTTACATGTTCCTCATAAGAAAGTGCTTGAGAATATCCCAGTTCTTCAGTATTTGAAAATGAAGAAGGCAAGAGTCCACATCCAGCACTGACTGCTTCAGGGTCAGTTACTTCTCTCTTCTTTTTTCTAGTTTAAATGAAGTGTCTGGATTTTTTAGCTCTATTACATTTTAACACTCATCTTAATTCCTCAGATAGCTTGTTTTCTTTTTATTTCTCTGCAATACCCTCCCTGCCTCACTCTTAAAGTGAAACACTGTGTGTGAGGAATGACAGTCATTTTCCTGAGCATACACTATGATTTGAACGTCAACCCTGCAAGAATGATTCAAAGCAGGATTCACTTTTTAACATTCCCCAGCTGCAAAAAAAAGTTGCATAGTTTTATCAGTTTGCCCTGCTGATGCTAACAACTCCCCCCCAGTTGCTATGGTAACAAGGCTAATTAGAAATAGGCTAATGTTAGGGTTGGTCCTTTCAAATTTCTCTAGTCCAGGCTGCAACAAGATGGTTAAATGGTTAAAGGACTCAGAACTTC
Source organism: Urocolius indicus (assembly GCA_013401255.1). Taxonomy (NCBI): domain Eukaryota; kingdom Metazoa; phylum Chordata; class Aves; order Coliiformes; family Coliidae; genus Urocolius; species Urocolius indicus. The sequence continues at coordinate 356,820 of WBNH01004020.1, forward strand.
TCTATTTAAGAGAAAATTTGTAAGGGAAAAGTCAGCTGCTGCTCCTTCAGAAGTAGGACCTAAATGTTTCAGCATTTACACTAAATGTGCTTGCATTGGCTGTGACTGGTTTAGGAAACCACTCAAGTATGCCAAGAGAGCCCTACCTTGGCAGACAGGTCTCTGATATGAGAGGAGATTCCAGCTCAGTTTTTTAAGCAAAGCTATAGCAGAGCCAGTAGCTCGGGGTACCCAGCATCCACTTTCATTGGAAAGGTCCATAAACCAGTCTGGAATAAAAATCATCCCTTTTCTCCTGCTACCACTTCTCATAACAGCACAGCATCTGCACTGAGCAACCAACTGGAAGTACTCATTAGAGGGCAAAAAGCACAGGGAATTACTAAAATGTCTGTCAGCCAAGAAGGCCTTGGTGAGGGGCTTTAAAAGTGCTGTGTTGTTTGAGAGGCTTGTGAAGTGCTGCTAGTGTGTCTTTAACAACACGAAAACCATCATGTCACACTCAAGGGGATGGCAGAGTTATTAGGGCTCTCCTCATCACTGCTGGCTTTGCATTAGTCAGGATCAGAAAAGCAGACAAGGGTGAAATGGCTAGAGAACAGAGCGCTAATCATTGTGAGGATGCCTTTAATGAGTTTGCCCTCAACAAGACTGATGCAAAATGATGGTAAAAATGGAAAAAAAAAAAAAAAAAAAAAAAGGTTTGCTAGGCCAATATCTTTTTATCTCTGCAGGTCTCATCCTGGTGCTGTGCTTTACTGGGAATATCACCGTGCCTCCAGCTCTGCTCAGGACCATAGTGTGACCATGAGCAGAACCTTGTGCTTGAATTACCAAGTCACAAAGCAGTGAGGCTCTTTATCTGCATTGCATGAAGATGCTGCAAAGATAAATTCAGCTCTGGTGGTGGCTGAAGCTAAATAAATAGTGAGACTTTGCACCTATTACTCCTATTCTTGTCAGGTTTTTAGATAACATTCAAATTGTAGTACTGCCAGTTCTGCACTCTTTTGAACAACTACAGAATGTGCTGAGGTCTGATTTCCCTTTAAAACATATTTTAAAGAAGGGAATAAGTGAAATTACAGCTCACATTTCGTACAAAGGTGCTGAAACTTTAGGTAAGAAGAAACTGAATAGTTTCTAAGTGTTGCTTTTGAGAGGCAAAGATTGCATTTTTATAACATCAAAGCCTCTTTCATCAAAAACAGAGCCATTATTACTATAAATGTCAGTAGAATTTCAGAGGAGTTGTAGCAAATGCATCAAAATATACATTTAAGTCCCATTCCACCTCTCAACAGGGTCAATGCCAGTTTTGCACCTGATGGGAGAAGCAGCAACCTGTTTTGGTCTGTGTTACCGAGAAGTGCATATGTACATACTTCACACAGAGGTGTTATGTCTGAAGTGGTTCTTCTACCTTGTGTTCTTTTTCTGACCAAAGAAACTGACAGGGTTTCAATGTGTTAAAAATGGAGTGAAAAGAGTTGGCTACTCTGTAGTTAAAGCAGAAATGAACAAGAACATTTCCAAATTGAAATTACAAATAAATTTTACAGTGCAGCCACAGACTTGAGAGGCCAGTTGATCACAGATGGTCAAGTGAGCACAGCTGAAGATGCTACCAGCCCTCAGCCAGGTCATGATAATAGGCTTAATCCATTGCAATGTGAAGTGAAATGGATTAGTTTACACCACTGCTGAAAAAGGGCTAGAAGTGAGCAGACGGCCATTTATTGAAGCTGAGCTGAAGGAACTGTAGCTTCTTGAAATGCTTTGACCCCAGTGCTTGACAGCAGAAGTGTCCCCTGGGAGAGCTAGAGCTTTGCTTTCCATTCTGCTGCTGGTCATCTTATAACAGCATAGGCATAGTAGCCACGTCCTACAAAGTGCTCTACAAACCCTAGCAACCTGGGGCCTCTAGGTGCTACTGTAATACAAATAATAAATAAAGGACCTGAGTTTATTTGGTGACACAGAAGCTTGAAACAGTGAACTGAACCTACTTTTCCTACTACAGAAACAGACTGCAGTATGTCTCTCTCCTCCTTGCTAGCGCATCTTCTCTAGCTCTTCTTTCCCATACAGCAGTGCAAGCATAGACCTCTCCCACACAAGAACAATGGAGCAAGATGTGTGCTGCTGCAGCTGTCAAATATCAAGGGAAATTACTAAAAAGTCCAATGCCCTAGGCCATGCCTCTTACTGAATATACTTTAGGGCTTATTGTACTAGTCAGACTGCGGTGGCTGAATCTTTTGAATGTTAGATTGTCATCGATATTTGACAGGCTCTGTAGAAACTGTGAAGCCTTGGAGCTGCAGTTTGGGTCTGACTAGAGCCATTTGCCCCTTCAAGTCTTTTAAATGGTTATTGAAGATATTTGGCGTGTTTTTTTGTGCTGAACCTTTGAGTTGCTGGGTGTTGCCATGTACCCTGAAGAGAGGCTGCTGAGTGTAGGTGAAAGCCAAACACAGGAGCAGGGCAACAAACCTGTGACTTGACTCCTGAAAAGGGAAAATCTGAGCACAAGCACTACCTTAATTAGTGGTTCCTCCTCCCCCTCTCCCTTTTTTGCACAGGCAGGAGGGGCTTTTGTACCATTTTAGGCAGACCATTAAGGTGGATCAATCCTCTTTCACTGCCCAGAAAATGCAAAAAGCAAATGAAAGTGGTGGTCCAGGCTGCCACAGCTGATGTGATGCACAGAATCAAGGAATGCAAAGATGCTTTTCCCTGCATAAGACTAAATTATACACAGGCACAATCCCTTGAGTAATTCTAAAGGCAGCACAGACCGGGCTCAGGCTGCAGGCAGCAGCCCTGCTTCTCCATCTGCATCTCCTGGGAATGGGAGACAGACAAAGCATTTTCCTCCCGAGGCCCCTGCAGCCAAGGGTGGGTAATGAATGCAGAGCAGCACATAGATGTAGCAACCTCAGGTGGCCCCCTGCCCTGCTTGGGCAAAAACAGGCCACAGAAGGGACAATATGTGGCTATCCAGGTCTATTTTGAGTTAGGATACATTTTTTTCTGGTAATGTAAGATACTTGCTTTGTGTGGAATGAAATTTGAAGTAGGAAGAATGTAAAGAATAAAGGATTATTTGTCTATTATCTGTCTTAGCCTATTTTCAGGCTCAGGGGAAACTCCAGCATAGCTGTAGTTGCATATGACTCAACTGTTAAGAAGAAATTATCAGAACAATGACATTTTAAGATGTGATTTAAAATAGCCCTTAATTTTCTTCTCTTCTCAACAGGCCATTTCGTTTCCTACCTAGCAGGTATAGTTTGCATGTGAAATTGAAAGCAGAATTGCTTAAAAAAAAATTTGTCATCCTGAAGCCACAGCTCTCTGCCCACTTGGGAACAGCATGCTCCTGCCAGGCTGTGCTCTGTCAAGGCCTTTCTCAGCTAACGTGCCATCTGATGAATGTGACAGATTAATGTGCCCTGCTCATAGACAGAGAAGGGAACCTCATTTAGTTAATACAGTGCCTGCTTGTTCCCCCATTGTGTCTCTTCCCCTTTTAATAGGCTTCTCAGAAAAGGTTCATGTATTATGGGACAACAGGCTGGTCTTGGCGAGAAGCAGCAGAAACTAAAGAACTGGAGGATCTGTCCTATCATTTCTTAAGGGAAACTAGAAGGAAGCATCTCCAAGTCACAGCCCACAGCCTTTTTCCTCTGAGCCAGACGGGCAGCTCCCTTGCAGGTGCAGGCAGTGCCTTGCACTGTCAGGCATGATGTCCTGCAGAGCTACCCCTATCTCTGTCAGGCAGGACAGCAGAATCACAGGTAGCAGTAAGAAACATCTTTTCACCTAGCAACTCCCACACTAAAACACTGCTCTTTCTCTGGCAATAGAATTAACCTTTGGAAAGACATCCAGTATTTACCAAGAGATTACTGAAATACAAACCTATTGGTTATCTGTTTGTGCTCACACCAGGCATATGGATATTAATATTCAGCCACATCAGCTCTAGGAACCAACTCTGTCAGGGAGGACAAAAATTCAATGACAGCCTCTTTCACCTCAGCCCAGTTGTGTGGCACATGGAAATATTTAGGTATACAAAGGCTTGTTTTCAGTAAGCCACAGTACAAATGAGTGAAAAAGACTTTGACACACTGCTTTCCTAATGCTTTTGGTCAGGTATATTTTAAAGAGTTGTGACTCAGGGCTCCAGGCTCTCTTTCTGTCACCGGAGTAATACCACTGGAATTAACAATTATACTCTCTCGTGAGTCTGTTGCTATCAAAGATTAAAAAGGTCAGTTTTGAAACCTAGGGATTTCCTAAGGAAACTGATAACAGAGTCTGTGCTGGAATCCAGGTTAATGCTGAATGGACTCTGCTGGGTTTACTGGTTGTTTCTTGCATTGTCCAGGACACAAGGAGACATGGGAATAGTGTGTCATTTTACAAGCCTTGCCATCCCTCCTGAGCTGCACTTGGTCCTGCCCTTTCCTGCAAGAGGTCTTTACACAAACCTAACAACATTAGGCGCTTTCATAGGAGAATCCTTACCCTCTTGTTCCCAGATTTCTTTGTCTGACATCAGTCATTGTGTTGATTGTGGCACTGGGACAAAATTCCCAAACTTATAGTCCATATGGAATAAAAGTTTCCTGATGCATCATCTGATGGTCTCCTTCTTACTGTTAGGCTTCCCTGTGGGAAATCTACTGAGAGAATTAGAAGTGTATTAAGACAAGTTGTAACTACTGAGTGTAATGTTGGCTTTGACAATTAGATCTGTTACTTCTGTATTTTTATGTTATATGATGGCATAACTTAGCCTGGAATAATATTTTTTATAATCTCCTGTTAAACAAACAGACAGCTAGCACAGGCTTCTTTCTCCCTTGAAATTCTCTCTTTGCCCAAAAACATGTCCTATCATCCAGAATTTATTTTGCACTCCATGCAACAGAAGGAACCATAATGAGTCCATTTGGTGTAGTGCTGCATTAGTTAATGAACATTTATGCTGACTTGTTATCCATTAGGTTCCAAGCAAAACTTGCACTGGGTATAAATCTCAGCCTGAAACATCAATTCCCAGCCTAGCATACCAGTCTTTCCCCTTCTTCATGCTATGGAGGGACAGTTCTGAAATCAGATGATCCAGATGCCTCTGGGAAGAAGGTTCCTGTCACATTTCTGAAGTGGACCTCTAACCCTGTGTAGAAAATTTCCTCCCTTCGCAGAGGAGGGGACACGATACCCTCTGAAGTCTGAGTTGAGAGCTGCCACTACAGCTTTACTACTACTCCTCTGGACTGTGCAATTGAAAATATCACCAGAATATTTTCAGGAGTTGAAATGAAAATAGATTACTTCATTAATTTTTTTTTTGTCATCATTCTCAATATTATGTGAACTTTTCATGCTCATCATACGGCTCAATTTCTAGGGATAATGAACACAAGCAATATTTCAGGACCATGAATACTCCTGCTGCGTGCAAGCACATTCGTTACACTAGTGTAAAACTACAAGACTAAACCGATGTTTTAGTCCTAATGCTCTTAATCCGTGTGTCTTGCTGGCAGAAGTTCCTGGAAAAATAGGAAACTTCAGATTTTGAGAATGGAAAATACAGAGTGACAGAAGATGGGCTTCTAAGACTATGGACATTTTAAGAGTTTAATGCTAAGAAAGTAAGTTTGGAGGCTCTTCCAAAAGACATAAGGATGCTTAAAAGTGTAGTTTACAGCATTCATACATCCATTTCTCATAAGCTTTGAGCTATGAAGAAATAAGAAGTGAAGGCAAACCATCAGATAAAAATACACATAGCCTTTTTCAATATTATTTTTGTGTTACCTACTGTTACATAAATAATTGTACTTTAAAAATGAAATGCAGTCACACTGTCATCATGGAAAGGCTGCATCAGACATCTTCAAACTGAAGTCTGAAAGACTTAGCTAAAAAAATGGATAGAGAAAGGAGAAGAAAAGCTTTCATATTGCATGTTTGCTTTGAAATCATGGAGATCTTCAATTTATCCCATCTACATTCAAGTAATTGTAGAGGATTACAATGCACTTTGCTGAAGTTGGAAGTCATGCATGAACTTGAATGGTCCTGACAAGTCTTTGGAGGAGTCAAGCACTCTCATTTTCCATGTTTTAGCATTAAGGAGGGATTTGGAAGCTTCCCACCATTTCTTGTGCACTCAGGATCCGATCAACCATTTTGAAATGGTGCTTCATGGAATTTCATTTGCATTTCATGAAGTAATTATCACTGGTTAAATAGTAACGGACCTAAAGAGCATATTAAATGAGGACTAACAGCAATGTAATTTCTGAAAGTTTGTTACACAATTATGTCACAAGTATTTTTTAATATTCAATTATAATTGTTAAGATATAATACTTGAAGTTTAAATCAAGTATGAGTACAGAACTGTTGATTTCAGAGTGCTGTCATTTAAACAATGGAAAGGCTGCTATTATAAGCATGAATCCTTTGCACTAGATGCTGCAGAATTTTGGTTTGTTTGGTTTTTTTGGTTTTTTTTTTTTTAAAAACCACTGTTGAAGGAATAGGTTGCTGTAGAAGCTGATTATGAACTGTGGATCTTTTCTCCCATGTCATGACTCTTTAAAAATGTCAAACAAAACCCTCTGCAGTGGGAAGACTGCTGACTGCAGATGCGTGTTTTCGATCCTGGATAGAAAGCATTAACAGTCATGTCCCTGCAGTTCACTTTGGCTTTGACTACAGCTAGAGGTGCAGGCAAACTGAACAAGCAGAGGAGGACAAACCTCTTTCATAATGGTATTTAGCTATAAAGGAGTGAAGAGGGCAAGTGGGGCTGGTTCTGCTGAAAAGCAGCAGCAAAAATCCAGCTGTGCTCTGTTGAGTAGTGTGAAGGTCAGAACTGACATAGTGAGACTGAGATCTGCCACAGAGGAAACCAAAGAGTAGAAATTTACTTGACATGGGAGTAAATACAAAACCAGATGAATCAAAGACATTGTGAGTAAAGCATAAGGTTTAAGGTAAAAATAACACAAGTGTAACTCAAAAATTTATCATTACAAGAGAGAAACAGCTGACCATGAAAACAAGACGTTGCAATTGACTCAAGATGTAAGTAAATATCTCAACAGTAGAAGAGATAGTCCTTATGCCAGAAGAGTAATACAATTGCTTTCTGAAATCACTTGCCTTGGAGCATGGGCATGTAGAGAAGTCTGTCAAGGGAATGGGAAATATATTGCCTATATATAAAAAATAAAAACACACTTTGCAATCAAGAAGCCTGTTACTGTAATCTTAGTAATATTCTAGGCTCTAAAACAAACTTAGAGGATAGTGTACTTTCAGTCACAGGCTTAACTGGAAAACAGAATGATGAGCAACATGGATTCACCAAGGATCTCTCAGAGACAACTAACTTGATCAACTTCATTTCCCCAACACCAACTTCTTGTAGGTCAGGAAAGAAGGCTACTGTACAGCTCTTCTTGGACATCTAGTAGTTAAAATTAAGTCAGATGAATACCCACAGGGTTTTAAATCTTTCTTTTAATCCTTCCACAATGCAAAGCTGTCTGCTGTACAGCAGAAACGTGTCAAATACTGATTTTCATTGCATATATATCTATTCCTGTAACAGATAACCATGAAAAAAAGGAGGAAGAGAAGGCATTCTGGTACTGTGCAATAAGTTTTGGATCCATGTACCTAAAATGTATTCATTTATCAGACTTTCTTCTTCAACAGGTCAATGCTTTCTTTATCAGGGATTTAGCTGAAAAGGCTTTTGATACATTTCTCTAGCTTTTGCAACTGGTAAACCAAAGACCTCTACTTTTAATGGATTAGTCTCTTCTATCATCCTACCTTTCTGGGAGTGTTTCTGTGGTGTTGTTGGGTTTACTGCTTTTCCTGGTGTTTCTTCTCAGTTTGCTTTTACATGGTGATATATAGCACAAGTAACCTGGGCCTTCTGTCTACCCTTGAGGAGCCCTTTGCAAGCCTGACTGACAACAGTCTTCTTCCCATTGCAGGGCGGAAAGGCAAACAGACAGACACATCCTCACCACAATCTTCAGTCTTCCAGCAATTGCTGGTTCTGATTTGTCTCACATTTGTAAGAGGCTACTCCCCTGACAAAACTTAATTTTGGCAACCTTGGTAGCAGGAAAACTTTCAAAGAAAAAGGGGTGAGAATTACAACCACCATCTGATTTTAGCAGCAGATCAACATGAATACAAGGTTTCACAGACTTTACCGCACTGCTCCTTATTTGTGCTCAGAGAAGGCTTTGGGGCCAATTAGGTGCAATAGCAAATGCAGCAGCTACTCATATCAGGGCCTGACAGCAAAACAGTGTTTCCAAATAATAGATGGCAAAAGTGAAGCAGATTTTCTAACCAACAGCTATCGGTGTTATTCCTGATGCACTGGTTACAGCACAGTGCATATCAGGATGGTTCCATTTAGTATCACGCTAAGGAATCTCATCTCAGAATTGGTTTGGCTTTAGTTTAGTGAGCAATTTATAGTGGGTGTTGCTGGAAATGTTTTTCAGGTAGGACGATGGAGTGGGTATTCATGAAATCAGTGCTGTCCCACAGTGGCCTCAGCAACAGCAAACGCAAGACCAGGTCAAATTGGACCTCTAACCCAAATGGACCTTCCCTCTTTATGGCAACTGAGCTTCTCTGATTTTAGTAAAACTCTACTTTCCCTTGTAAATTGAAAAGTGAAACCTCATCATATCTCAGACAAAGCTTCCCAGAGCTCCTAGAAGAAGATTAAATGCTGAATATCATCTGACTGAGCTTAGTCTATGGCTATTTGCATGATCACATAGCAGTCATAGTGCAAATTCCTGGAGAGAAACTATAACATTTAGCTGTAGATTTGGACTATCACAAGGGCTGTGAACTGAAATCCTAGCTTATTATCTAGTCTGTTATGGCAGTGTTGATGAAGATACATCCATGCTATCTTACGGCAGTGGCTCTGTGAAATAATGTTTGTATTAGAGAAGTGATTATTTAAAGTATAACTAATGGTCAATTCTACTTTTGCAACCATTTAATGATGCTGAGGAGCTTTACACGATGCTGATAGACACAAATTGCCACTTTAAGCCACTTAATGAATCTTCTCATTGAATTATTATATAACCTAACATCTTATTTTTAAAATGGGCTATAGAATCATAGAATTGTTTCAGCTGGAAGAGACCTTTAAGATCATCAAGTCCAGCCATTAGTCAGAGCCCTATCAATCACTAGACCATTTCCTTAAATGCAACATCCAACCATCTCTTAAATACCTCCAGGGATGGTAACTCCACCACCTCCCTGGGCAACCCGTTCCAATGCCTGACAGTAAAGAAATTCCTCCTTATATCCAGCCTGAATTTCCTCTGGTGCAACTTGAGGTTGTTTCTTCTTGTTCCATTGCTTGTTTCTAAGGAGAACAGACCAATTGCCACCTTGCTACAGCTTCCTTTCAGATACTTGTAGAGAGTGATAAGGTCTTCCCTGAGCCTTCTTTCCTCCAAGCTAAATAGCCCCAGATCCCTCAGCTGTTCCTCATGTGAGACGTGCTCCAAATCCTTTACTAACTTGGTAGCTCACTTCTTTATCCTCTCCAGTGTCTCAATGTCCCTTTTGTAGAGGGAGGCCTAAAAGTGAACACAGTATCTGAGAAGTGGCCTCATCAAATCCAAGAACAGGGGAATGATCATGTCCCTGCTCCTGCTGACAACAGTGTTCCTGATCCAGGACAGGATGCCATTGGCCTTCTTGGCCACCTAGGTACACTGCTGGCTCATGTTCAGCCACTGTCAATCAACATTGCCAGGTCCCTCTCTGCCTGGCCTCTTTCCAGCCACTCCTCCCCAAGCCTGTAGCACTGCTGGGGATTGTTGTGGCCCAAGGGCAGGACTCAGCACTTGGCCTTATTGAAACTCATGGCGTTGGCCTTGGGCCAGCCATGCAGCCTATCCAGGTCTCTCTGTAAAGCTTCCCTGCCCTTAAGCATATTGACACTTCCACGCAGCTTGGTGTCATCTGCAAACTTGCTAAGAGTGCACTCTATCTCCTCATCCAGATCATTGATAAAGATATTAAACAGGAGTGGCTGCAGTACTAAGCCTTGGGGGACACCACTGGTAACTGGCCACCAACTAGGTTTAACTCCATTGACCACAACCCACTGGACCCAGCCATCTAACGAGTTTTTCACCCAGGAAAGTGTATGCCCATCCAAATCAAGAACAGCCAATTGCCCTAAGTGAACGCTGTGGGAAACAGTGTCAAATGCCTTACTAAAGTCAAGGTAGACAACATCCCCAGCCTTTCCTTCATCCAATAAGCACGTCATCTTGTCATAGAAAGGGATTAGGTTTGCTAAACAGGACCTGTCCTTCATAAACACTTGCTGACTGGACCTGATCACCTAGTTGTCCGGCATGTGCTACATAATAGAACTGCATAATAGAAGCCTGCCCAATTTTCAACACAAAACAAAGGGCAATAATTTGGAGGACTGAAGAAGAGAAATGGAATGGGAAAAGGGTGGGAAAACACAATGCCAGCAAAGAAGTTGGGATCTCTATTGGCTTATTTATTCCTGAGGCAGCTGCAGCACGGCAAGGACATGGGAGCCATAGAAACCAGGCAGAGAGCTGCTTGCTTTTCTTTCTTTCCTTCCCAAGAAAACAGATTTGCCAGAAAACAAAGAACATGGCAAGAAGCTCTCCAGGCATCTGATCTTTGTGGCAAATTAAGCCTGAGCTCAAACCGAAAGATAACAACCAGGAGAACAAGGTGTCTACAGGTTTTCAAGCAAGAAGGGGAGAACACAGGGCCCAGTCTCCAGCAACAGTTCTGTTTGCTCACATGATGTCTGGTCCATCTTTCTCCCAGTAACCAGTTCTAAAATTTGGGGTACCTCCCACCATTCTCTTAGTCTTCAGGCATGGGAAAATGAAAGTTTTCAGAAGAAAGAATTAATGCTTAATTGAAATGCAGCTACATAAAACCTCGTGTTCCAGGTGGATGTAGTCTCCTCCTCATCTTTGGAACAAGGGAAAACCACATTGAAAGGGAGATGGCAGTGAAAAAAGTAATGGGAGAGAAAATAGCAAACAAATCATTGCCTGACGAAGCTTTCCCTTTTTTTTTTCCTTTTAAAAAGAAAATACTATCTCAAAATTATAGTGGTTTGGGGATTACTTTCATAATGTACAGAAGATGATGAAATGAGATGTGAAGGGACAGGTAATTAAATACCTATTTTTCAACAATTACTTTAGAACACAGCTACAGTCACACACAGTGGACTTATAGGCAAAAACACCCCTGTGTGAAAGAAGGTAAAGCAAATTGCAGCAGTAATGCTGTTCCACAAGGAATCTCAAAAAGGAAAACGAAAAAGGAGAAAAGTGACTCTTCAAAGCTTATGAAAGCAAAAGCTCACCCTAAATCCATGCAAAAGCCTGAACTGAAATTGCAGACATTATCCCATTTTGATTAAATTTTGTTGAGTTCAGATCCAATTTGTCACTAGCCAAATGAATCATGTTTAATAGGGGCCCACTAAGCTCGAAATGGAGTCTTCCAGCTAGCAGCAAACACTGCCAACTCCTCTGGCATTTTAAGAAATCTGTGTGTAAAACCTTAGTCTTGCCAGCCTGTAAGAAGAATTGAAGTTTCTGAGGTCAAGATGCCACCCTGAGAGGTATGTTTTAACTAATAATCCAGCTATTAAAAAAAAAAAAAAAAAAGACATTGAAAAGTAACCATTGTCATTAATTTCTAGATTTTCATACTTGGAAGAAATTAGTACCAATTGGCTTCCTAGAAGTGTGTTGACTAACCTCACTGAATCTCCTGTGGCCAGCTGTAGCACACTTGAAATGACTGCATTTCTTCTCATCAGAGTGACATTTTGTTCAGTTATCTTGCATCAGAATTGCAGAGCCATGGAAGACATTTGATGTTTTGTTCTTAGTATATAGAACTACATTATTGCCCACAGATCTGATCTGGTATCTCTTTCAGGGCATAAAAAAAGGCCCCCAGTTTCTCGCATCAGCTTTTCACGTGGCTAAAATGGGCAAAAAGCTAGATATCAGTCAATAGTCAGTTATTCAGAGTTTAGAAAGTTCTTTATGGTTAGATTAAGGTAGGGAACAAGCAGGGATATAAGTAATTCTAGAGGTTGCTCTTTTACTCCAGTGCAGCCAAACCCTGGAGCAGAACAGCAGTAAATATAAGGTGACGAAGCATCACAGGCGGTTCAGCAGGTCTGATGCAGCATGTTGTGGCCAGTGGAGAAGGTAGTGATGATTACTGCAGTACCAACTCCTGTCCTTAAAGACGGGTGAGGAAAAAAAAGGACTCTTCTTCCATTTCCCATAGTGCTGTCCTTGCTTCAAAAAAGCTGGCATGCAGTCAGCAAATGATGTGTACTTCAGCTGCTTGTCATTTCCGAGATGGTAAAAATGCATTTGGCTGAGAATGAGTCTGTACTGATGACAAAGCTAAAAAGTTCTGTAAAGATGGGGAACTTCTAGACAGAGTATTCTCATTCATTCAGTGCAAATAAGAAATGTTGGAAACCAATATTTTCAATCACTGAGAATGGCTGAAGGTCAAGCCATGTTTCCAAGAATCTCATTTAGATACACTGTTATCGGGAGATTTTTAGACGTTTTTCTGATTTCATTTATTTTTCCTCTGAACACAAGATGGAAGGAAGAGAAGTAGAGATATCTGCCTACAGCAAAGCACATTTGGGTGTACCAAAATAGACTTAACCAATCTTTGAGTTGTATTTCTGCAAATGTCCAGTTTCTAGCTAAGGTGAACACTTTGCTTTGCATTCACCACACTGCTACAAAGTAGTATTTAAGTTTGCTAGTTCGACCAACCCAACACTCTGGCTTAAATATTCATCCCTCTTGCTGGCATTGTTTTGCTCAAACACATCATTAACGACTTCTTAAAGGAATAACACAGGTTCTGTGGATGTAGATTCTAGTACACCTCTAGGTTGCAGCTACAAGACAAATTATTTCTGTCAAACCTACAATTAGGCCTAACTTTACTAACTAACATCTTAGCCCAACCTCTATTTAAATTGCCCTCTGTTTTGCCAGTAATTTGGATACCCTGTTCCTAGCCACCAGTCACTCTGGATCCCATTTAAACTTTCTTATCTTTCCCCCAACCAAAGGTGCAGATATTGCTGGATTGCAGCACTGTCATCTCTGAGACTTTTTGGTTGCTTTGTCTGGTAATACATTTTGCTGCTGCACAATTTTCTTCTTAAAATCATACAAAAATATATCTATTTCAGCCTACCCTGCCCTAGCACAGCCAGCAACACACAGCTTGCATGAATTAGCAGAGACTGGTGCAGACCTTGCTATGGCAACACTTCGGGTGGCTACGAAGGAACTCTGTGAACCCATGCTGGGTCTCATATTGCCATTCATGTCCTCTAGTGAACCTTTCAGTGAAATTAAGTGACAATTATACATTAGAGACACACAACCACCATATTCATTAAGAGTTTTGAGAGGATCAGAGGCAGCTAATTATTTAAGAAACATGTACTGCCTGGTACTTGCTTATCAATTTCTTTAAATACAGATGATATTTTTGTTTTCACCTAAATTTAAATATTCTATGGTCCATGAGCAGAAGGCTCTTAAAAGCAGCAATAGACAGAACATTTTGTCTTTTCTGGGATATGCCATATAAGTTACAGCATCTTTTCCAAATAGTTGTCTAATGCAGAGAGATGCCAGACACATTAGCAAGAAAGCTGCAATTAGTGAGCAAAGCCAGTGAAAAGCATTAGATGCTCCTTAGAGATCACAGTTCTAGTGGCTGTATGACTTCTGGATAAAGTTCAGATCTTGACTACTACTGATAAATATCTGCCTGCATAGATGGAACATAGAATCATAGGCTCTGTTAAAGCTTGCTGTGCTAGAGGAGCAATTTGCTACTGTCTGGAAAAAAATCTCCCAGCAAAACAGAATAAAGGGCACCTGGTTTGAAATGGAGAAGGCTGATGCTAGAAGTTTTCCACTACTCCTCTTGAGCTTTACAGTTCATTTCTCCACTGGATCAAGCAAGCCCAGAGCTGATATTTCTCAGAGCATGCTGCAGGGCTTAGAGTCATTTCCAAATTGCACATACACTATATTGTTGGGTTAGGAATATCTTCATGGGGAGTTTTTGGTACACACTATATGCTAAGGTTATAGAGTTGAAATAACTACGTTTTCATTTCACAATCTGCAAGCTTAGCTGACTGAATATAGATATAAACCACTGAGTAGCAGTGTGAAGCAGAAGGATGTCTCTTTATTAGCCCTTTTACCCTTCTCCCTCAGCCTGAAACCAGCTTGGTTACTGGTCTGAGGTATGCATAGGAGAAATGTCATTCAAAAAAGCAGAGCCAAGTTATTTGGTTTGAATGCTCAGGCAGAATATGTCTCATTTGAGCCATGTTGCTCTAATTACTAGCTTTATTCCCTCATCTTACATGTCTTTTGCAGCAAACAAATGATATGTCACTAATCATCCAGGCAGTGACAAAAGAGACTTGATACAGCTGTACGCAAGTGCTCGGTAGACAATCTGTTCTCTTCTGAGGTTTGGTTGTTGATATTTTTCTTGGTTTAGCAACAAGTGCAACTCTGATACTCCCCAATATGCACCCTTCTTTGATTATGACATCTCAGATAAGTGGCAGATGTGCCTCCCCATTAGGGCTAATTAAAATGAATTAAATAATTCTGATATACACACTAGAAGATTTGACTGGAGAAGAGATCTTAAGTTATCTTGACAAGCAAAGGATCTTGCATATAAGACTGGATAGAAGTGTACGGAGTCTTTTTGTTATGTACAGGTTATTAGCACTTAAGACAGTATCACAGCAGTATCTGGGCAGCATTCTCCATTGTACCTGCTTCCCACACTTCTTGGCATGCCTCATTGTGCACCGTTCCTCAGTACCATCTGCTGGGTCCCCCACAGTGTTCCTTGCCACCAGCTGCTTAGCTAAAGGTAGGACAGCCTAACAAATGAGGTCACTGGGTCTCAGCCTGACCTTAATAAATTACTTTACCTCTTGAATCTGGTTTCCCTCTGGCAAAATGGAGGAGATGACCCATTCTTCCCCACACACCATTCAGTTCCACAACAATTGCTCTCACAGGGACTCTCTCAGGATGTTTTGAGCACTCAAAACTGTTCCTACAGTGGGAGTGGGAAAAAGTGAATGCACTAAGTGTATATGCAAAACCATAGAGATGGAGAAAAATTAGAAACTGAGTTCTGCCTACATGGCACAATAAAGCACCAGGTAAGACCTCTACTCAGTGTGAACACACTTGCTTCTAGTCTCTCGGAGCAACTTCTCTGCTTTGTATAGTTGCCTCTACTGAAAAATACACTATGAGAGTCTCAGCAGTACCCCAAATAACACTGCAACACCACTTCTAGGTGTTTAGAGCTAGCTTGGGTTTCACTTGCTATTGCACTGAGCTATGTAGATAGACTTTTTCTTCATAATTTTTCTGGCAGAAACTACCTGTCTAGATTATGGGGCCTACACTGTCTTGTTCACATCCCTCCTGGCAAGAAATCCCTCTTAACATTCACATCAGTGTTTCTGTATGAAGAAACTGGATACACTTTCAGCCAGCTCTCTGCACATACAGTGACAGCACCCTTGGAACTTCCAAGCTCACACAATGTGAAATGTGCTACCTCTTTGAATGGTTAGCAACCTGCAGAAACGGGAGTTGTTAGCACTTCTTTATGAGAACTTGCATTATGATTCTGGGCCTGCAGAGCAGGATTTGACTGTACAACACATTTTTGGCAGAAAGAATAGCCTTGTCAGAGAAGTCACTTTTTAAAGCAGAGAACAGCCCTACAACTCATGGTTGCACTTGTCAGTGCTTTGAAACATATATCTCAAGGCAAACAACCAGGAAAATCTGGCAGTTTTCAACCACTTGCTACGTGGTCCCATTCTCCAGAGATCAAGTCATGAAACATTCATCACCAAAACCAGAGTCTTCTCAGCAGCACTATCCACTGCAGCACTAAGCAAATTATGTGTCCTTGTCCACCCTGTGTTTTAATGGACTTACTATCTGACTGCTTGAGATAAAAATCCCCTGGCCTAATTGAAGAGGTGAGTGCATCTGACATGAACACACAGCCAAAGCCTTTTGCATAGCCTTATTTTTCTATGTACAGTAAAAAAAGAATAAAACCAGAAATTGGCTTTATTCTATCATTTTAGTCCCTCACAGCTGCCAGGAAGTTGTTAAAAAAGCACCAGGTTAACTGCAGAGTGTTGATAGGAGAAGTGAGACTGGCTCCATTTAGTTACCAGGAAAAAGGACACTCTGGAGCAGGTTTGTAATTTATTTCCACTTTCCTGTCCTTTCAAACCTCCATTTGCAAGGCAACAAATCATTTAAACATACAAGCATGCTACAAAGACAGGATGGCTCTCAGGCTGAAGGGAGTGTAAGGCTTTAGGAGTTAAACATCCACTTAGCCCAGGTTTCCTCTATGGACTACTGAACTGGATAAATATCTCCAGGGATTATGCAGGATGTCAAGGAGTTACTCCTAAGAGTGACTTTTTCTCCTTCCACTGATGGATAATTAGCAAGTGTACTGGCAGCATTCTAGGTGGCATGTAGTTTTGCTGCCCCTTGTCTGATTTACCAGGCTTGGCATCAATCCTCCTGCCTCTGGGCACAAAGAGACAGAGTTTGAAGTCCTTCATGGCAAAAAACATCTCCAGAAAGTGACTACTGCAAATATCAGGATCACCTTCTGAAAGTGTTTACCACTGTAATACATAAGTTTAGGGGCATAATTACCAATCTCTGTTGGTTTTGTTTAATGCTTAAATAAGAGAGCAACAAATTGAAGTCTTTGAAATCATATCCCTGCTTGCACCACTTAAAATTTGCTCTAAGTGCTACCCTTTTATGAATCTACTGAGTGGATGTGTGTGTGGATCATCCAGGCACAAAGTATGCAGTCCCCAAAAGTCTGCTCTTCTGTTTATTTCAGATTCTTTTTTCATGAGCTTCTACCCTTCCTATTAGATTTGGAGTAAAAATCACCTTGCTTGTGTAATCAGGCAGGCAGGTTTCTGTGGAGAGAATGCATGGCTGCATTGCAGAGTTGAAACCTCTTCACCTCATCTAGTTGGAGCACACTGCAGCTATATCATCGGATTGAATGAGCAGCTGTTGTTTTCTTGCTCTCCTCCTTTGGTTTGAACTGTGACCACAAAGACCCTGGATTTACAAGGTAAGAGCTTCTTCCCTATCTCAGACTTGGAGGGGAATTCAAATCCCACATTGCTGCTGGTTGTACAACTTGAAATTACAACCTGAGTCTCTCTGAAGGGCTGTGGGTTCCACAGTCTCGTTCAAGTCCAACCCTCAGGCTCACCTTCATCCCAGCCTTTCCTCAGTCTGAAAATTAGTGGAGCAACTAAATAAACTGAAGCACCTAGGAGTTGTCCTAACTACCCCCCCGCCCCCCCCAAAGTATTCTAATGTAATGGACACGGACTTTGTCCTCAATTTTGCTGTCACAAAACAGGATATTTCCATCAGGTTCTTATCTTCACTAGTAGCCACCAATAAATTAGTATTGTCAGCTGTATGTGTTTATTGTGTATAACTATGATCTACATGCAAACACAAATTCACACCTACCTTGAATGGCAAATTTAATCTCTGCAATAGTATTATCCCAGCAGACACCACCTAAACACTACAATAACAAAAGGGCTTGTCCTTCGCATTCAGCTCTTGTTTACAGAAGAAAATACACTTCATAATTTTACTGGTGATTTTGATTGTAATAAGCACATTTGTCAGGACAGTAGTAGGAGGCTTTATGCCGTGCTTGACAATTCTATGGAAAAATAATCACCTTTGATTTCTGGTGTAAACTGCTGCCATCACACATTTAAATGAGAAAAATCAAATGCAGCAATAATGTGGTAATGGTTGGTTGGTCTTGATACGAAACAAGCTCCTCGGGCACTTCTGGTTCTATTCTGCTCCTTACTGGGCTAGCAGGACCCATATCTAACATGCCTCAGCGCATTAGTGTCATACAGAGCTATTCTGTACATAACATAAGGGTGATGAAAATAGTGTAGAAATTGTCTTGCATCACTCATTGTCTCTGATCTCTGAGAAATCTCTCTAATTTGTTGTTACAACGTCCTGGTATAGTATCACACAGTGAAGCCCAGCATAGTGCTTTTTCTAACAGATTTACTGAGGAAAAAAAAACCAAAACCTTTTCCCACTCATTAGAGGGTGGCATCAAAGCCTGAAACTTTCCTGCTGAAAATGCATAATCCTAGCCCTGCAACGATTCAGCTTCATTCGTATCTCTTGTGTCCAGTTTGCAGAGGACAGGTTCTTCCCTAGCAGTGCTCTAGTTGGGGTAGCAGCTCCTGTCAACAATTCCACTGTTGGGAACAAAAAACCTCCCCAAATACCACAACTATCCCTGCCTTAGCCTCATATAAAGATCACTCTGTCACACAGTATTTTCATTCACATCTTTGGGACATTCACATCAATCTATGTTGGCTATGCTTGTCCAAGGAAAGTAACATCAAGGAAAATACCATATTCACTGTGCGCAGGTCTACCTGGCCAGGTGTGGACACACGATTAACCACATCCAGCCATCTGACTCTGCTCCAAAACTCTCAGCTCCAAGGTATGCTGACTGCCTGTGTCTGTAGCACTCAAAGGCATCACATCTTATTTTCCTGGGCCCTCACTGGTGTGGTCTTCCTCCCCAAATGGGAACCTCAGATGTAGTGCTCTCTCTCTACTCCTAGACAGCAAAATCTAGGCCAGATTTTCCAAGGAATTCCTGGCCAGACATTCAAATACCTAGCACCCACAAGTGGGCCTGAATTTTAAAAATATTTAAAACCTGGCAGTTCCTTTCATGATGTTTCCAAAAACCTGCATGTACCCTTCATGCACTCCCACCACATGCTTCCCTCCACAGGCCTGCATGCTGGATCTGTAGCACAGGGTGGTACAGTGGCACAGTTTGTTAGATAATCAAGAAAACCAAATACTGGAAAGGAGAGATGGTGGAGAATGAAAACACTTGATTCAACATGTTCTTTTCAGGGTACAAATATCTAGAAATCTGCACGTGAACCTATCCATGCTTCAGCAGAGTGTCTCATCTTAAGTGAAAACAGGGAGGGAGAATACAGAAAGTGCTACATCCAGAGTGATAAAATGATTGCTCTGAAGAGCAACTCACGGCACTTTTTGTTCCTGTGCACCTATTCATCCACCTACATAGCTTTTTTTATGCATTCACCTCTGAATCTTCTGCTTGAACCCTCCTGTAGAGATGTGACAGAGCATCAGGAAGTCACCTAACTCCCATTCAGCAGCACTCATGCTCCATGCAACAGGATGGGATTTGTATTTCTGCAGACTCCCAACAGCACTTTAAACTTACTTTTTCTTTAAAAGAAACAATTAGAACCTCCATCAAAATGCAACACTCCAAAAGAAAGTTTTTTTGTTTTTAAAGGAAGACATCCCTAACTCACCAAGTCACCTCTTACTTAAAAGTGAAAGATTACTATTACAATTATGACAAAACAATCAGGAAATTTATTTACATGTATTTCTTTACATGTCCATGTATGTCATAAGCATTAGAGTTTATTCCTCTAACACTCCTAAGAGACAGAGGAATATTATCTTCATTTCACACAGGAGGAACTGATGCCCACAGTAGACAGAGATGCTTGAAATATCTCAGGAAGTCTGAGGCAGACTCTAAAGATTGCTCTTTTTAAGCAATAGTAAAATATTGGAAAAGTCAGTGAACAGTAGAGTTAATAATTTTGTCCTTCACAGTACAAAGTGTTATGGAATTTGGCTTTTCCTAGCAATTATGCTTAGGGAGCCCATGCTGTATTCAGAACAGAAAATCCAAGGTCAAACCACTAGTAATGTAAAGACTGCAGAGGTGACTTCAGCAGCCAGCACATACTCAGGACATACTAGCTCTGTCTTGTGTATCACAACTAGTTTGTACTTAGGGGGGAAAAAGTGGCCAAGACATTGGTATTATCTTGTGGGAATAGTGTCATGAGATTTTAAGCCTCTGCCTGTCCAGTGAAAAAGGATGAGCTGAAGGGAGGTAGATTTAATATCTCATTAAGGAATATCACCTTTAATAGAGAAGCAACTTCCTTAACTACTGCACTACACTGTCATCCTTGATATGTGCTTCAGCCATGATGCTAGACAAACTCCTGACCTTCCAGCCCACAGGCAATGGTACTACCAGTTGAATGGAGCTGTTCTGTCATAGCAATAACACTTCTGAAGGTGAAAGGGTAAATATTTCAAGAGTGTGTTTTTTTGTTTTTTGTTTTTTTTTTTCTTTTGGGAAACTGGTTTAATATAATCTAGATATACTTGTGATATGAATAACCAAGGGTTCCTCACTTGCTACTGTAGAAGTATAATGTTCTCTAGACACACAAATTCAAATACCAACTCTGCCATGACCACCCTACCCTGTCTTGGTGTCCAAACCAAACCAACTTGCAAAAAAAAGTGTTATATTTGGCTAATCTGAAAGCCATGGCACTGCTACTATGGTACTCTACCATCATACAGCTACTATTTTTAGCTGCTATTATTCTTGTGAGGCATTTACCTTAATTACATCAAGTAGCAAACAAGCAGGTAGCCATGAAGTCTACTATTTGGGCTAGAAGTTGTTTCTACAATTGATCCAATCCTGCCACTGCAGGCAAAGGAACAAATGACTAGGATGCTCACTGTGAATGAGCTCCTGATAATGCTGTTAGGGGGAGAAGATCACTATCTCAAAGACTTAAAGGATACAAATAAGCCTAGACAGCAGCTTTCTTGCTGCAGAAATGCAGGACGGACAGGAGCACATTTACATGAAGATCCATGTAAGGAACTGGAGCTGCTGTTTTTTAAAAAAATAAGTGTTTAGTTTTTTTCTCCCAGAAGTAGTCTGCAAGGAGCACAACAAATATCCTCCATGAAAACCTTTTTGGATGTTGTCCTGTTCCACACCAAGAATAGCTAGAGTTTGCAAAAACAGATCTGAAAACACACAAGAGAAGCAGCAAATGGCCACTCTGTAGTAGGCTTTAACTATGCCTGTTAAACCCTTCCCGGCACAGCCATGAAAGCCCAATTTCATCATAGCTATTTTTAGGTAGCTGAGATCTGCTTGGATGATCAAGTTTTTAATATATTAAGAGATACAGGTATGTACTTCAGAGAGTGTACCTCTGAGCCCATGCAAGATCTAAAGTGAATTCACTCCAGCTAGAAGAGCCTATTCCCTATCCATGGATGTCAATGGAAAGACTCACGGTAGGTTTTTTGGATTGAGTTTGAGACACACTTTCCTAATTTTTTCAGTCTGAGAGGAAAAAACTAGCATCTCTGATAAACAGTTTTGTTTCTTTGACTCCTCATCACCTTCCAACAACAACGTGGGAGAATCTGGTGAAGGTCTTAGAACAGTCAAGACAAACCAAATGCAAGAACTGTATTAGTCTGGGAGATGAGCACAGCAACAGAAACAATAGAAGACAGGTTTGAAGAAGGTCATAAAAGACATTTAGACCAGAGGCACACAGAAAGCATGAGGCATGGAGGGAGTGGTGATAGGAAGGATCTCAAAAGACCACAATGAAAACACTCCCCAGTCACAGTGAGGAAAACTGTAAATAAAAAAAAGAGAGATTTTGTGCAAAGTAGATGTGCTTCTCAGTGTGCCTACCATTTATATCTTTGATTGTATCATTAGTCACATTCCCTTCTCTGGATGATCAAATATGCATGTATTTTGAAAGATGGTTTCAAAGAACATTGATGCATAAATCTCTTGGAAATGAAACACCCAGTGTTCTGGACAAAAAGAAACTCCCTCTCATCATGTTGTTTTCTGATTTCTAAGGTTGTTAATAGATTCAGAGAGAGGACTTATGGCAAGGCATCTGGACTGCTCAAATGCTGTGTTAATGGAAGACAAGTGCTATACAAATCCTTTTTAACTCTCCAAGACGACAAAGCAATTTGTTTTCTTACTGTCAACTTTTATTATTAAAACTTCAGTTTCAGTTAAAGAAGATCGTTAGGAGGAAATGAAGAAATGAAGAGAATGCATTTCTGCTGGCAAGAAAAGCAAGAAGCAAACTGTAAGAAAGGTTATAAAGGCTAAAGTATACCAGAACAATGGCTCATCCTTTCTCTGCAATTTCCACTCCCCCCCACCAATCCCCATCCCCTTGTCCTGTCCCCTACATCTGCACTGTCTTCATAGAATTTCTCTCCTTCATTGTCTCTGTTTATACAACAGCAACAAACATGACTTACTCAGCTAGCAACCACATCACGAGGAACTGTAATCATAGTGAAATTTTAAAGTTATCATCTACAAAATTGACATGTCATCCAGAACATTCTCCCTGCTATTTAACTGCTAGGTCACTGCTGCACAGTTTTGCAAGAAGGGCAATGCCTAGTATGGAGTAATTCCTGATTCAACCACACGCAAATATACATATTTTAAAAAACAACTGAGTCTCACTGTATAGCACCCTTGTGGAAAAAAGTGATATACCTGAAGGATACATAAAGGTATGCTGACTTGGATCAGAAGTAGAGAGTGCAGAGAAAGGCTTATACAAGTCAATTACTGTTACAACTTTCCAGCCCACAGATGCTCAGTTCTGTTACTTTGTCAAGACTAATGTAAATGACATTGAGCCAAAAAAAAAATTTGGAACACAAAATAACTGTTGCTTCATTGACAGTTTTAGATCTTTTCCTAATTAGTACCATTTTTCTTCATATATATTCAATTCCATTTATTTTCTGATAGTCTGTAATAGAAATATCTTTTGTAACAAGGAACAAACTGTTTTCCAGAGATGTTTTGTCCTCTCCAGAGCTTCTACGCCCACTATTTAGACCTGCTCATGAGGGCTCAGGAAAGCTGTAAGAGTACAGCTCTTCAAAATTCATTTGTTACAAGAGGGACAAATAGTAGAGTGTAAAAAGTTGTCTCCATGACATCTTGGGGGCAAAGGAGCCTCACTAGTTTGTTATTCACAAATACTGCTTGCAAAGTACTTTTTTTTTTTTTTTTTTAAACATACAAGTTTTTCTACCAGACACCCAGGAGGTTTGTCATTAGCAATCTTGATCTCTTTATTATTGCATAGGCTTTTTTTCCCCTGACTTCAGGCTTTTATATGGGCAAGGCTGAGTCCGTGGCTAAGCAAGCTTCTCAGAGAAAAATGGAAGGTTTATTTCCACCTTAGAAGTGCAAGGACCTGGCCACTTGATAATAGTGGAAAAGCTAAAATTTTAATTGTGCCAGCTGAATATTAATGAAGACCTGAAGAGCAGCTTAATCCCTACAGAAATATCTGAAACTCATCTTATTTAGGAAAGTTTCTTTGCATTACAAGGAGTCGTTTCATGTCACTTTTGTCTTATTGATAAGTCTATTTCACTAACAGTATCTCTGTCAAGAATCCCTGTTTCCTATTGGGAGCCCCTATGTCTGTAACTGGGATTTGTAATTCTCTGAATTAATAGACTTATCAGTCCTATGGTTGGAGAAAATTATTACAAGCCTTGAGTCTTATCTCCATAGACTAACCTTGCTTGTTCAGAGAATCAGAGAAATGCTAGCTGGAAGGCATCTCTGGAGGTGACCCAGCCTCCTCCTAAAGCAAGACTACGAATGTGACTGCATCTAGCTGAGTCCTTAAAAGCTCCAACAATTAAGAACTCATAGCTTCTCTGCCTAAACTGCTGTAGTGCTGCAATCCCTTCTATCAAATAATTTTTTCCTGATGTCTGCCTCCCTAGCTGCAACGCACATTGATCCCTTTCTGTGCAACCTCCCACTAAGGAACGAGAGTTCAGTTCCATTGTCTTGCTGAATTTCTGGTTTCTTTTGTCTCAATCCTCAGGCTTCCTGAATTCACTCTAAACTGAAACTCTACCACTTGGCATATCAACTCTAACATTCCATTTTTATTTATCCACAAGTTTAAGATGCTTTCTGGTGTTGCAAATTGTTGGTACAAATGTTGAGCAGTCCTGCCTCCAGTATGACCCACAGAGTATCCTTCTTGATATGAACTGTAAACTGGAGGTTCTAGACACTGATTACTACTCAAATTGGAAATTGGTTGGACTATTGGGCTTCAACAACCTATTTGTCAAACCTATACTTTGTCAGCTAACAAATCAGAATGCTGCAGGAGTGATAGAAAACCTTGATGAAGATCAAGTTCTGGCATCCAGTCATCTCATCTTAGAAGTATTTCAGATTGGTCAAGCATGTTCAACCCTTCATAAATGAGAGTTACCTGTTCCTGGTTGTTTTCTGCCTTCCATGCCCACAGAACCAAATTCCAGAATGAATCTTTCCAAGGACTGAGGTGAGGCTGACAAGAACAACAACTGAAAGCACTGTAGATCATTCTCAAGCCTTTTTCCAGTCATTGGGTTGACTGCTTGTCCCTTCCACTCAGTGACACACTAGCGTTTACACTGTACTTACTTTTGCTACAAGCACACTAGAGATTAGGAGGGCTGAGTTCACATCCCTACTCCATCACAGCTCTGCTGTGTGATGGCAGACAAGTCAAAGATGATTTTCTGCATCTAACCATGCATATCTAGTCTATGCTAGTTACCTGGATTCCAACTTTAGTTCCCTTCTCAAAGCAACACATAGGTGTCCTTCCTCACATAGGTGGAATGAGCTATTCTGTGGGCATGATTACCTATGGTGATTAGAGAGGATGTTAAGACAATTTACAGCAACTGGACAATTTTGTATGACTACTTAGGCAAAAAGTGTCCCCGCTTTAAGACTTCAGTGTGATAAATAAAATGAACATAGCCCTGTTTTTCAAATGAATATTGTACAAAATGAACTTGCATAGACTACTTTTCAGAGCCACTAAATATCAGAGCTGGCAAAAATAATAAATGAAATCCAGTTTTCTTGGCTCAGCTCTTGGAGAAACACAGCTTGGATTTGATTTGCTGCTATTCATGAGGGTCACGCTGTGCTCCTTTTCATGCACATTTAAGTGGCTGTTAGCTTTTTGCAAAACATTCCCAGAACCTGCAAGTTTCATGAGTTTGAGGAATATAATATAATCCACTTACAAGACAATCAACCCAGTAAAGGCTTCAGGGTCAGGGAGCTTTTGCCATACACCTCATGGTCTAAGTTCACAGCTCTTAGATTCAGTGAAGCAGCAAGCGTATTCACTCTGTGTTTATTTCTAGCAATTAACTCTTGCAGAAAAGAGCTAACATTCACATACATTAATTGCTCATCGCTTACAATAGCTCTTCTCTACAAAACTCCCAGGGCTTCTTTGGTTTTTCCAAAGCTTAGTAACCCATGAAGGTTCAAGACTTCAGAAAAGGAGCTCAGGGAAATGCAATTGTAATGTTTGGTGGGACTTACAAACTGTATTATTTTGCTCTCCAGAGGAAAAATGCAGAAAGCATTGGAGGTAGAACCAAACAGGGCTGCATGAGAGAGTGAAAGGGCACTTGCTTCCCAAGGAGGGTGTCAAAACAGTAGTAGGCTGTTATGTCCCTCAGCTGCTGGTGTCTGATTGTCTCAGATTTGCCACCTCTTTTAGTAGCTGAGGCCCTGCTGAACTCATTGACAAATAACAAGGAATACTGCCCTGAGGAGTTGGAAGGAAACAGCAAGAGTCTTATTTGCTGCTGAGGGGAAGAGATGGCTTGGCTTTCTGCTCCGTGCATACTCTGGTCAGCCAAGATCGACTTCTTATTTTTCAGAAGCAAGCTAAGGGATGGGTGTTATCTTAAATAAGAAGTTATTTAAGCCATATCCTGAGATAGGATAGAGTAGAAGGACAAACCCAGTACTGAAAGCAAGTAGAGAAGGATGGTAAGGACATTTGCCAAAACAAGTTCTCAGAAGTAGTAATTTTTTCTTGTGCAGATGCTATTGTTTTAATAGGAATTCAGAGCTGGGATGTGTCAGGGTTATTCCTTTATTACAGAAGGCCACAGTCCTGGAAGAAACCTTCAAGCTTTGAACACTGAAGTAAGAGATGGATCCCCTGAGCTCCTAAGGCAAGTGCTGGGAAAAATAAGCTGTTAAAGAAAGGAGTCCTGCCCCCGAGCAAGTAGCTTGCTGGCACCCCGTGACAAATCAAGAGAACCTCAGAAAAAGACATGCTGAGATGCAGAAGACGGGGACAGCTGGAGACATTTCTAAATGAGCTTGCAAAAGTGAAAAAGTTAGAAGGAATCTCTGAACTATAACAGCTTTGATGTGTGGCTTTTTAGAATGCCTTAGTGTATGTAATAAGTTACTTGTTTGTGAGCTGGAAGGCATTTTAATTCTTCACAGCATCCAGGAGTCTCCCTTCCTGACCATGGGGTTCAGCTGCTCCCTGTGCATAAGGCAACAGGATTCCTGGAGCAGCCTCTCCAAACTTAAATCGAGTCCAAGCATATTAGCACATGTTTATCACTTTAGATTACACTAACAGCAGTACAATCTGCTTCTGGGATGCACAGTTTTGCTAGACAAAGCTGCAGAAGAGGCTGTTTCAATTACTTCAAAATGACGACACTTAACTGCTGCAGAACAAAGCACAGCAAAAATCTTCTGCTCTTGCTTTTTTATCCCTGACACCTGGTACAGCATCATTCATGATTCACAGCATTGCAAAAGCAATTTTGTTTTGAGGAGTTTTACTTCTATGGCTCACTAAGTGGCCTAATTGACACTTTGTACAATGGCCCTGTTTTCTCTCAGCCTCTTGCTATATATAGTGTAAGACATGCTACCTTGTTTCTTGAAATGAGTGTATGGATACTGAGCTTTTTCCTAAGAATATACAAATAGAGAAGCAGTACTGAAAGGTTTGTGATGTCCATTGTGTTGAACTGTGGGACTTCATTACATAAGTGACTTCTCTAGAGGTGAGGGAGTTCCTATTTGCAAGCACCTACTAGAGTCACCGGTGAGGCTCTGAATAACCCAATACAAGTAAAGGACCACATATCTAATTATATATCTTAGCTGAATTTTGGCAGTCTTCAGCTCAGCCACAAAGGAAGAATGACTTCTTTGCTTTGGAGAGCAGAAAACATCTGGGTGAGACAGCACTGCTCACTCGAGCATGGAGTTAGGTGTTGTGAAGAGACTCGGTATTTTGAGTGTCCTTATATTGTGTGAGCAAGGTAGGAATCATAGAATGGTAGGGGGTAGAAGGGACTTCTAAAGACCATCCAGTCCAACCTCCCTGCAGATGCAGGTCTACCTAGATCAAGTGGCATAGGAACATGTCCAGGCAGGCCTTGAAGATCTCCAAGCAAAGAGACTCCACACTCTCCCTGGGCAGCCTGTGTCAGGGTCCTGTGTCCCTCACTCTAACAGTGAAATAGCATTTTTCTTATGTTTAAATGGAACTTTGTATTGCAGCGTCATCCTATTACCCCTTATCCTCTTGCTAGATACCATAGAAAAAAGGGATGTCCCAGCCTCCTGACATCCACCATTTAGATATTTGTAAATATTAATGAGATCCCCTTTTCACTGTTTAATGATTATTGCAGGGTTTTAAGTTAATTTGGGGGCCTCTGAAGACAATTATATAGCATTTATCGATATAAATCAAACATTAACAAAACCTGTAATCTAAGCCATGGACCACTTTCTGCACAGATTAGATTGCTGTGTTGACTTTATGCCCTTCCTAGGTAGGAGTTTGTGGTAGGTAATGCTCTCTATCCATTAGTAAGTTTTCAAAAAACTGATTTTGAGAACTATTAAACTTCTATCATTAGACTAAACAAACCTTTCCTCTCTTCTCATTCATTTCTCTTCTTTCCAGTCATTTCTGGTTGTGATAACTCATCATTACAGCATCAGAACACCCTCCATAAATGCATGAATTCATTTGTTTTCCTCATATGATTTTTCCTCTTGGGAACAGAGGGAGTTGAAATTACATGAAGGGTTTTATTTTAAAGTATTTATTCATGCATTTTATGACTGCTTATTGCTTATTAAAGGCAAAGTCAGAGAACTACATGTTATCTTTGCCATTGAAACTAGTGAGGCTGGAAATAGCTTATCGATCGCTGTACAGTGGTTCTTAAATCCACCAGTCTAGCTGTCCTAGCAAAGCTGCTGGCACGTAGTAAGAGCCAGTAATAAGCCAAGCCACTAGACTCTCTCATCCCAGGGTAAGTCATAATTACTTGGTCATTGGGTCAACATTTAAGATCTTCATCTGGCATAATTGCTGCTGCTTCACTGACATCAACCAGGCTGCATTAGTTCACACACTGAAGGCAAATATGACCCAATATATTCAAAATGGGATGATTTAACATATACTACAATTTCTTTTCTCTGCTGGAATGCATCAACTCCTACAACTCTAGGAAAGAGTTGTGAATTCCCCTTGGCTTATGTGAGGATTTCAGATGAATGCTGACTAAAGCATGGGGATTTCATGTCACACTGGCATAGATCTGCCTTTTGGTTCTAGACAAATAGGGGTTTAACACTGAAGATACAAACCCAAAAGCATACATTAACATCCATGCCATTTGGTTTTGTCATCTGACCATATCACGTGACAAATACCACAGACAGTTATCAAAGAAGATTACTTACAAGTGTAATGTGTTGTAAATAGCATCAAGCTTAGAAATAGAGCAAATTAGCAGTGCATGAGTGCTTCATTTATTTTATATATCTTAGGCTGGCCTTACCATCCGAGATAGAGATAGACAATTTGCTCCTTCCTTTTTGTTTTGTATTAAAAAAGCACAATGCAAACAGAAGGCAGAACTGGCTATTTATATCAGCTCCATCGGAAGTGGTGACAGGTATAATTACAGAAGAGAAATTACAGGGCCTATTTCAGTGGCATTTCTCCTGCTGTTCAAGGGAAGATAAAAGATTGAAAGTGTTCCTGACATATCTCCAAAGTAAAGATCCTTCAGCACAATGTTCAGGTTATTTTCAGGTTGATTAAAAGCTACCATCTCTGGGCCTCAGTAGGGAATAGACTACATGGGGTTTGCCTGTTGGCTTGATCACCTCCAGGACACTGATGCAAACAAGCCAGGAGTATGTTAGGATGCCCACTGCCAGGTAGAGAAACAGGGCTAAGCTCATCATATCAATGGCTCTGCCAGTCTTCTCACTCTGGCCTCTGCCACTACTTTTCCCCATCACATACAAGATATGTCTCTGTACTGAGCAGAAGCTTCATGCCAAGCTCATTTCTGCAAAAGTTTTGCAGATAATTGCATCTAATCGCGTCTAATCTTAGCCAGCTTCCAACACTGGGATGTTGTTGTCTAGTATAGGAAGCAATCTTTGGGATTCACATGAAGTCACCAAAACTTGGGTTGAATTAAGAATCACCACACCATTTCCATTCCAATACCACAAAGACAAGCCAATAAATTGACAGCAGTGAAGGCGGAGCTGAGTTAAGCATTATGAGCAGTGGAATTGGATAACAGCAGAGCTCGCTGCTTCAGGGCTGCTCTGCAATTATTTCACCATCCAGGAATGCATCACTTCCCAGCACTGAGACAGCTGCTCCCACAGCCACTGCTCCTTTGTCAAAATGGAACACTATGCAAAGATGCCTACTTGAAATTTGACAAAACCTTTACCCTTCCTACCAGAAAATCGAATCCTAAGAAGACATTTAAAAGGCTCTTAACTGCAAAGCTAAAGAACAAGGAGCAAGAACAGAGAACAACAATAGTTCAGTTACTTCCCCTTGATTGGGTTGTTTGAAATAATGTTGGCTTGTTACCTAGCAACATAGAGCTTATTACTGGGCTAGTTACAACCTAATTCATATTTGTCATAATTTGTGCAATCATAACTGATCATAAATAAAGACTGAATACAATCAACTGACTTATGTTTGCAATTAGAATCAATCTAAATCAGGGAAGGACATTAACAGCTCAGTCATCGGTTCTGGCTGACTTATCCCCATTCTGATACTTCCATTTGGATATTTACCATATTGTCCCTTGCTATAATCTCCAATTAGGGCTCTTGGCATATTATTCAGCAAGACATGTCTCTAAACACAAATGAAGAACAGTATTAATACCCAACTTTGTCTAGACTTTCTTGGTGAACTCTATTCATTCCCCTCTTGCAGGCATTACTACAAACTTTCCTAGGTAATTAACATCACCTAAATGATGCATTCAATACCTTCCCTTCCTATCCTACATTTGTCAGTCCTGAGCACTGGAGCACTAGCTCTGCAACTGGTGCCAACTGCAGAGCTCACAGAACTGACAGTGCTGAATTACCTCAGTACCTTCCCCAATATCTCTGCTATGTAGCACCTCCACTTGCTGTCACAAAAGGCTTTGGTGGCATGTGGGTATAATGCTTACACAGCAGCTCTTCACAGCTGAGTTATTATACACATACTGGACTCATCTGGCAGCTGAATGCCTATCACATAGCCCAGCAAACACAGCTGAGCAGGAAACTTCAAGGATCTAAAGCTGTTTAATCAAGAGAAAAGATTAATGGGAAACAGACTTCTGATATGTAAGAGAGAGCTGCAGAGAACTGATCTCTGTGCTACCTGTAGATGAAACAAGAAACTGTGTACAAGAAGTGGTACTCGGAGAGTAGAGCACTGCTCAGGGATCAGGACCACAGAGCACAGGAGCCGCACTTGGGAAGGTTGTGAAATGGGATAGGGATTGCCTTGGGGTCACACTTAGCTGTCTGATTCCCTGTGTGCTAAATGGAGAAAGTATTTTGATTCTTTCACCCTTTAGCACACAGCTCACATTGCTGTCTTTGAGGGTCAGTTTAAGATGGCAGATGTGCAAAGATCATATTCTCCCATGGCACAAACAACCTGCACAGCAAGGCAAACCCACCTGCCTCAAAGACATTACTTTCCCAGATCTGCTACAGCAGTTACCTGTTCCAGGGATCAATCTCTTTGCATCTTCTCTACTCCTCCAACATGGATCCACACAGGAGATGAGTCTGTCCCTGTTACTCTCCA
Organism: Urocolius indicus; assembly: GCA_013401255.1. Classification (NCBI taxonomy): domain Eukaryota; kingdom Metazoa; phylum Chordata; class Aves; order Coliiformes; family Coliidae; genus Urocolius; species Urocolius indicus. The sequence goes on from WBNH01004020.1 coordinate 388,057, forward strand.
TCACTGAATTTTGTCCTTGGCAGGTCTTCTCATTACACAAAGGAAATTTTCCATATTAAAAAACAGTAAGTCTTCAGAGCTGCCTCTGAAGTACAAGAGTGATTTACAGAACAGTAGATTAATCTATGTACCCCTTATGATCTAAATAACTTGCCTTGTTCTCCTGGCACGACTGCAAAGACGCTTAACTTTGATAATTTCCTGCTCATGTATCATACTCACAAACTTACAGCCTTATTCCGCACAGTGCAGAGTATCTCCTTCACTCATTCCTCCTAAAAGGGAAATTTTTTCTAAACATATGCCATAGATATTCATACCACTAAATTCTGGCCTGTGCAGGTACACGAGGAGGGACCTAAATGTAACATTAGCTCTTGAGAGCTCTACTTACTGATGGGAGCAGGAAACCCACTGCAGGCTGTGCTGTCAGGCTTGGGTGTTAAACCAGGAGCCTCAAGCCCTTAGTGTTTTAAAAACCTACACAAAGATAGATACGACCTCCCAAATTAGAGCAGGCACAGTACTCTCCATACTGTGAGAACAGATCTGTAAAGGCTTCACACCTGCAGGTAGGACTGTGGGCTCCAGCAGAGAGTCATCACTGGCCTGGCTTTGGAGCTCAGCAATGTGTGGGCCATTGCTTGTCTTAGCTCTCCTCATTTCTCCCTTGCCATGGGGAAGGCATTATCTAAATTTCCCTATTTTTCTGGAGCAGCTTCTTCTGTAATGGGAGGAAAAAGAGAGCAGTCTCTCTGCTCTGATCTCCTGCACTTGCTTGAGGAAGGGTGGACAAGTTGCTCCAAAGAGCTTTCCCTATGGCATCTAACAGAAATGAGCTACCTACTCTCTTCTTCCTCCTCCTCCCCCTCCTTCTTTGGACGGGAAAAAACTTGGCAAGCCCAAAGCCTTTTCCATCTGTGCCTATCCAAATTAGTATAAACAAGAGATGTCAAAATAACTTGCGTATGTAACACTTGTTCCCCTTTTTGCTAACCTGGAATAATTTCTCAGAGGCTGCATCCATCACACACTGCAAATATCTTAACATGGTGCATCACTGCTTCCAGCTTGTGGAAACCAGTAATAACACTACCAAAAAACAAGAGCTCAAACATATCTCCCCCTCCCAAAAATGTTGCTCTGTTTAATGTAACTGGTAGTGAGATTTTATTCTTGTGGCTTCAGACATGACCCAAGAGCTAAACTAATACGCAGCGCAGAGGGACTGATAAGAGACCACATGCTGAAAATGAGATGCATTTGTAGTAATGGCAGCACAAGTGGTACTCAGACCAGGTGTAACATGGAGGGAGGCTGCTCAGAATATCTTTCTCCTTTTAGATACTCTCTCTCTCTCTATCTCTCTCAGTCCTTTGAAAACCAGCAGCAAACAGAGCAGCATGGCTTTCTGTAAATGACTGCACAAGCTGTCTCCTGCTGAGAAAAATATGAGATGCTAGGGAATGCAAGCAAAAGCTATCATTCACTGGAGCACTTTCCAGGACCCATTCCAAAGGGCACAAGGCTCCCCTAGAGTCTTCACTACCCCCCTTGAGGAATAGGAACATCAGCAACCTTCAACACCATAAACTTGCTCAGGAAGGGGATAGGCTTTCTTCAAGGACTTCTAGGGTAGGTTTCTGAGGTAGTCCTTTCACAGCAGGTTATTGGAGCGAGCAGAAGTAGGAGCAACTGTCCTGTATCACCTTACAGTTGGTGTTTTCCTCAGCTATGTCCTTGAGTCTTTCTGTATTATTTTTTTTAAACCTGGAATTCTTCTGGGAGAAACAAGACTCTAAAGAATAGTGCTCTTTTTAAAACACAAAATGCTCACTGCCTACAACTATTTGAAAGGAGTTTGTAGTGATATGGAGACTGGTCCCTTCTCTCAAGTAAGAAATGATAGGGTAAGAGGAAATGGCTTCAAGTTATGCCAGGAGAGGTTTAGACTGGATAGTAGGAAGAACTTTTTCACTCAGAGGTTTGTTAGACACTGGAGTATGCTGTTCAGGATGGTGGAGTCACCATCCCTGGCGATATTTAAGGGCTATGTAGCTAAAGTGCTGAGGGACATGGCTTAGTGGTGGGCATTTGAGGTGAGTGGTTGAATTTGATAAGCTTAAAGGTCTTTTCCAACTGGAACGATTCAATGATTCTCTGTTAATTTGTAAATCAGCAAATGCCCTGGTCGGATTAGTGTCCTGGGATCATCTCAGGAACTGTCCAACTTTCCTATCAAAGATAGAGAATTTAAAGACTCAAACACAACCTGAACTATGCCAAGAGCTAGAGAACTAATTCTTGTCCTATTTCTGTCTGCCTAATCCTTAACGTGAAGCACAAGTGTCTGAGTCTTAAGACCATTTTCCCACATGATACTTATTACAGGCTCTAATTTACCAAAGCCTGGACACTGATCTCCCCTGCCATGTTACAGTTTGGTCTTCTGTACATGCCAAGTCAAAAGTACATCACCAGCTTCATGACAGCTGAATTTTTCCTTCAATGCTCCATCTTACAAGTCCATACAATCTCTTAAATTCAGTCTCAACATCTGCTCATAAAAGCAAAATTGCACTTTAGTCCTAAAGTTGGAAAGCAGTACCAAAAAGTCACAGCTCTATTGAACTTTAGAGCGCAGAAGACCAAGGATTAAGTATTATTAGTGTATGTTTAAAGCAATCTCACTGTCTCTGCGATTCTAACTCAGGAACACTGAACATCTGGTGAAGGCAGCACTTCCACAAAGGAAGTTGGCAGACAGGTTTGTGCATCTCTGGGGTGAGTTTGGTGCTAAAAGGAGAACTCTTATTAACCAATAACCAATAAAAGTAATCCCATAATATTCTCTTCATTCCAGGGAATTACAGTTATTAAGCAAAAATAGAAGCTTTACAGAATTCTTAAGAAAAAGTCTGAGAAGGTGAAAATAACTGAAGACATTAACTAAAAAGGCACTTTCTTGTAACTGCCCGTGAAGCAGCTAGCACAGGCTACAGAGGCAGGTCAATAACTAGACAGGATGACAGCCCTTACTGACAGCTCCTGAAATGCTTGCAGCAGGCTATCCACAGGAGCCTCCAGCTTTGCACTTGGGTTACACACGGGTCAGATGGATCCTCAAGTCTGAGTGCTTTGGGGGTTTATTTTTTCTTTTAGCGTTGAGACAATTGAAAGGTAATTCTCCTGTTAGGAGAGGTGGGCACTGTAGACATCTCTGTTCATAACTCTTCTCCCATCACAAATCCTGCAAAGAAAAATCTGGGAAACTGCATAACACTTCAGCACTTTGATAAGCACTTAGTTGAAATTATTTGAAGGGTTACTAGCTGACTGATAACATTTGTTAAAGGCTTCTCTCATGTCACTTCTGACAGTAGGATGAATGCACAAAAGCTATTGAGGTAACTTAAATTCACCCCGTCAGCTCACTTTGTGCCACCTAGTTACTCTAGCTAATTTTCTTTTGGTGATGTTAATTGTTGCACTACCTGTTAAACAGACATTTTCACTACCCTTCAATCCCATGAAGTGTCAGCAAATTGCTGCAGCAGGAGCACTGTAAACTGTTCCCCCTTTAAAAAATTCATAGAGATCTAAAAAGGACAAGAAAAAAAGTCAATTCATTATTCACTAGAGAACATATTTTGTTATCCTGAATAAACACAGCATCAGTACTCAAATCCTGCTTGGAACAGCAGGGAAGGGGACCTCACAAGATAACAGATATTTATGCACTGCTTTTAAAAAGGAAGCAGATAGTGATATGTCATGAATCTGAATAAGAAGTTTTTGATTCCTCCTTTTGTTAAACAATTTGGGAACTTTGAAAATTACTGGCTTGCAATTTTGTAGTTGGAATTCAAGGTCATATTGTGATGTGTAAGGTTAAAAAATTAACTCCTCTGAGTCAGCTCAAAGCACCAGCCTGAGAACTGCAGTGGTTCAGGAACTGATTCACAAGATCCTTGTATGTCACTGTGGCAGTGGCATCTGGTAGGAAAGCAAGGCAAACAGAGAAGGATGATAAGAGTTTCAAACATCTCATTTTAATCTGCTGCCATAAGCTTGCAGAGGCCCTAAATGACATATGCCTTACCTAACTGTACTGAGGCAGGCTAAGGGGTCCGTATTGCAAAAGAAATAGCAAAATGTGAGTTTGTATTGGTAAAGGCTGCATGGGGGCAGAGGCAATCAATTACTCTAGGAAAGATGCTAAAGCAGCATATCCATGCTCACCTGGCACAACTATATTACCAAAGAACAGTTATAAAAAGCAAAAGTGAGTCACTTACATTTGCAAAAAAGTTTTTCCTCATGATGTTTAATAAATGTATTGCTCAGATGGAATGGAAAAATCATGGAGCTTACTTTTTATCAGAATGCTTATCGAGTCTCTACACATTCAAAAAGTACCGTAAGCACTTAGGTTCTATTAAAAATGTTACCCAAACTAATCTAAAAAAATGTCTATAGCTTTGGGGGGATGGGGGGGTGGTGTTTTCCTGCAACTCTTAAACCCAAAACTCTTACGATTTTGAGTTTTTTTAAAGGTAAGCTTTTTTGAATGTATTTGCAGTGGTGAAAAATGAAAGTGTGAAATGTCAACGCAAAGCCTGTCTTCATATTTCTTTTGTGGAGGTGCAACATGTATGTCTACAACTGCATTGACTACTGCAGGTGTAGAAAAGTAATAACAGGTAGAATGTTACATTGCATTGTAAAAATCTTTGTTGGAATGTCACTGTATTCCTGACATTAACACCACGTTTAATCCCTTTCCACATATCAATAGCTAGCTAGGTAGAGCAATCTCCCTTTTGGACTCCATGACTTACCACTTATTGGAAGTATCAGATAAAAGTAAAATTACATCATTTTTCTCCTGCTCTCATATCCACTTTGTGCAGAACTCAGACCTCAACACAGAGGTCTCAAAGCCACTATAGTGCATTGTCACAGCACTACATATGTGAACATTCCCCAAGTGCATTTGCTCCAAGAAATATCTGCTCCTTGAAGAAGCAAAAGTATCACGATTTTTACTACATGTCAGAAAATTTGCTTTATTTAATATTAATTCACAAACATGAAAAAAAGACTTCTATGAGTATCGAGGAAGCTTTTATACCTTTATGTATAGAAAATACTCCTGGATATCAAAAAATCCCCAAAACAGTATGTACACTTGCATATACACATATGCTGCTGTAGGAATTGCTACTGCCATTGGAATACATTAACTGAAACAAGTGAAATTATGCAGCTGCTTCCTTATGAAAAATGGCTTAAATCAGTGCATTCTTCCTGCTAAACCCAATGCATACCAAATAAAACCAATCCCTTGTCTTCTGCGCTTAGCGATGTTGTCACTTACATAGATAGCATTTCACTGCCTAAGCAGGAAACATTATTTGTAAAGACACATTTTAATCCCATCAACGTGCAACCCTTAGGATTCTGTGATTAAGTGAAGCTAATATATGTAATTTTTGCAATGTGCAGCAGAAAATTATTTCATTCATTGAAACAGATATCATTTTTGTCCTGCATTTGAAACAGTTAATGGCAACAGCATTTCAACTCCACTAAGTGGAAATGGGCCAAGAGTGAACTTGTCAGGTAGATGCCATTACTAGAAATAAAAATCCAGAATTCTGTGCAACTGCTCCTAGCTCTGGCAGATGAGAAAAATCTGTAGTAGTCTCATGCAAATTTAAACTAGGCAGATTTAATAAATGAAACATTTTAAGATCCATCAGTAGCCCAGTCTTATTTCTGATGGTTGGTTCTATTTATTCAGCAATATCTTATTTTCTGTTCTCTGCCTGCTGCATATCTTTTAGTAATGTAAGTGTTGAAAAAGGATGCTATTATCAGAGCCTAAGGAAAAAGGAGGTAAAACTTCTAGGGAGATGTCATATCTTGTAATAAATGAAGTGATACAGGGGGAGTAAAATAAACTGGTTTTCGAACATATAAGACCTTTACCAGTAATACTCCAGAGGTGTTGGCTACCTTTCTCACTCAATGTTTCTAATTGATTAGTATAAATGAGACATATCTACAACCATTTTTCTCAGCTTAATTTAGCTTGCTATTTGTTTTTCTCTGTGTCAGAACAAATTAGGTACTTTGTGGAGCCAGAGCGTTGTACATTTTTTAGGGCTATAATTACTGGTTGAAAGCCATATCCCGTTCTTGGATGCTCTGCAAAAACAATGGCATGCAACAATATATGTTTGCTCTCAATTGTTGTTTGGAAGAAGTTGATTTTGACACCAGAGATAAGAACAAGTCCCCTGCATCCAGAGCAGAAAGGGTCTGTAAGTCATGCAGTGAACAATACATAGCTGATCAAACAGTAACCTTAATGTTTAGGTGCATTTGCTAACCTTGTTTTGTGTTGAACAGAAGATCTTATCTCTTGGGAGCACTTCTTCTGACTCTCTGAAAAGACATCAATAGATGATGCCATGTGAATTTTTGTACTTTATTCATATTTTTATGTTCCTGTGTAGTGGTTTTGCCTGGGCCAGGTTTTTCAGTAGCAGGGGGGCTAAAGGGGTGGTTTCTTTAAACAAAGAGAGTTGCCAGAAGCTTCCTCTGTAGCTGACAGGGTTAGGACCAGTCAGTTTTAAGCTGGACCCTACACCTGACCCAGGCCTAGTCAATTAGTGATGGAGGTAATGCCTCTGCGAATAACATATTTGAGCAGAAGAAGTTGTTGTACAGTGGCAGAACTGCAGCAGCAACAGGAAGAGAATGTGAAAATATCTCCGCAGACACCAAGGTCAGTGGAGAAGGAGGGGGAGGAGGGTGCCTAGGCACTGAGAAGAAGGCTCCCCTGTGATATGTGGTGAGGACCATGGTGAAGCAGGTTGTCCCCCTGCAGTTCATGGAGGACCACCGGGAAGCAGAGATCCACTCGCAGCCCATGGGGGAGATGCTCACGCCGCAGCAGGTGGATGCCTGAGGGAGGCCGAGACTCCGTAAGAAGTTCATCCTGGACCAAGTTCCTGGCAAGACCTGGGAGTCTGTGGGGGAAGTGTCCACGCTGGAGCAGGTTTGCTGGCAGGACTTGTGATCCCATGAGGAGACCCAGGCTGGAGCAGCCTGTCCCTGAAGGACTGTTTTTCCCAGTGGATGACCCACACTGGGCAGGGTGTGTGGAGCTGCCCCATGGGAGGGACCATGCTGGAGCAGTTCATGAGGAGCTGTGGCCCATGGGAAGGACCCACGCTGGAGAAGTTCATGAGGGACTGTCTCCCGTGGGGAGGCACCCCACAGTGCAGCAGTGGGAAGTGTGAGGAGGCCTCCCCCTGAGAAGCAGCAGCGGCAAAGTCCATCTGTAATGAACTGACTGCAACCCCCATTCCTCATCCCCTGCACCACTGGAGGGGAAGGAAAGGGAGTCCTGGGAAATGTAGAAGTGGAGGGAGGTGTTTTAAGACGGTTTTACTTCTCACCTCCCTGCTCTTATTGTTTCTTCAATAAATCAAACCTTTTTCTCCCTAAGTGGAGTCTATTTTGCCTCTGACGCTGACTGTGAGTGATCTCTCTGTCCTTATCTCAACTCACAAGCAGTTTGTTATATTCCTCTCTCTCGTCCAGTTTAGGAGGGGAAGTGATATTATGACTGGGTGGACATCAGGCTAAACCACCACATCCTGACAATCCAGAAAATTTGTTGTTGCTTTTCCTTAAAGGAAAAGTTGAATTCAGAAACAGTTTTGCAGCAGGTGGATTCTTGCCTGATACTATGGCTATAAAAAAATCTCAGGTTGATTGGTTGGCCTGATCTAGACAGCAACTCACAGTCCAGCATCTTGGAATATTCTACTGAATCTAGTAAAAAGATTCAGTAGAACAGAACAACTGGACCACAAAGCAGATCATAAAACACTGTAAGCAAAGAAACACCAGCTTGATAGTGCTACTTATTCACACAGCTGTGGCATAAGGACATATGTGCTATCAAGAAATAGAGAGAGACGTGAGAGTACTGCTAACAATCAGTACTGAATAAGATGCTTATTCTTATCACTGTCAAATCCAAATCTGATCCAAAACTCAGTCTCAAATGGAAATCTTTCTAGGCGCAGAATTATCTGCTTCCTATCCTCCTAGAAAAGGAGGGAATTATTTATATGAGACTGCTTACAGCTAAATATAACTCTTAGTTAGATGACTAATTTAATACTGGGACATCTCCTTAAGGGCTCAGGCAAAGGGAGGTTAGATCTCTGGGCAGGAGAAGTTCTGGTGTTCACTGTGTTTGCCTCATTCTTCATCTGAAAGATGAAGTTCATAGCACACCTCCAAGAAGCAGTGTGAAAATTACATTAAAGATACTGGGGAAATCTGGTAGCTTTGGATGTGGCTAAGGCCCTCCCAAAGGTCTGAAAAACAGTACAATGTCACTACATTATTGCTTGCCATAAGAAATCTTTGTCTAGAGGACTCAAAGTTTTTGCATATTGATCACATAGTAAAGAAAGTTTTCACTACTGTTCTAAGTCTTTCAGCATTTTTATTCGTTATTGACACTATGTGGATGCAGTTACTGGAGTTACACAAGGGAGTGGGGATGAGCCTGCAGTGAGTATGTCTGCATTTCCTGAGATCCATTAAAGCCCTGCTTGCTGAGCTGGTAGGAGCTGGGAATGCTTCAGCAGCAGCCTGCTTAGCCATGAACAGGGATGGCTGAGCAGGGAGTTCCCCATATGGTTCATATCCATCTGTGCTGGTCACAATGGGAGCAATGGTGCTGTCCCCAGCAGCAAGTGACAGCTAGCCATCTGTAGCGAGACACAGGTCACAGCAACACATTGCCCATGTTCCAGATATGGGCAGAGGGGAGAAGAAACAAAAAACAAACCAAACAGGATTTGCATGAAATTGTTCTGTCACACTCTGTTTTTAAAGCTTTAGCAGCAGTTTGATTATTTCATCCTTGACCACACATGTGAAATTAACTTGGATACTAACACCCTAACCAGCCAACTAGGATTTCAGGCAGATGATAAAATCCCATGATGGGCACTGGCAAGTGACAATACTTGCACAAATATGCCTGCAGACAGCTGCTGGTGTTGAGACATGAGCAAGTTTGGCATAGGTGAGATTCAGCCCAGAGAATGTAGCAAAACTGTACCAGATGTTCTGAGCCTGCTCATCTCCAGTTTACATCCCCAGTTTTGGCCTTTGCATCTGCTACTGAATTGATTCTCAGCAAATGTGTCTTTAGAATTATTTGCTACAGTTCATATCTACATAAAATGTATCACTTCATCTTAGCAAGTCTCAATTAAAAGCTGATTTGCTTTCATTAATGGTCCTCACCTTATTCCTGTGATAATCTGAATTATCATTTGTGATCATTTTCAGTTGCAGACATATAGAATATCCAATGGAGGAAGAAAGAGCTACAGTAGCCCAAGAGCAAACTTACAGCAAATTGTTTTGTCGTATGGAGACCCTCCCAAGATACATCCTGTGATGTACTGACAATTAGACCAAAGCCCACCAAGTGAATTTAATTTCATCCAGGACAAAGTTTCCTTCAACCTCCTTCTCTCACTCTTATTTTCCCTATGAAGTCCTGATTCTGCTTTCAGTTATTTCTATTTGCTGTCTGGTTCTACAGTATTTCAACACTAAGGCAGCTAACTCCATCCCAGGCTGGAGTTAGGTTGGTACATTCAGCAACAGGATCAGCTAGCTTGGGATAATATTTGCTGCCATGTTGGAAAGTTGATGTAGTTTGCAATGTTTCTTTATACACTCTGCAGCTGTTGCTGCTTCATCCTTCAGCCTCTTTGTAGACTGTTGATATTGTTTCGAAATATCACTACTTAAATCCCCCACTGATCCTAGTATTGATCCCAGTTTCTAATCCATGGCATAACTTTGCCTCTCACTTCATATTTTCTTCCTGAGTAGCTACAGAAGTGCTTATCAAATGCTGTGACACCAGCATCCATGTACCAGAGAAGTGCTCCAAGCGTAAACAGTTTGGCATACACTGAAGTATAGCTACCTCTACCCTAAGAGACCTGGAATGATTCTACTCTGTCAATATTCTGCACTTGCCTCTAATACCCTAGATCTTTCTACACACAAGAAAAAAAAAAAGAATCTGCTGCATTAAGCTTAGCCCAGAGGACAGGGGAAATATATCTTGCTCCACTCAAGTATTATGCTTGTGCTTAGTCACGACCACACAATCTGGTATTTGCCTTCCATTCATGCCTTATTCATGTTTTCCATGTTCTAGCATTGACATTGAATTTCAACTTAAGCCCAGCTGGGTAAGTGGGAGGTGTTTACCTTGCAGACTAGGTCAAATGTAGAGCACAAACATCATATCCTAAAGCTGATGAGTCAAAGAACATGAGACCTTGGCACAGTTTTCATCAGGTTGCATGGGTCTAAAAGATAACATCACTGTTATGAGATAGTTTGAAGCTGTTTCTGCAGCGCCCGCAGACATATTTCTGAATATAGATTCTTACTTTCTAAGTTCAGAAATGTACTCGCTGTGGATCACACAGCTATTACAAGCGCAAATATAGTGGGTAATGAATGAAGCTTTTAGTACAGGTCTGAAAAATGTATCTCCTATATGAAATTCTGTTCCATGAAGTCATTATTACAGAAAGTCAAATCTGAGATGGAAATCTTCCTTCAGGAGATCTTCTCTTTCCCAGTATTATTCAGCACCTGACAAACTCAGCAAGAAATCCTTACACTGCTGTTGATGGGCTTTGGATAAAGTCCTCAATTACCACACTGGCTATGTTTGTTGAAGATTAGTTTTCACTGTATATGAAAAATATAGCAAATATTTAAATAACAATAATCACTTGTAGTAAGAGGCAAATGGCAATGCTTCCCCACAAAAACTAGCCAAAGTATGAATATATTATCTTCATTATTTAGAAGAGACACATGACTAGATTCTGAATCAGCAATGCTAACTTTACAACTCTGCAGCATTTAGTGAACATATTTAAGGGTAGTTTGTCCAGGGCTAGACTCAAGCCCTGTGAAGTTGGACTCAAGCTCCATTTGCTATTTGATGGGACATCCTTCTCCTCCCACGCTGGCCCGCTGGCATAGAGACTCCCAAGTCAACCAGCACTGACCCAAAAGTGGAATAGAGCTGCAGAAATTGTGGGAAAAGAGAAAAAAATGGGATGTAGAGATGTATCACCGGTTAACGCAATCTTCAGAAACTGAATGTTACTCTGTTATTGAAGTTCCATGATCTTTTCCCCAAGTTAGTCAGACAAGGTGTGCTGCTGACATCCATAAGGCAAAAAGCCTGTAACTCAGTAGCAGTCACTGCCATGGAACATGTAACAAAAAGGGAATTCTCACCTATGCCCTCCAGGAAGTTTTAAGTTGCCTTTGTACTTTGAGCACTTCATGGTTAAAAAGGATAGAATCTGGTCTCTGGAATCTATTGCTGCATCCCTCTCTCTCCCTCCCCATCAAGACGGATATTTACAACAGTTCAGAGAAAGTTGAGAAGGAAGAAAGACTCTTCAGTGTTGTGGAGAAGGTCAGATTTCTCGTTCTAAAGTCCTTGCAAAAAACAAAAGGGGAAACAGATTGTTTATTTCTCTTTTCTCCTTCCCCAAGGTGAGAAATGCTCTCTTAGGTTATCCTTAGTCATTTTGATGAACTTTTTTCATTTTTTGATGTACTTGGAACTTAATGAAAGAGAAAGGAAGAAATATGGAGCTGGAAGAGGTAACACTGCCAGAGGGATAAGTAATAAATCAGAAGAGAAACGAGTTCTTCTTGCAAGCTTGCCAGAAGTAACCAAAAGGAAATCTATTTCCAGAGCTTGGTTGCACAGGTCTAACACCACTTGCTAACACAAAGGGTTAATATGTTTTACAGGAAGTCTATTGAAATAGCAATAGATTCTGTTAGCTACATTTACATTAGAGAGCTGTAAAGAAATACTTTCTGTATTTTTGAAGTGTCTTCAAGCAACTCTTCTAGAAAAGTAGTTGTTTCTGCTCTTTGCTGTACATAATCAGGTCTCTAGGTATAACTGTGGATTATTTTTCTGACCATCATCTGAAAGTCACCTGATTTAGTGACTGGAAAGTTGCTTTAACTCCTGGAAATATTTAATGTGTATACAATACTGTCCAATCAAGTTTCAGAGAGTTCTTGTGCAGCCTCCAGAGTAAATTTCTTCTATGGCTTTGAGCTTTAGACACCTTCAGCTATAAACATAAGTCTTTGAAGTGATAACAACATTTTTCCAAAGTTTCATTCAGATAATGTTTTTCTTCTTACTTTCTATTAAAGATTTTTTGTCTGTCTACTGCATCCTATTAATCAGAAGACTAAAAAAGACCCACCATCTATGTTGATCCAAGTGTCTTTTCAAAGTCCATTACTTTCAATTTACCTGCACAAAGAAGGAGAGAACTGTCTTTGCCCTGCATGGAGCAAACATAGATCATTCAGACTATAAAACAAAATGTGAAACTCCAAAGCTCAGCTTTTCTTCCATCGTCATTAAGTTTTGAGTGGTTAGAAGGTCACTTGAAATGGAGTCTCAATATGAATTTTAGACCTTGATTAGAAAGTATTCTAGTGTTACAGTTAAGCAGAAACTGAGAGAAGTCAGAGTTGAATGTGAAACACCTTTGGCTATAAATTCCTTGGAGCAGAAACAATCTTTGCTGTGTCATGGCATACTGCTAGTCCAATGAGACTGAACTTTGTCAACCTCTTCATATTACAGTAATAGATGCACTTCTTAAAAAGTCTGGAAGTAAGGTTGATTAAACTCTGCAGAGCAAGAAGTCTCTGTTGCTGTGTGTTCGAACAGCATTCAGTACATCGAGGTCCCCAGTGTCCTATCCATACAAATGATACAAGACGAAAAGTCTTCCCTAGAAACCTGAAGCAGTGTCAGGAAGTCTAACACATGCCTCAGGCTATCATAATTAACTCAGGCCAGGTTCTCCTGCAAATGCTATGGGAGGGAGTCAGTCATTGCATCTTATTTAGACTCCTTTACTTCCACAGCAAAACTGTTATTCTCTGCTGTGAGGTTAGAAGGGGCTTTTGAGTACAGGCTCAACCACACTCTAGATTTGTGAGAAGCAGCTTTGACTCTTCTGTCATCCCATCATCCTGTTGTAGGTAACAGAATAATAATAACTAACCTCTCATAGCAAAAAGGACTGAAGGACCTCTCAGGTCTGTCCTAGCTCTATTATTTAAGAATCTTTTAGCTAGAAAGCAAAGACTTTCATCTCCACCTAGCATCTCTTTCAAGCACTAATACATTTAAAGACATGGAGATGAATAAGTCCAAGTTCTAGTTTAATAATTTGGGAGTCTAGTGGTGGAGTGAGGGGTGCACCTTCTCAGCAGTGGAAGGGTATAGCCAGAAGACAATAGATGCCTTCTTTCTTCTCCTTTAATCCATTTTCAGACATTCAGAGTTTAGCTTCCCCAGCTGCTGATACTGTAAAAATGTTGCTTGGCAACATGGTAACAGGGGGGAAAAAAAAAACCTTCAAAAACATTAGGAGTTTTTGTCCTTAGAAATGTACTAGTTCAGCACATCCAGACTCCTACAGATCCATTTTAGAGGAAAAGATACACAATGATTCTCTGCCTTCCCTCCCCATGAACTAGTTCCAGCAGCCTTTAAAGCATAACATTCAAAATGGGACAGGAGAAGAGGTGCCTTTGGATGCTGAACAGGTGAGACAGACACATCCCTGAGAGTTTTGGGCAGTTTCCCCAGTTCTGAGAATTTACCTATCAGACAAGGCAATTGTAGACAAGGCCTTATCTTAATTGCACATGAAGAAGTTACATTTCCCACAAATATCCTAGGGTGCAGTGATTAGGCCTACCTCTTCTCTATTCCCAACAACCAGATGCTCACTAACAGTGACTGGTGAGGCCATGATCAATCTTCTTGCAAAAGTGGTAATACCAAGGCAGAGAAGTAGGAATGGGGTGCTGAAGACCTGGCAAACCCAAGGACTTATATTTTCAAGCAAGTCTTTGAAGTCTTTAAAGCAGTCACACTACCTGAAAACCTACTCTGAACAGTCACACAAGAAATGCACTGATACTAGTTAATGACCACAATCAATACTCATCAATGTCAACATTCAAAGAAAATGTTACATTGTAAAGCCCACAGAGAATAGTTCTAAAGTTTACTACTTTTGCACTGGCATTTCTTTGTTATTGCATTGCACTTCTGGCCTCCACAGAGCTGATTTATACTCTGAATCATGGTTACATATATTTATCATCCATAACTCAGAATGCAGCCTTACATCCACATAAAATGTTCTGCTTCACGCGAGGCAGAGAGTAAATGATGTAAGTCTGCAAACACAGAACACAAGTACCAGTATTTTTAAAGCAAGATCCCAAAGGGCATCTATCTTTATCTAGCTGGAAGTAAACAGCATAGTTGAACATAGAGAGTTGTTATGATGGTAGCACAGAGACTCTTCAGCATTGTATGGCACCATTGCTGCTGATACTATAACAGAGATAAGAAATCTAGATGGTAGGTCTCTTCAGATCAGTGTCAAAAGGTCTGATGAGTTTGAGTTGTACCTATTGAGTCCTACAATTACCATAACAGAGGGAAATCATAGGATCATAGAATGGTAGGGTTGGAAGGGACCTTTAGGAAATACATTAGAACAGATTGTAGAAGTGGGAGATTCTAGAGTAAATCCCATACAGTATCACATATGCCTATTGACAGCAAAAAAAAGACACTGAAGTAATGCTTGCCTGTTTCTGATTTAAGTTGTGTACATCAGCAACAGCTCTCCTGAAATGAAGGGCCATTGGAAGGCAACAAAGAACCTGGCCAAAACAGTCTAGACTTGGGAAGTCATCAAGCACTGTGTAGGGAAAGAAACACTCCAAGAGATTACTGGTAGTCTGCTAACTCAAACTCCTGCTGCAGTGCCAATTTAATTAACATGCTTAACTGCTCAGAGATCTCCAAGATTATTCACTGGATTGGCAGACTTTTCTCACAGCTAATTGTGTTACTTTGCAGTGAACAAGAAGGAGATGAATGAGTACAGTAGCCCCATCTTTTCTCGGTGAAGGAGGAAAGTCACACTAAGTAATTTGACTTCAACATACTGTCTTGTTTTCACAGGTTTAGTTTATATAAATAAACATGTGTGAACTACTGAAAGCTAATGAGCTGGATGGCAGCAAGACAAAGTCCTCCAGTGGCTGCCGATGGCACAGCGACTTGGCAGCACTTGGTGGCACAGCCATCTGACACAGCAAAGCTCAGTTTACCTTCCAAAGCATCGTATAGTCTGTGCTATGCATGATCTATGCCTGGGCAAGAGTCTTGTGTGTAAATACTCCCTCGAGGTTCTAACTAGACAGAAATTCTCCCTAGCTGAACTCAGGCCATGTAAACTTTTTCCACGTTGGACCAGCACTTTATCAAGGCAGGGGGACAGAGATGTGATGGCAATACTGCTGATATGGACAGAACCTGTGGTCAAAGCAAACAAAACACATAATTCTTAACGGATGAGAACATTCCTGCTAAAGGGCCTAATACTCCCAGATTAGTTTGTTTACTCCAGGACTGGAGCAGCCAGAAGGGAGATTATCAGCAGCATTGACAGACACTGAATGTTTTTGGTCCTTGGTGTCCTGCATCCTTTGCCTCCAGCTTTGCCAGGGGACATGCTTGCAGTTCCTTTGACTGTGAAGATGCATTGAGGGCCGCCTTAGGGCTCCTCTGTAAGTATAGTCTAAATATAAACTTGCACCCATGAATTCTCTGGATGCTTCAATGCTGATTTCAACTTTAAATGTCAATGCAAAATTAAATGTTAAAGTGAGTAGTGATAGCTTGCATCTCCTGGAGATACCCACACAACTAGAGGCATCCAGATCCTTTAATTTAATTGCATTGGCAGTTAGCTTCTGTGTGTCTGCGTGTGGGGCGAAGGACAACTAACAGCAACCATGAAGCCACAGATTCTCTTCACCTTGGCACCTGTATATACACCACTTTCCACAGGAAGAAGGTATACCACCTGCCCTGCCTATCTGGTGGGTATGTACCTGGGACACTTCTACTGTGAGATTGCCTTACCCCAAGGAAGTCCAGTACTTTTTTCACTAACAAATTGAAGTATGGATAAACTATAAAGCGGATCCATCCCCCATATGCTCAGCGTTTTTGTTGAAGATGCTGCTATAGAAAAGCTTGGGGTTTAATCCCAGTATGAAAGAAATTATCATTTCAGTAAAGTTAAAAAGCTTTTTCTCAAAGTGGCATCTTTGGGTGATCTCACTGACGTTTAAAAATACGTAAAGGACTTGTGTCAGGAGGATGGAGCCAGAATAGTCTCAATAATGTCCAATGATAGGACAAGGGGCAGTGGGTACAAGTTGGAACAGAAGAGGTTCCAAAGAAACATAAGGAAAACTTCTTCACTGTGAGGTGAGGGAGCACTGGAGCAGGCTGCCCAGATGGATTGAGTAGTCTCTTTCTCTAGAAACATTCCAAACCCACCTGGATGAGTATCTCTGTGACCTCCTCTGGGTGGTCCTGCTCTGACAGAGGCATTGGAGTAGATCTTTCAAGGTCTCTTCCAACCTTAAGATTCTGTGATCTTCAGGACTTTATACAAGGATGCCTTGGGATTTGTAGAAGTACACTGGTACTTTTAAACTAATTTATAGAGAAACTTTTTCAGGTTTCTCTCCCATTCAGAGGGGTAAAAAAGAAGCACTCATTGAACATTTAGGAGAGGATCAAACCAGGACGATTCACCATCCTCCATGCCTCATCACCATCCTTCATGCACAAGGAAGCTCTTTTCTCCTAGGCTGAGCACTGAATCAAAGCAACCTCTGCATCAAAGCAATACCTCAAAACAGGGCGGTCAAAGAGGGTTATAGAAACATTTGTCTTGATCAAATCCACTGAAGCCCACAGATTCTGAGGCATGATTTGGAGACAATAGTAACACACATGCAACTGAGCTCTGACTTAATCTTTACAGTCTATATAACCATTACAATGTTGCATTACGACAAACTCTGAAAATCTAAGCTGAAATCATTGAGCAAAGTGGTCTATACTTACAGCTCTGCTCCTCAGGAGAAAAATTGCATTTAAAAACAAAATATTTCCAAAAAGCTCAAGTTTTCCACTCTGTTTCCTGTAGGAATTAGCTTATCAAATTGCTCAATGCTTTGCTCCTAAATACATATGTGAATAACAAATCCTTCTCTTCAGTTGTCATTAGTCCTATTGAATGACAAATAATTCCTAATTTTTTACTCTTTCCAGAGTGTAAAGCTAGGCAGAGTTAGCAAAGGAACATCTCCACAAAACAGGAACAGGATACTTTGATGTTATAGATAAGGGAAACAGCCGTGCAGAGGCATAAACTCAACGTTATTCTACATGGGGATTCTTGTTATTTGCATAGAGACAAGAGCCAAATCTTTCCTTTCCTCCAGTTATACTCATGCAACGCAACTGACCTTGCATTGTGGTTACCTGTAACAAAGTAGGTTTAATCCTAACAAAACCAGAGAAAGCAATGTGTTTGCAACAAGTTAGGATTACCTCTGCAATGATATATTCTGCTAAAGTAGCATCTGCATTTTGCAGGCAATGTTTTTAGAAAGGCCAAATTTGTAGATTCCACTATTTAAAATTAAAACCACACACTAGAACAAATATAGGTTTAAGTCCATTTTGCTCCCTTAGTACCCATTGCTTACTTCTTACAATGCATTTCCAACAAGACAGCCACTCCAGTTGCATCAATATTACTGCATGAATTATCATGCTCTGATATTAGGAATTAATCCTAAATAAGATGCCAAACCCAACTTTTTCCCTTCAAAAAAATAATTTATTTTCCTTGTTCTGGTTCACAGTGCTGCTGCATAAACATTTGTCACACCTGAGGTCACAGAAGAGATTCTCAGCTAACACTGATGTGCTAACAGAAAACCACACAGGTTGATGCTGCCTTGAATGTTTTGACCAGTGAAAGCATGGACTAGTATTGGCTTTTGCTGCTGTATGTGTCTAGCTCCTGCCATGGTTAGGTCATGTTTGGTTTATAAGGGGCTCACATAGCACAAAGAGCAGATGAGCTGATCAAAACAATAAAAACTTTACACCCAAACCTATTCTTAATTAAACTCTGTTCTGTTTCGAGTTTCATCCACAAACCCCATTCCTACCATAGAATGTTCATTCCTGTCTATTGTACAAGATGATTTTCAAGCATTCTGGAATTAATTAGTGTCAGTCACCTACCTAGTGTTAGAGACAGCCTTATAAAAATCTCAGTGTACACAGTAACATTTATTCACATTCAATTTTTGCTAGAAATCCCTGGCCTCGGAACATTATTTTTTCACCATTACTAGCCCCAGGATTTCCTTTGTATTCGTTTTATTTCTGGAACAGCTCAGATTTCAAAACCTTGCCCTATACAGGTGCTAGACAAAACAGTTTAGGCATATATTTTTAAGCTGCAAAAGTTCACACTACCTCATGGTAATCTGGGCATAATATACAATTAGAACTGAAGATGTTGCAAAAGAGACTATGAAAGAACCAAGGACTGCTTTGAGGCTACTCCATTAAGTGCAGCTTCTTTTAAACAGTAATCATCAGAATCTCCCAATTTCAGTCCTATTAATGGATGTTACTAGATCTTTTATAACAGAACACTTTCAACTCAAGTAGCTGCAGTAACAGTGGTCTATGTTTAAAGGTCTCCATACTCTGTTGAGCAGACAAAATACTCAGAGTGGTGACTAGCCTATATACTTAACTCATACCATCCAATCACCAGAATATATTCATATTTCTGGGCTCATCTCAATAAACCAAGGGCACTTCTTTACTGCCATCTGCTTTATTTCTTAATTTGCTATTGCTGTTCAACCATTACACTAAGATAGAAATACTCTAGGTGTAGCACAAGTCCTGATGTAGTTTCGGATGCACATTTCACAATAAAGTACACAAGAAAAATATTCCATGTTGTCAAATTATGTCCAGTGAAATATCATACTGCCCCTGCCTTACGTTCAGGGGTAGCTACAGTATAAAACTAACTGCAGGAATGTTTCAGTCCTTTTTCCTAGAAATAGAAACAGTTTTGTTACCTTAATTTTGTATGGAGTGGAAGTATTTTGTTTCAGAGTATACCTTGTGGCAATTTAAGGCATAACACTGGTGAGCTCTGTCTTAGTACTGTTTGAAGGGCTTGGAAATCTGCTTCAGCAATCCTCTCTTTACTGGGCCAGGACTCCTCAGAAAGAAAGAGAGAAGCAGCAGGGAAACAAAAGAAACCTTGATAGCAGTCTAAATTTCAAAATCATTGCTAATATTCCTGAACTGAAGAGCTTTCAACATATTGTTTTCTATTTACTATCTATCATGTAGCACAAGTTTGCTTTGTAAGTTCCAGGACTTTTATTACATCTACCAGCCTATATGCAACCTAGCGAGATCAGTGCTTCGGTCTCCACAGAAGGCTATGCAAAGACTAAATTATCATCTAAATAATAATACTGAGATGAAAAAATGCTTCCAGAAGTTCTGAGAAAGCATTTATGCAAAGCAGGAATTAAGAAACCCTCTGTCTGCTAGTGGTCTAGTGACAAGAAACAGATTATGGCTTTAGATAAAACCCTCTTGCCAATTGCTGTTGACAGCATTTAGGGCTGAGTTCAAATAGCCAAAGGGACTCTTAAAATGAAGAATGCCATATAGCTGAACTCAGGCACAATATGCCAGAGAGTGTTAGATTGTTTTCTGAATACTCTACATCAAGTGACGTGTCCCATCTTTTAAAGTTGAGAATCAAAGTCCAAAATGAAGAAAGCTCAGAAAGAAAATTAATAAAGCATCAACTCATGAAATCTTGGACATGCAGATAAAACAAAACTCTCTAGCAATGATTCTGACTATCCTTTCCTTAGGCAAAGGGTATCACTTCCTTCAGTCTCACCTACTAAACCTTCTACAGCTCAGGCATAGTATGTGGCCCAGAACAGTCCTCAAAGTTTCTCTACACAAGCTCAAAGCAATAGATTAGCCTGGAGAATGCACTACCTACTTCATTGATACCAATTCCATCTCCATTAGACAGAGAACATTTCTACATGTCACTTTTTTTCCTGCAGAGAACCCTTTTAAGCTGTCAATTCATTGCCATCTGTCAAGGAAGCCACTCTGTGGCATCACCCGGAAAAGCAACTCAGCATCACAGAAGCCTTAACAGAAAGATCCCACCCACCCAGAGCTCTGTGAGGCAAGATCTGCTCAAAGTTGGATGGTCTTCTCCAGCTTCTCATTTCTGAGCTTGACTTCACTATAGAAATAGCTTTTTCAGCTGTGTCTTTACCACTGATTTTTGACAGCTTAGTTGGTGCCATCTTGAGGACTTACATGGAGGAGATTTTTAGTTAGTAAAGCCAAAACAGAGTGGTCAAAACTTTTGTGGCAGGACTGCACATTGCTGATGCGATTTCTTTTTCTTCCCTCATCACTGCAGTAAAGAGCAGTGAGAGTCTTAAACTGCATCCACAACACAAACTATAGGCAGGCCTGAGATCTCCACCAGCTCAGGAGTGGGTATAGCACAAAACAAAACCACCTAGGGCATGACCATAGCACTCAGCTGGTGCTCAGAAAGCCCCCCCACTAACAATAATTAGCATCATCTTAACACAATGTGGTTTTGAGTTCACTCAGCTCATGCCCTGAGCCAGTATGCACTCAGACTACACTGGGAGACTTTACCAGTACAGTACTGCAGAATGACAACATCAAAGCTTCAAGTGAAAGTATGACCGAGCATGATGTCCCTGGAGGAACTGTGGGTAAGCCTTAAAGCCCTCCTTGGCCACTCTCCTGTGTTCAAGCCATCCACTTACTTCCCAAGGCTATAAGTTAACATGAAAAATGTGCTTTAAGATGCAGAAACAGTTTTTAAAACTTAGTTTCAGTTTCAATTTTTTTTTTCTGCAAAATGACCAAAAAAAAAAAGGCTTTGAGGCAAAGAACAAAGCTCTTGCCATAAAACTTCAATAAAGAACAAAGAATATCTATTTTGTCTCTCCAAGGTACCTATAACATTACATAGAATGTGATTTCAGCAGCTATTAACTGACTAGATACGTTGTAGTTTGAGACACTCGGTACAGTGCTCTACAATTATTGCCAACTCATCCTAAATTATTGGCTTCTCTAAAACAGAGATATAAACAGCACTTAGGAGACAAAGACCTGCCAGAGTCAAGCTGATACAAGACCAATAACTTCTCAATCTATGAAACAGCAGAGTCAAATGCATGTCCAGTCCCCAGCATCACCCTTTCCAGGTCACTTTCTCTTTTTATTCAAGCAGTAGAATGAATCAGAGGCCATGTACAGGTGTGGTTAAAACCCATGATCTGACAATACATCATCCAAAGCAGCAATAATAATGTAAAAAATATTTCTCAGAACTTATGCCAATGCTTGTTTATATCCCAAACCCTTTTTCTTCCCTTGAGCACTAGTTGCAGCCTCACAGCTCAGCTGAGGAACAAAAACCATTACAGGGAAGGGAACAGGCAACTGACCAGTGGTGCTGGTGAAAGGGAGAATGGAGGCTCCTCCAAACTGGAACAATTATCTGCATGGCATGAACTCAGAGCTGCCTTCTGAGCAAAACTCTATCAGAGTACGTAATTCAGTTTTTTTCACCTCTCTGGCCATGATCTGCAAGTTACTTGGAGGGGAAGCCCAGAACCCCATTTAAGGAGACCTAGCCTTGCCACCTGCCTCTCTTCAGGGACCTCCAGAGAACAAGTCAAAACAAGTCACCTGCGGAATTCAAGGCTGGTTAGATTTAAGAGGCTTTCTTCAGTAGCACTGGAAAAAGCCAGAACAGCTCATGCTATGTTGTGGCTGAAGCCCAAGTGATATGGACTACAACCACCATTGTAGACGATCGAAACACATCAGTAGAAACAAAACACTGAGGACATTTGGTGACAACCTGATACTTTGGTTTGATCAAAATCAGTGTTTAGAAGGTAAAAACCATTCCTTCAGCACATCTGCAGCCAGCTCCTCCACCACTACCTCCCCCAAGATTTAGGTACATTCAAGAAGGTCACCTCTTGCAGCAAAAGGGGAGAGAAACTCACTGCTCCCAGAGCAGGAGGCTCCTACAAACTCTCCTGCTACTCGGCACTGCTAATTTACCAGGCCCAGGTGCAAATCAGTAACAACCCTCCAGGCAGACAGCAGTTCAAAGCCCAGGTTTAAGTTCTCTCTTCCATCTACTTAGATGGCTTTTACTACCTCCAGTTAAGTCACCAGGAACTAAAGCTGCCCAATTGTAAACACCACACCTCAGTTTCCTTCAGGGGCAGCCTAGCTGCCTACTCCTCTCTATCCAGCCTCCAGAGATGCTTCACAAACACCCCAACACATTTATTTGCAAAGGGCTCATTTAGGCTCATACCACCTCAGAATAACAGATACCATCAGTCTGAGTCTCAATTATAACCCCTTTGTGTCCTATCTTGCAGTTTTAAGCAGACTTAACTTCATCTCTCACAAAGGAGATTATCTTGCAGTAGGGCTTTGCAGTAACTCAGCACCCACAGGCATAAGGTTCAGCA
This sequence comes from Urocolius indicus, assembly GCA_013401255.1. Taxonomy (NCBI): domain Eukaryota; kingdom Metazoa; phylum Chordata; class Aves; order Coliiformes; family Coliidae; genus Urocolius; species Urocolius indicus. The sequence continues at coordinate 410,785 of WBNH01004020.1, forward strand.
AGACTAAGACAAGCACACTTCCCTCCTGGAGCCTTATAAACCTTTCCCAGCACCCCTCCCTCTTCCTTTTCTTCACTTAACCCTTCATGTCTAGGCTCCCACCCACCCCAAGGGTAGTGCTTTGCAGATGCTACCTGCCCTGGAGAAGCATAGTGATGAACATAGTGAGAAACATAGTGATGAATAAGGGAGTAGTTCTCCTTGGCAAGCCTCTCCATCATGTTAAATGAAGGCTTGACAGACTTTGCTGTGCATAGCCTGCCCTGCATGTTAACTTCAGCAAGGAGTGAGCAGCAGCTCCATTTTCAAGGTCATGGTTTCATGTTGGCAGTAGCAAAAACAATAGCATGAGAGTTTAGAGAAAGGAGAGTGGAAAAGTGCCGATAACATGGGATCCTTATTGGAGAGATACACAAGCCCAATAAGTGGGAAGGTGGTTTTCTCCCAACTCACGTTAGCCTGAAAAAAATAGGGGAATGATTCCCAATTTAATAAAACTTTACTGCTACCAACCTCTCCTCCTTTGTTCTCAACATCTCATGTCTTACTAGAAGCAGATCTTCTGGTGTATTTATTGTCTGTGTGTATTCTACACAGATAACTACTCTCCCTGCCCCACTGCACCTACTGTCCTCTAATGTAGGGGAGTAGCAACCAGGTTAAGAGATACTAACCAGGTCATGGAGATGATTGTGTCCCTTGGAAGCTACAGAGCATGCAAAAGTGGGGTGGCTTCTTGAGAAAGGAGTAAAGAGCAAAAAGTGTACACCCAAAAAGTGTCTGAGTTGCTGGATTGAGACCAAGCTGCAGAGACCTGACCTGTTCTGTTGAAGCATGGTGTGAGAGGATGAATGGAATTAATAGGTTAATGAACCTGTTTTCTGTCTTCTTTTTTCTATATTACTGTAAGTTAAAAGCTCCAGTTTGCATTTTAATAAATGCTGGCTTTTACTTTTTAAAGCCTGTTTAGATGTCTGATATGCTCACAAGTAAAGAAATATTTAAGCAGCTTCCCCCCAAATCCCTAAAGCTTTTTCTGAGAGTCCCATTGTATCCCTTCTCAGGCCCCTATCCCATCTTTCCACCTTGTCTAGCCCTGTCTCCCTCTGTCTTTTCTCAGCTCTCCTCCTTTCCTGTCCCACTGCTAGCAGAGTTAGTAAGCCAGTACAAGCACAGTAAATATAGCTTGCTTCAGCTTTGAGAAAGAGTATTCCAGGTGCTATTGTATCATCTTCTCAATCCAAGTGTTGCAGTTCATATCAAATCCTGTTGCCCTTGGTGCTGTTCTCTTGACATCCTCTAAATACCTGTTAGGCAAGCCTTGTCTCAGGGAAGTCAATCTGACAGCTAAACTGGTGGTATTGTACAGCATAAGCTACCCATGAAGAGGTTTAGGTAATACTTTGCTCTGCAAATAATGTTTATTAGAAGACTTCTTGAGGCCATACACAATGCAAGCTTTCTGCAATCCTTTGTAGATAGAGCCAAGGCTATCCCACGCTGTCCTGGCCCATATGGTTTCTAATGTGCATGGGTACAAGTGATCCTCTGTCAGTTATGACAACTACTTCGGCTTCCAGTAATGTATCTTTTGTGGTTCCCAGCATGTGAAGAGTTCTGCATGAAACTGAACACACAATTTGTCCTAAATGTACAAATCACACAGGGGGACAAATAGCTTTCTGTCAGGTAGACAGAATCTAATATAAGACTTCCACTGCAATTGTACAGAATGAGAAAGTAAAAGGTTCTTGTTAAAGCAGCTGTAAGATAACAGAGAAGAAAGACAAGTGGTATAACTCATACTGCTCCAAGTTTGTTCTATAGACCTTGTTGGTTCTAGGAAAAGTTAAGACATTTGTCCACCTTCCATGGAAGAATCTTAATATCTGTAAATTAGTATTCACATTGCTAACACATTTATGTGTCATCAAATTCTGTCATCATTCCTTCCTTTTAAAAATATTTTTATGACATCTTCACTTTTCCAAATCCTTTTTTGGGGTTAGAATTGATAAGACACAATGCTGGTGAGCCACATTATTCAGATAGTCTTTTTAATATTCATGACACAAAGCTGTTGACCTAGGAAGTTGATGATTATTCTCCAGGAAGAGACAGTTTGGACAGCTAGACCAGTACCACTAGAAACAAAACATAACCAAAGCAAAACAAAAATTCATAGCAGCAAAACAAAGAGCAGCTTTTGCTAGGTCAGCTCCTGTGCATTGCCTTAGGGAAAACAGATGCCTCTGTTGATTTTGCAATTTTTATTCCTTGGTTCAGGAGGAGGCAATTGGGAGGAAATTATGCCTGTTTTTACCTGGAGGAAGTCTCATTTTCAAACTGCTCTGCCCACATGAGCTTTGCACAAAAGGTCTCTCAGGGCCACCTTTTGGTTCTTATATACTGTGGGGGAGAGTTCAGCAACCAGCTTTTCAGGATGGTGCAGAGGAGAATGATCAGACAAACAAAATTGCTCCTCATATTTTGGATTAGGAGATTCCAACCCTGGATGCACTATTTCAGTTCACTCCTTGGCACTTAATCATAACCATGAGCTGAGGCTGGAGGCTTTGCATCCCAGATCTTCTCAGATTCAATCAAATTCATCCATTTTGGCATTTCATGTTTGTATTATTTCTTTTTTCCACAGTCATGGATTTAAAAATGGGCATTCATAGTTCTCTTTGCTGCTTGGTGGTCAATATGGAAATGTCAGAAAGTGTCTAGCAAGACATGTCTTTGAATTCTCCAGAATATTTGGCATGTTGGGCTTAGACTAACACATGAGAACATTCCCATTATCTTAGGAATGGAAAGATCCTGACAAAGAACCTCAAAGGATAAAGAGCACATGACCATATGCATGAATGGTTCACAGACCCTCAGCAATGAATGTCTGCTTCTCCCTGGCAGTTTTCTGGTCTTTAAAGTGTTCTCATTGGGTTCCCCATTGGAACATTCCACTATGTCCTGGCTGAATTTTATGAGGCATTGGCAGATGGCAGTTTTTCAAGCAGGATATTTAGTTGCTTGGAGAATGGGGACTACAATGTCCTCACTAGCCTCTCGCACAGTATAACTCAACAACCATTACTACAATGTGTGCTGTAATGCCATCAGACCAAAATTCTCAACATATTATTAGTAGAACACTTCAAAATACTCATCATTTTTGAGAAACCCTTCCAAACAAGTCTCTTCTTTTACATGGCCCACTGGTTTATGGGAAAGAACAGAGGACAGTACCTGCCAGCACCTGCTGAAACCTCAAGGCAATAGGATACTACAGTAGGAGTAAGAAAAGGCATATATTCCTTCTTTGCTCATGTGTCTTCTTTATTTACTGCTTAAATATGAAATGATGGGTTAGTTGTGGGCAGTGTTTCTTTGGGGGTGTTGCCAAGGCAATGACAAAATGGGTGTCTTGTCTAGCCAACCACCAGTTATTGTGCTCTCTGTCTCCTCTCTTCATAGCCTTAGGCACAGTCTGTGAGTCTCACAGAAATTGATTGTCCAGCATGATGGATAACTGTACAGTCACTTGAGACTGGTTTGCCCAGCACTGATTTGGATAGTAGATTTCCTGACAATTAAAAAAAAACCCAAACCCTACACACAACAAAAAATACTCAAAGACCAGATGCCTAGAGAAGGCAGAAAGGCAAGAGGACTAAAAATTTGCAGATAAGCAGTCTGAGAGGATTTGCCAGCTGCTGAGCAGAGACCCAGCAGGACCAGCAGCACCTGCACACTGGGCTGCCTTCACCGGCAAGAGCAGCAGGGTGGAGGGAAATAGAAAACATAAGCTACAGTGAAGACCCAAAAAGCCATCCAGGGAAAGAGAAAGATGTGAGTAGACTGGAAAGCTGTGGCATTTCAGTGTCCACTCCGTCAAAGCCATTGCAGTTTGAAGCCTGGTAGAGGTTTATGGTGTGTGTGCTTGTGCTTGTTTAGCCTTAACTGAACAATGACCAAAACACCCAGTTACCCCTCCCCAACTCAGCAGGATGGGGAGGAGAATCAAGAGAGAGTTGTAGAACCTTCTGGGTTGAGATAAGGACAGTTTAATAGAACCCCACAATGAGTAGGCAGTTACAGTGATGGCCAAAGAAAAAAGGAGCAATGCCCAATATAACTGCTCACCGCGCTCAGCCCGACAGCAGAACCGCAGTGACTGCACTGGTTGCAGCACTGCTCTGGCCCAGCTGCTGCCCTTATATCCCGAGCATGATGGCACATGGGATTGAACAGCCTGGCCACACCCAGGACACCTGGCCAAACCCAGAACAGTGCTCCAGGCTGGACTCCTGTTTGCAGTTAGCACAGAGCTAACCTCAGGTATGAGCCCCATCACAGGTGACTGGGACTAAGTACACAGGCTAATGCAGATAAACAGCTCCTAGGTGGTTCAGAGGCTCCAGGCAAGCTTTGGATAAGATTGTGAAAGGTCTTTAGACCTTTACTTATATCATGCCAGCATTACATGATTTAGAATATGTGAGAAAAGGAGGCAGAAAACTACACATGCATCAAATCTGACCATACCTCAAAGGACATCAGCTCTAAGATGAAATGAGCTCTCACAACTGGCCAAGACTTGCAAGTCCTCTTCTCCAAATGGAAAGGCAATGATGTCTAGTTCCCTCTTTGTTTCCTTTCTTTGCACGTCTTTACTTTTCAAAAGTAACTGGGACATCACAGATGTTGAATAGGTGTTCAATTTTACTCTCAATCACAGCCTAGAAAAAAAAAAAACATTTGATCTTACATAAAAATTAATCTAATGCACTACAGTGAACAGAGGCCTGCAATTTTCAGATCTAATCAAAAGATGGATTATTTTTCTAAAGAACTTTGGACGCTGTTTGTTTTCATTATTTTGGAAACCTCCAGGCAATCATTGCCTATTCTCAGCGTCGGGGAGGTTTACAGTTGTTCCACTAAAATGAGAAATCTCCCAAAAATTTTAGCATACCTTGAAATTATATAAACTGTGATAAACACGGAAAAAGTTTCATTCATTTCCCGCTGCTTTTCATTTCTATGCACTTCCCATTTCAAATGATCCCAGGAAGGAAGTTGTGAAGTTATCATTCCTCAAGGTGTTTTCACAAAGTCCAAAATGGAAATGCTGTGGCAAAGGCACAACTAGGAAGATCTTAGGTGAACACTGAGATTACTTTAAAGAGTTTGTAGAAATTGAATCTGAAATCTTTTAGGTAGTTTTAGCACATCCTTGAAGCCTCGCTTCACAATGACACAAACATGATACAGTGCATCCTGTTGCCATCTTCCTGCTTGACTGATGATTAAAATAAGTGTCGAAGCTCTGTGACAGGTTCTGAATGTTGGTTTCTTTAGGAACTTTTAGAGAAAATTTCAGGTTTGTGAGGAAAAAAAAACCTTGAAAAAGACTGTTCAATGAGATGGTCCCTATAATAAGATGGCAGTCCTTTCTTTCCCCAACAGCTGTGCAAAATGCATTCTGTGGGGACCAGAACAATGAAGGTGGAGAATTGCTATTTCAGGTGTTCACATAGGAGCTAATCCCTGTCCTGCTGCAATCAGCAGCTCTGCTAAAGTTGATTGCCTCAAAAATTAAATTTAAGCCAAGGAACTTTGAGAAAACACTGAGAACGTGTGTTCCATGCCTTAGCTGGGAGAAAACTGCAAATGGTGGGCAGACAAGGAGCAGATTTTGTGCTGAATGTCTCTGAAGACCTTGAAGGACTTTTGGGAAAGTCCATGCAAATGGATGAGGGAGAGAAGGAGAAGTCCACACTACTCGATCTTCTTCCCTACTTCTTCTTTTTTTTGTTATTCAATTGTGTCATTTCTATGCTCTTTTGTCCTCCATGCTAATTTGTTAGTCTATTATCTGTGGAAGTGGCTTCACAACGCAATTAAGGATGAGAAATCAACATTCCCAACTGGCTGGGTTGTACTTGCTCTGTTAAATGACTTTTGAAAATCTGTATTTAATTAATATAGAACATTAGGAAGACATTTTGGAAGACTGTGAGACTGCTGTCTCAGATCCACTGAACTGTTTATTGATATTTGAAGATTACCTGCATTTTTTGTAATTTCTGATGCATTATGGCTTGTATTTATATAAATCAAAATGATGATGAAAGGACAAAAGGAGAAAAAATATCAGATTTTCTTTTTTCCTCTGAAAAGTAATAGATGTTTACAAACTTCATTCTTTAGATTTTTATCAGAACAAGAGAGGAAATTTTCTAGGCACAAGTAACAATAGATTGACCTTTGTGTATTTCTTTGTCCTAAGCATTAATTTGTTCTGTTTAATTATAGGATTAGTATTCTTTACTGGGACACTGTTATCTTTTTTTCCTTTTCAGTCGTGTTCCGCTTTCGTGCTATGGAAATGACTGATTGAACTGATTCCCTCTGTACCAAATAAATGCTACTCCCACGCTCTGAGAATTATTTGTGCTGGAAATACTTGTCGGAAATTATTGAAAAGCCATATTGAAACCAGGAGCCATACTGAACCAGCTGAGACTGTAAAACCAAAATCTTAAACTAATTTGTGAGCATTCACTAGCTCAAGGTTTTTCTTCCCCTCTTTTTTTTTCACAGTCAATGAGCAAATAGCCTTGCAGTACATAAAAATACCTATTTTTAGGTCAGGGAAGGATGTTACAGTAGTTCCTTTACTTACCAGTGTCTCTAGGATTGGTGCAAAATTGTTCCTCCTCCTGTCTTTGGGACAGCTCAGGCTTCTCTACACTGACCCACTATTGTGTCTCACAGGACGACTCAAAGAGAAACCTTTAATGGAGACATTAGGGACATGGTTTAGTGGTGGGCTTGACAGTATTAGGTCAGTGAATGGACTTGTTCTTAAAGATCTTTTCCAACCTAAACGATTGTATGATTCTGTGATTCTGTGTGACCGCAGGGACTGGCACAGCCAGACAGGTGATGAGATTTTGTCACTGCCATGCCAGCATGAAGACAAACCCACAGCCCAAAAGTGAGATTTCTCACTCTTTTGTCAATCATTCTTGTTTTTCTAGTAAGCAATCTCGAAACAAATTTCATAGGAAGTCGGGGCATCAATCCAATTCTCTGAAGAGTGTAAATACAGTAGTGTTTCTTTTCTGCTGCTCTCTAATTGTCTTTGCCCACTGAGAAGACAGTCAACGTGACAAGGGACACATTAGTGTGAAACCAACAGGGTATAAATCTAAGCTAATAAACCTTTTCAGAGACCCCACTTCATAACACAATCATGCAAAAAGAAGTTAATCAAAGAGTTAGGAACTTAGTTAACACTCTTCCTAGAAATGATCATACTGTAACAATTTGCTCCTGCATAGGTTTTAATGAAGAGTAACAACATCAGAGGAGATTCTACCCCTCAGTGTGGCTTTTCAGTTTGAATATATCCAGATTAAATATACAGCTGTGAGAAACAGGAGAGGTCTTTGTGATTGCACAGCAGTGGATTTCTTCCTTCTGCCTAGTGAGTCCTGCTGAGGTGGGACAGGTGTGTGGACAGATGTCCTCAGCAAATCCATCTTTCATTGCCAAAGAAGATCTGTCTAAATTGCTTGCTGGGTAACAAAGCCAGGTGATAAGATTAGTGCCTTGGACCCTAAGAAACAAATGAAGACCCCGAATCTGCAGATCTTTATGTGCAGGAAGAGTAGCTACCAAAAGAAGCTAACTCTCTGAGCTCAAATGTTCTCTACATATCTCTCTGCTCCACCAAGGACACAGTATAGGTAGTGAAGCTTGAGAAGGGGGGAAGTTTCCAACAAACAACTTCAGGTTCATTTAGTTCTGTGTAAATCTAAGCTTTTAAAGAAATAAATATATCAATCAATCATCACTGCAGTATACAGTTACCGGCTATAAAAATAAATAAGCAGCCAGGGGCATGGAGAAGTCCTGCTCTCTGACATCCTGTCACTCCTCAATGGTACTTGCATTGTCACCTTCGAGCCTTCTCTTTGGCTCCTGCTTGATTTACTCTGCAAACAGTATTTGACGTTTTGCACGATGGATGTATTATGAAACAAACATTTCATTGTCCTAAAATATTCTAGAAAGTCTATTCCAGTTGTTTTTTAATTCATACATGCAGTTATACAATGAGGAAAGATTTCCTCTAGGTAGATCTGAAGACCCTTAAAATTCATGAGCCTTTTTCTGAGGCAAGACTTGGGTGCACATCCATCACCATTTCAGTGTTTTATAGCTTCTCCCCCTATGTTTTTTTTTGTATGTCTGAGTTACTGTTTGCTCTTGAAATCGCTGAATCGTCAGCCCAATACTGTTAAATGAGCTGTTCACCTGAATCGAAATCATTGGCCAGCTGGAGTCCTGTTTGAAAAAAGAACCCAGGTTGAGTGTATGAATAACAATCTTGATTCCCTGCCTCTGCCTCCAATGAGGCAGAAAAAGATACACTGTCAGGAAGATGACTGAGAAAGGTTGTTATCTGCATTAGTGATGGGCTGTAATTATCACGTCCCGTGAGCTGCCTTCTCTTTTCCGATTAGCAGATGCTTTTCTGTGTGAAAGAACCAGCCACTGTCTTCATCTCCTTGAAGACAGCTGAAGCTCCCTAAGGCAGAAGGACCAAGAGAGCTGCGGCTGCTTTACCTCTCACGAGTGACTCCAGTGCTCACCAAGCAGAAGTATCAACGGTATCTGTAAAACTGTTGTTTGCGTTGGCTGAATTACAATCACCAGCATGGAAATTGCATAAGCCAAGCAAGTTCTTAGCCAAATCTTTACTTTGCTCCTGAAGCTTTTCATAATAAACACTCTTCCAAGGCTACTTTGAATATGCTAAAAGAAAACCTTTTCAGTAGAGAACTGGGCTGAAGATAACAATAAATGGAGGCTTCTTACAAAAGAATAAGTGGTACAGTCTTGTCATTTCCAGTATGTACTTTGTTGCTTCTCATCAGAACAGAGCTGACAGGGGAAAGAAAAAATGACATTTTCATGCAAGTGTATATTGTATGTTGCAATGCAACCAGTATATGCATTTTCCTCTAATGAAAATGATTCTCCATTTTCCCTTTAATACACAGAAATGAAGAGAAAGGAGAACTACTTGGGAAACTCAGCCCGAGATTTCTAGTCACAAGCTAATACAATGATCTTAGTCTCTTCCAGTTTGATATTAAGGAGACCATCCTCTGGTTTACTTTTGACCATGTAAAAAGATATCAGAAGTGCAGACAAGCAACAAAAACGTTAAAGCTCAAATTCTTGGTAAAGACACATTGCCAAAATTTGCTTGTTTCTTAGCAAAAATCAACAAATTTTTTACACACATACTTAAATGTTTGTGACATTAAATTCTGTCGTAGTTATTTTCTCCAGCATTACCTGTTGAATATAATGACTTAAGAAATCATTTGTGTGAATGGCAAGGGCCATCCATCACAGTGATCATATTGTTTTGAATAAGCACTGTCAATCCAGCTCTGGAGAGCTACATAGAACAGCAAGGACAACTCAACACACAAAGCAAGTGCAGAAATGGCCTGTTGTTTTTTTTCCCCTTTGGCTGTTCTGAAATGCATCTCTTTGTCTATGATGTGATGAAGTTGCACTTAAAACGCACACAGCTCTGAAAATCTGTGTGTCCGGAAAGTCCCTGGAGCCACTCCTAAAGCATGTCAGAGCATCTCCTTGTTAATTTGAATTTCTGTATCCATGAAAAAGTCACTATCTCATTCAGATAAACCAGTCTGAGCACTTTCCTCCCTGTTCTTGTTCTCCATTTATTTTTCAGATAACAAGTCGTAGCACAAAATTTCTTGCTTTAACCAAGCCTTCTGAGACAGTTCCTGAAACAGATCTGAAATATTTGGATTGCATTTCTGGAGATCTCCTTTCCTGGTTGCTATAATTTTCTGCACGTCGTGTCCTTTCCCCATCCCCACCCCCCCACCAATCCTCTCATTGTCTGTGCAACACACTCCAACTGAGTGCCCTCTTGGCTCAGTCTACTGCCATAGGTTACTTGTCTGGAACAAAATGCAGTCTCCAGCTGAAAAGTAATAGAAAAAGGGAGAGGTGAGAGTGAGGAGACAAAGACTCTGAATGCTGTGAATTCTGCTATGAATTTTCTCCTGTCTGTACCAAAACTCAGGGTGTAGCACACCTTCCTGACTGGTCTGGAATTGAAATAAAAGAGCATAAAGCAGTCTCTCTCCCTTTGCTGGGTTAATTGTGAGGCCCACTGTTTCACTTTTTCTTTGTAAAAGGTGTTTGTCTGCAGAACTGCTGTTCCCTGTGCCTCTAAGCTTAGAGGATATGTGGATAAGAGCAGAGTTCCCACCTACACATCCACTTCTGCAGCAAAGGCAATGCTTAGGGAGAAGGGCTGTGCTGCAGGAAGAAGATGGCAGCTGCTCACTGTCAGCAGCGAGAGAGCAAGAACTGACTCCTGATGCTTGGAGATACATGCCTGGTGGCCCCAGTCTGGAGGGACCAGTATGACCCAGCTCTGATGCAGCACTTCAGGCTTACTCTCCCAGGGGAAACAGATCATTTCATTTTACCTTGCAAAATTTCAGAAATAAAACTCAATTCTATCTTGTCCCTTGGATACTACCATAATGAAGAAGGAGACCTTGCCCCCTGTCTGAGCCTTTGGAGTGACATCCCCCATCCTATTGCATAAAATACAGGGGAATTTGCAACGTTAAGGTCATCCTCTGTCTCTCTCTTCCAATTATATCTCTGAAAGAGATAAATTTTGTTCCAAAGAAGTAACTTACAGCAGCAGTCACTGCAAAGGACACTTGACTGTTAAGAATACTGCACAGAAAGGCTTCAAAATGCACTCATAAAAAAGAACTGCAGTGAGACATATTTTTTTCAGTGAAAAGAAAAAATCTATGGAGTCACTCCTGGGTGGGTTTGTGGCTTTGTCTGGTGGGAGACTGTTGCTACTAATGCCCTCCTGATGCTACTTAGCTATAAGAAAACAGTATAAGACTGATCAGGACAAAACCAAGATGTAGCTGTTGTAGAAATCTGCATCATCTCCCCTTCCCTTCAGTTACTAAATAGTCCATACTGGTGAGTGGATGTCAAGGGCCAAGAGGTGAAGATATTCTCAATATGTTATCCAGTGACAGTTGGCAGTTTTCTTTGACTTTTTTGAGTGAGTGGGAAAGAAAATTGTAGCTTAATGGAGAAAGGCAGGGGATCTGCTTCTACATGCTCTCTCTTGCTAAGCTATGTACTGGAGATATGGAGAGTTTCTCTAAGTCAATTTACTCTTATGCTGTTTGTGACTATTCTGATTTGGTGGTGATAGTTCCATCTCAAACTTCCTTCACTACAGCACCAAAAGAGCCGTACAAATCCTTCCTGTCTCAGATACTTGGTTCCCCAGGGACTCTCAGCAGAAAGCGTGCTGCAGAAGTGTGCTTGTCCTTACGCATGCCAATCCTATGCTTTTGGGCCAAGCTGCCTCAGCTGAGGTTGAGGTTAGGTGTTTATCCTTTACCTGAACTTGGTGGCCAGGATAAGCTTTAGTGGTAGGTACAGTATTTGTTCACACAGTTGTACTAGTAGTTTTAGTATAGGTGCAGGTTGTGACTGTAGCCTAACTGTTAGAGAACTCTGAGCATAAAAAATGCAACCATTGCACCTTACCAATGTGGCAACTTCAATTTTGGGTATGGCAGGCAGTAAAAGCAATAGGAACCCATCAGATATGAAAGCCAGAATGTCACTGAACTTGTCTCTGATACTATGGAGAGCACTGGCAGCTGGGTGCACATGGAATCTCTCTGCTCTGAAAGGGGAAATAAAAATTTGGAGGCTGTATTCACAATTTCTTGGCCTGCATGTGTCTGCCCTTTAGTGCTATCCCCTGTGAGGCAGGGATCTGGGAAGCTCTGCTACATCCCTGCAGTGCCTGCATTTTCTTTTCCCAATACCATCTGCTATACTGATTTGTTAAAAAGAAAAATCAAATCTCTAATCCACTGCTACTGTGTGAACAGAATCTGGCTCAGGGCATTAGCTCTGTCTTGTCAAGGAACACAATGTGCCATTAAAACAAAAAGATGCCTCCAGCTTTGGGACAAAGGAGCAATGAAAACTGAATGTCACCCACTTGTACCGTATGTGCTCTAAACGAGGGGACATGCCCAGGAGAGAGGATGTAACTAAAATGTCACCCTCCGGTGTGTGCCAGTCTGGGAGTGGATATAGTCATATGAAAGTAATATTTCAACTCCTCCTTCATTTAATTCCATATCTTATCTTTCTTTCTTTGCTTTTTTTTTTTTTTAAAGCACAAGCAGTTCTGCAGTGGCTCAGGAGAAAGAAATCCTAACCTGCTGTGAATTTACAGTGCACCTCTCTGCAACACAGCTGTGTGTACTTCTGAGGACAGATATATATGCCTTGTCTCCACAACAAATCCCATCCCCCTCATCCAGTTCTACTAGTGCCTACAGGTGGGGAAAATAAAGCAAAACTACAGAAAATCAGATTTCCCAGCTCTCATAGTATTTAAAGATCTTCCCAAAGTCTGATCTCTCAGAGAGCAGTGGAACAATACTGTTCCCACTGTGGGGTTTTTTTCATTAATTTCCAGCACCAGTGACTTTAGATGTATTCATGGAAAAATTATTTTGGGAGCATTTGGGTGAGAAGAAATGGAATACTTGCACTGGGAAGAAGATGAGTAGTAATACCATTTCCTCCAGTACTGAAGGGTTTCCTCCTGTTTTCTTCTGAAGGAGCTTTGTTGATCTTGCAGCTGCTGGATGGTGGATGTTGATTTACTAGGGCAAGGGCCCCCCCCCTTCCCCTCCTGAGTCTGTGTGAGCTTTGGTGGCTGTACAGATTTCCCTTTAAAAACATGGCTGCATATGCGTCATGGATGATGCCCACTTGTTTGCTGGCAGCTCTGACTGCAGATGCAGTAATTAATCATCTAGTGACAGGGTGGCAGTGCCCCTCATTGACTTTAGGATGATTAAGAAGGGCTTGCTTTCTCCTTGTCTGACGAAGAAAAGCAGTGAGCTGAGAAGGGCTTTGGAAAAGTTGCTTTGGAGCCGCTGCAAAATCTTGCATTTCCTACGACTCAAATTTCCAATGCCCTTTTCCATACAGAGGTATCACCAAGTACTTTGCAAACCAGCCAGATGGGACTCAGGGGATGGGCAAACTCCAATGTTGGGCAACTTTCCCATTCCTCAACCTCTCGAGGCTTTGTTCTGGGCAGTGGCTGAATAAGCAAACAGCAAACCCAACATGAATGGCTACCAGACACTAAGCCATTGGAGAAGCAGTGTCATACAGTAGAGAATTTTTCTAGAGGAAAAGCTTTTATTGTTTTTGGCCTGATTATTTGCAGATGCCTGAAGTATTAAAAATATGGTTACCATTATTGAATTTTGGTATTTCTAAGTGCTCATCTGGTGCTGCAGCTAAGAGGAAACTGTTTTCCTTGGTATGCATTTAAAATCAGTTTCTGAATGCCTGAGTTTGGGCAGATCTGCCCAGTTAAATGAGACATTTTTCTGGATAAGAATGTTGGCATTTGGCTATAAGCAGCTATTAAGAAGCAGAGAAGTTTTCACTCATGAATATGCATTTGGCTATATTGAAATGTGTATACTATCAACATACAACTTTGCAAATCCTTTATTTCAGTTTAAATTGGGGAAATGAGGCTGCTGATCATTAGTTCACCTACCAGCATCCACATTTACCCAGTGACTTACACAAGGCAGTAGCTGTGTCAGCCTACCTGTGCCAGCTGCTATTATTCCTCTTCTACTTCATGTAGGAAAGAAGCATTTCCCGTCTTAGCAGTCACTTGCTTTCACCTGCTTGAATGGTATGTTGGTTTTGGCTTGGGTGGTTAATTATCTTCACAGTAGCTAATATGGGACTATGTTTTGGACTCAAGACGGAAACAGTGTTGGCAACACAGGGATGTTTTTGTTACTGCTGGGCAGGGCTTACACAGAGCTAAGGACTTTTCTGCTCTTCAACCCACCCCATCAGCAAGCAGGCTGGAGTTGAACAAGGAGTTGGGAGGGCACACAGCAGGGGACAGCTAACCGCAACTGACCCAAAGGATATCCAATACTGTATGGCTATGCTCAGCATAGAAACCTAGGGAAGAAGGAGGAAGGAGGATGTTCACAGCAATGGCATTTGTTTTCCCAAGTCACTGTTAGGTGTGCTGAAGCCCTGCTATCCTGGGGATGGCTGAACATCTGCCCACGGGAAGTGGGGAATTAATTCCTTGGTTTGCTTTATTTGGGCACACAACTTCTGCTTTACCTATTAAACTGCCTTTATCTCAACCCACAAGTTTTATCACCTTTGCTCTTCTGATCCTTTCCCGCATCTCACCAGGGTGAAGTGAATGAGCAGCTGTGTGGGGCTTAGTTGAAGGCTGGGGTTAAACCATACATGGTAAATGGCTTTTTCATTTTCTACTCTTTTAAAGCTATTATTATTATTATTATTACTCAAACGGGTAAAAAGAGAAGCAATTAGACAGATATCACTGAGAACGATTAAATGCAATAACAGTGAAGCAACTAACCTGCATATTAATTCTATTGTGGAAAGCATCATTCTCTATCTGCCCTCTCTTTAAGTACCTGTTGTGGAGGTAGGCTTTTATAGGTCATCGGCTGGGTGCTGCCTAATAGTCTTTGTGTGTGGAAGAGTGAGAGGCTGGATTCAGGCTCTCAGGAGTCATGGGCCACTTCTGCAGTTTCAGCTTTTTACTAGAGTCTCCCTTTGATTACTGCTAAACCAAAACTATGTATAGCCTGAGATGAGTTTGGTTCCATACAGACCAATGGAGTGGAGAAAAGTCAAAAACCAGGTAAACTCCCATAGTGTGGCAGATAGGACTGTACAGTAGTGTAAATCCCTTGTTGTCCACATCTGAAGTCAGTGTCAGCCACATGGGCACAGAAGTGGCAATCAAACATCTATTCTGTTTCAAGCAACCAGATATAGAAATGTAGATTCTAAAGCCTTCATGCAATCAGTGACCATGGGGCAGGATACATGCTAGGATTTGTGCTTTTTGGAGGACTACAACTGCAAAACAGTTGTATTTATTTAGTTTTAACCTCTTGCCTCATTAATCCATTTTGTCTTGTTCTTTAACCTTAGCCCATTTTCTGTTTGATTTGTTCCTTATCTGATTTCATTTGGTTTCCTCAACTCTTGACCTAAGTTGTGGGGATTTTAAAAGGTATATTTATTTCTTATTTTTAGCTTTGCTTTGCTAGTGCCAATGGATTGCTCACAACCTAAGCCTTGATGAAGACAAAAGAGACTAACTGCTGCGCACACCCCAGGGTTCACCAGAAATTTACAAAAGCTTCACATTGTTGGCTTTCAGGTTTTTTTAGTGTTTAAGAGGATTTCTGGATGTTCTTTATAAAATATTTTTTAAAAAAAGACAAAAAAAAAGACATCAGGTTATCCACCTTGAACAGTAATCCCATTCTCTCAGATAATAAGGATTTCCTGCTAGTTGTTGTGTGTTTTACAGACTGGTCTTTACTCTCAATGGCCAGAGAGGCCCTGAGAAGGAGGGAAGCAACATTTTGCAGATGGAGAGTTGACAGAAAGAATTGTGTTTTAGCATCTGAAGGTCTGTGGGAGCTGCAATATCAACAATGAGCTCTTAAAATCCTCTGAGACTGACTCCAAAATACCTGCAAGCTGTCCCCTGAAGTGAGGATATCAAAAAACCAAAACAAATGTTGAGTTGGAAAAGATTTCTAGAAGCTCTCTGGTCCAACCTCCTTTTCAAAGCTGCTGTTGGAAATAGAATCCATTTGGAATCTTTTTTTTTTTTTTTTTTTGCCTTTAGCTGTTAAACCAATATCATGCACTAAAACAGTGTCATGCTCACAATCTTTTCAATGAGACTGAGAAAGCTTGAAAATGACCTTCAAAGAAACAGAGGTTCACCTGAGTGCATGTATCCAGATAGTGAAGTTTTATGGTATTTAGTAAATTAGCTAGAAACAGCCATAAAACCCCAAGACTGGCAACATTGAATTTGAGAACACTCATCTTAAGACCTCAACAGATATTCAAATTTTGTGCTTTGCAGGATGAAAATGTCAAAATTCAAACCAAAGAAATATTTGAGCCAATTTGTTCTTTTTGTTCACTTGTCTTTCTTGAATAAACAAGTAAACTATGGACAAATCACGGGAGTATTTTCCTTGGTTTGATACAAAATAAACACATCATTTTTGGGTACTGGTAACTCTCCTTTTGGAAGACATGATATTACTCTTCCGTCTGAAACATCACCCAGAAATGAAACTTCTGATTGAAAATAGGAAAATTCAACACTTTGAATTTTTATGTTTTTCAAGCAAAATTATTTGCAAATGTTCATCCAGTGTTGCTAAGACAGTCTCAAGATTGCAGATGGATTTAGAGAATATGAAATGTGTCTGGGTTGAGAAGGGAACTACTTCAGCTTTGCTCAGGACCACTGGGTCCTGCTGAGCATCAAGACCCTTTCTCCAGATTGCACAGTGAAGAAGTGAAAGAAGGAAGGGGCTTTACATCAAGGCTGAATGAGAAATAGGAACCAGATTTCCATTTCTAGGGAAATGGAAATCATTTCCATTTCCATTTCTCACTCTTGGAGATGTCAGATTGCTCTATAGGGAGAAGCATCCAACTTTGAAGAGAACCAAGCATAACAAGGGGAAAGGCCACAAATGAGCTTGTACAGAGTACAGTGAAAGGAAAAAATAAAGAATTGTGTGGGAAGTCATCATGATTATTATTAGATGGGGAAGAAGTGTGTCCAATTTATTAATAGCCTAATTATCCAATAAATTGACCAGCTGTCTGTGTTTGCCCTTAGAAAGCAGAAATTTCCATATCTGGATGTCTTAGCAGGACAAGGAAGAAGTTCAAGTTGTTTTATCTACTCATCTCAACAAGTCAATGCCTTGCTAAAAAGGGAAGGTTCATTCCATTAACCTGATGAAAAAAACCACATCATGTTCAAATCAGCTTATTTCAGTACTACCATACACACGAGTGTGTGTGTATAGATAGATAAATAAATATATATATTTGGGTTAGGTCTTGGCTTTTAGGCTACAGAGAGTTAGTTTCAGGAACTACAAGCCATGCTTTTAGTGTTTATTCAAATGAATAGCTTTTGTCCAAGGCTGAATTTCAGGATCTAGAAGGAAATGGACACAGAGAGGAAGAAACTGCCCTGCTGATTGCCCAGAGAAGTAGCACATCTATTTGACAGACAGTCTGTCCCATGGAGGGCTGAGACATTGGGCTGATGAAGATGGAAACAAACTACTTCTCAGGAGAGTATCTGGGAATAGTTGATTTCAAACTTGCTGCCTGATCGTTTTCTTGGGTCCTCTTAGCTCTTGTGCAATTAAAAAATAATTATTACAACCTTCATCCACTTTGCACAGGTATCTCCTTATCAAGTTCAGAATTCTCATACTGTCATTTGTCAGAACCTGTCTTCTATTCTCATTTACCTGTTTATATCTCAGTTTTATTTAATCATTTTGGAAACGTTGTGATGCAACCTGGAATTTATACTGAAGATGTAGAATACCATAGATTTATAAAGCTACACAGTGGTGTTTTGTTTTGCTTTTGCTTCACTTTCCTACCATTTAGCTTGTCATTTTGATCCCAGCAAATTCTGATCCCAGGTGTCATCACTGATGTTAAGCATCAAATTTTCCCCATCCTCATGAACTCATTGTGCTTGTTACACTGAGTCTAGCTCAAGCATGGTAGATAGCAATGTGAGAGAAGGAATGTAAACCCACTTGATTCTGTCACAACTCCAAAATTACATGTGAAATATGAGGTTTTTTTCTAAAAAATATGACCACATTTTATATTTATGAACAATGTCTGCTGGCTTTTTGCTTTTCAGACTTTTACACTTTGTCATATCAAGTGTTTCTGTGTAATTACGAACCTTAGAAATAAAACCTGATAAAATAAAACTAAGCAGCACCAAACAATGAAATTTTAAAAGAATGAAAGTTGATATTACCAATAAAAACAGGACTGTGGTCGATTGATCTTATGGGAAAATAAACCAAAACAAAAAGTAAACTCAATAAATACAGCAAAAATTTTTCTTAAAGTTCCCAGGAGTAACGCTGCATATAACAGCTGTAATAATGGACACTGTATTTTCCTTTCTACTTGGTTTCACAGGCACAGATTGATGGCTTTGCATTGTACCAGCTGAAATCTTGATTTCAGCATCACTGTTCAAGGAATGAAAAAAATGTAGCAAGACTGAAGTTTGGTCCAACCAACAATCTAGCACTTATAATTGCGTTTATAATTGCATTTATAATTGCATAATTCTAAGAGGTTACTTTTAATAATTGAAACAGAGATCGTTCAAGGAGAATTAGAGCAAGTGTTTAAAAGATAAGAATTCTTTCATAAAGCAAAAGCAAAAATAAATATTCCTGAGAAGTTGAGGTGTAGTATAATGTGCTCCCACATTACCACACAGGGAATAAAGACTGTGGCATGAAGAAAAAACTGAGCATTCTGAGATAGAAAAGATCCTAATCACCTCATATTACAAGAAGGACCAAATCACTACAGGATTTGTTAGCATCAGAAAATATTAAATGAAAAAATAAAAGCTCAGGAATGCTTTACAGAGATATCACTCTTGCTAGCAGGGAATCTGAAAGCACTTAAGCAGGCAATGTTATACTTTACATTTGCCATGACTATGAGCTGCACTGATGCTGTGTCTTTTTCATAGATGCAGGCTTGAGCAGGAAGGTGTCCAGTCTTGTAGTCCAGGGTCAAATTTCCAAGCCTTCCTTTTGTATGAGCACCAATGGTAGCAACTGGCATCGAGATAGAGCCTGGATAGGTGATGAGGGGACTCTCTGAGGAGGAAAGGCTATGAGACCTGGGGCTGTTTAGGCTGGAGGAAAGAAGACTGATGGGGGACCTCATCAACACTTATAAATATCTAAAGGACAATTGTCAAGAGGATGGAGCCAGTCTAGTGTTCAGTGGCAAAACAAGGGGTAATGGGCACAAGCTGGAACACCGGAAGTTCCACTGGAACACGAGGAGAAACTTCTTTGCTGTTGAGATGAGGTAATCCTGGCACAGGCTGCCCAAGGAGCGTGTGGAGTCTTCTTCTCTGAAAGTTTTCAAACCCACTTGTATGTGTTCCTGTGCAGCCTGATCGAGGGGAACCTGCTTTAGCAGGAAGTTGGACTGGATGATCTCTAGAGGTCTCTTCAGGCTCCTACCATTCTGTGATTCTGTATAATCAATTACTTGTGTTATGCAAGTACTGATGATGTCCTGAGCCTCCTAGAGCTATGTGGACAGTCAGAAATTGTTTTTTAACCCACTCAGCAATGAATGTTCTAGTCTCTAGGTCTCAGTCCTATTAACCTTGGCATCTCAACAGTCTAGGAGGAGGTGGCTGTCCCCACATCTCTTGCTCTGCAGGCTCCTGGTATGATTGTTTTCCTTGCCCCTGCACTGACCTGTCTGCCTCTGTGAGGACAGTTCCACTGCTCCATTTCTTCCTTCTCTGTGAAGGTCCCTATTTCCCATTCATTTGGTAACTGCAGGAAGTAGGTGTTCACACCTCCTTAGAAAACTGATCATCCATTTCTAAACGGCTTATCTAAACGGCACCTCCATTTAAAATACGTGATTAACTTCAACTGGTTGAACTGGCTATCCTAAACGGAGAATAAAAACAGACTTAAAAAAACAAAACAAAACAAAATCACAGAGCAAAATGTCTTTGAAGCTACTTTCTAGTAAAGCTCAAGATATCCCACCATGAATTTCTCATGAGTTGTTCTCCTGCTGTGAAATGTGTGCTGCAGGCTTGAGATAGCACCTCTAAAAAAAAAAATTAAAAAAAAGAAAAAGAGGGACCAGCTACTGAAATATTAAAACAGTGACAGGTAACTCTGTTTAATAGAAAAGGTCTTACATCTACATTCTGATTCAGCAAGTACATATCTTGGTACTCCAATGAAGGCAGAGCAGCCAGGTGGGATTTTGGGTTGGCTTGTTTGCTTGCTAATAAAACTTACTAAAATGAAGAGAGTATATATTTTTTCTTCCTCTGTAAATATTTCACTCTGGTAAGACAAGCTGCCCTTATTCCAAGCCTGCTTGAGCCTTTGCTGTCTTATTAACAACAGTTTTGGACTCAGTGAGGTTTTTTTTCCTCATCTGGATGTGAAGATAACAAAAAACCTTTGCACCACTCTATCTCTGCTGGTTATGGGACGGTGGGTCATTGCACAGCAAGAGACTCCCGGGAAGCCCTGTTCATTTATTTCTGAGTCCCTTTGTGCTTTTCCTAAGCTTCTTATTTCTTTGCAAATAATTGTTTTTCCATTTGGTGCCCCCTTTCTTCCTTTTCCCCAAACGTGCCTGATGCTGCAGTGGAGATGGCATAAAGTCTCGATAGCAGGTCCCACATCAGGATGTGAAACTCCCTCTGAATGGGGGATGTTTCCAAATAAAAGTTCATGTCTCTCACATAGTTTGCCTCAGTCTCAATGCTCTGTTCAGACCCAGTTCACTGTTACTGTGTATAAAATGAACTTTTCACCTAGGGCTCTTCAGTGAATCTGTCACTCAAGATTCCCAATTATCCCAGCACAGTAAAACCCACTGTTTTGAGAAGGACTGCAAATTGTGGATCTGTCAGCCTAACATATGCCTTGGCAAGTTTTTCCACATCTCATTGATCTCCAGTCTGTGTTTGTCTTTTCAAGAATCCAAACTTCTCGTATCCCGAATACGTCTATGGCAACTTCTTACAGTCTCCATATACATTGTCAATATCTGAGAAAGGAAAAAAAAAAAACCCCTTAGATTATACCCAAGAGTGGCATGGGCAGGGAGAACAAGCCAAGAAGAGAGATCACGCACACCTTCTCACACATGCTGTTTTGAAAGGTTTTCTTTTAACAGCTTCCTCTTTGTCTCTCAAACATACTATCTGCTATAATAAACCTCTAGTCGAATTTTCAGTTGCTATATTGAGGAGCAACTAAACAAATTGCCTTATAATAGAAAAAGAAAGATTTTGCTGAATGTGGATCAAAACCCTCAATCTTTCCTTAGTTATCATCTGGAGCAAAATTTATCATTTTCAAGTTCTCTGATTGGCTTCTGTAAACAGTAAAACTGACCTTCAATTTCATCCTGCAGAGATATCTAAAAGAGATTCATGAGTGTATAAACTCAGTTGAAATCCATCTGCTTTCATTTCGTCCTAAAAAGTGCTTGTAGTTGATATCAGTTAGGGTAATTCCTTAAGCAAAATAACAAAATCTAGTAAAAATATATTTTTCCCTGTGGATGTAGTGTATCTCCAGGAAGGTTTGTCCTAAAATGCAAATGTAATTTAAAAAAGAAAAGCTACCCCCTCACCTCCTCCCCTCTGTTTATATATATTTTTTTTTTAAGCAGAAAAAAAAAATATGGAAGACTAAATCTGATCTCACAGTGCTTTAGTATTTTGCATCTTTATCTCATGTAATTGCTCTGCCAGTGGGTTCTCAGCCACACTTGAGAGTATGTGACCTTTGAATTTTCTGTTGTGACTTTTTTTATCAGTCAGATGAGGAAACTTTAAAAGAGAAATTGTTGGAGATTCTTTTTTTTAACAAGGCCCTCCTGCAGATTTGAAGTTATCAGCATCTTCCAGCTGATATGCCATAGTTTTGAAATCATTCTTTCTTAGGCATCTGAACTTTTGAGGCTTTGCTGATGAAATGATGACTCATTTACAAGCATTTTACAGGATAGCAGTCGTTCTGTTCTTAATCAGTTTTGAGTAAGGAGAGCCAGGGAAATTTTAAATACTGTTTTCATTATAGTGTTAGGCTTTATTCATGAGATTCTCATTGACCTTTTAAATAAGCTACACATCTATCGTGCCAGAATTTCCAACAAACAGGAAATTTTACTAAATGTATTAAATTTTACTAAAACATTCATAACTCCTTTTATGAATCCTCTTTGTCTTCAAGTGGGTTGGTAATTAACTATGAGTGCTTTTTATTTTGGCCTCTTTCTCAGACAAAGCAGTATTTAGGTAACATTTTCACTTGTGACTTCTATGATCTGGGATATAGACACATTCCTCCATTTAACAGAGAAACTGGGAAACATGTCTGTCATACTTCTCTCTGAGAAAGACCAGAGGCCTCTGGACAGCTGGGCAGACTTTGTGCTTTTTGATGCAGTGTATGTTTAGCAAATCTTTGGAGTTCTCCAGCCAGCACAGTGGGACCTACACAAGGTAGTCTGATCTCCATTGCCTACATACTCTGCAAGTATAAATGGTGCCTTAATCTGATTTAAGACATTTCTGAGAGATTATGAAAGGATCATCTGCTTCTGACAATTAGGAGAAAATAATGTCCAAAACTAAGTATTCCAGACTAATACAGTCTCCAGGCTGTTGCTACTGAACTTTTTTTTTTTCTTCTTCCCTGTGGGACAATTAGAACGATTGGAGTGGCAGCAAGTGTCACTGGAAATGACAACTGATCTCCTGATGATCAGGAGCCATCCTGCTAATACTAATTTGTGTTCAGTTAATTTTATGGGAACTATACCAAAGTCACAGACTAGATAGTCAACCACTCACTGGGAGTTTGCTGGAAATATTCCAAATACAAAGGATAGAGAGAGTATAAAAGCATTCATTTAATCTAAATTAAAATTGTTATCTATGCAAGGTATATGGAATACTCCTCTTTCAAAAAGAAAAAGCAAAACTTTATCTAGTTGTTTAAGATAGCACCATTATTGGTAGTATCCAAGGAAGTTACACTTGCAGAACACAGTACTTACCCATCTAAAGAATTCTGTTCATCTAAAGAAAACTGGAAAATGATGTCATGGTACTTGCTTTGTGTGCGTATGCATATGGGTAATTCATGCAAGATAGCAGAGAGCATCTACTCTGTGTGTTACAGAAATTCTGCCTCATTATTTTATTTGATGCTCCCAAGTTCCTCTCACAGAGGAAGAGAGAATAATCATTCCTTATTCACCTTTTCCTGCCAGACACTATTTTATATAGCTCTATCGCTTCTTACAGTCACCTCTTTTCAGAATTGAAGACTTAAACTCTATTTAATCTCTCGTAGTACAGAAACCATCCTATGTCTTTGATTGTCTTTGTTGCTCTTCTCTGTGTCTTCACCAGTTTTCATCTATTTCATTTTGAGACATTGTGATCTGCAATGTATGCAGTATTAAAGATGTGGGCAAATCTTGGGCTTATTCATTGGCACAGTGCCACTTTCCTTGCTGCTCTTGGTTGCTTTAGTACCTTGTATTCTATTTACCTTTTCAGACTGCTGCAGGGCAATGAACAGATGTTTTTGTTGAGCAATCTGCAGCGACTCTATGATCTCTGCAGAATGATAATAGCTAATTTAGAGCTTATCATTGTATATGTGTATTTAGTGTTGTTTTCCCCATGTGCATTAGTTTGCATTTATCAACACTGAATTTAATCTGCCAGTTTATGGCTCCCTCAGAATCCCAAGATCAGTTTTGTTTGTTACTACCCTGAATAATTTTATACCATCAGCAAAATTCAAGATCATCCTTAGGGCTAATTTTATTTAATATTTTCATTAATATCTGCAAACAAAAAAAATTCAGTGTGCAAATTTAATTTGCTAATAGCACAAAGTTTAGAAATCACCTTCGCTGGGGAAGATGCTCAGCATATTGCAGATTAAGATCTAGATGACTTTGGGCACTGGAATAATGGAAATGAAAATAAATTCAATAGTGTAAACTGCAAAGTCATTCTATTTGTTACCATATATTAACACTGTAAAACTATTATGCATATTTAAGAGTATATAACAAGAGTTCCTGCTGGAGTGGGGGAGTTCAGCAGAAGAAAAAAAAATGACCTGACACATTAATCAAACTGCAAGTGGACTCTGTGCCACTAGGGTCATGCAACTATAAAAAGCCAAACCTAGTCTTTGGAGATAGCAGAACATGTATATCCTGCAGAGATAAAGAAGGGTCAGTATTATTATGTGAGGTGCTGGATTGCTAGGTGTACCTCTGCTCACTCACGTTCAATGAAGATTCATTCAAGTTGGAGATGTGCAGGTCAGATAACTCACGAACTGTGAAAGGATGATTGATTTCCCTTTATAAATGAGTTGATGAAAAGAATTCTGCAACCTAACAGTGTCACTGGCATAGGAGCAAAGAAGGTTAGTGAGTGAGAGAGAGGCTGTGGATGTTGTTTACCCGGATCTTAGTAATGCCTTTAGTACTATCTCCCACAGCATCCTCCTGGAGAAACTGGCTGTCTATGGCTTAGATGGACGTACTGTTTGTTGAGTGGAAAACTGCCTAGGTGTCCAGAACCAGAGAGTGGAGGGGAATTGGAGTTAAATACAGCTAGCAGCGAGTCACCAGTGGTGTTCCCTAGGGCTCGGTGTTGATGCCTGTACTGTTTAGTATCTTTATGAGTACTCTGGATGAGGGGGTTGAGTGCACCCTCAGTAAGTTTGCAGATGACACAAAGCTGAGTGGGTGCATAGAGCTGCTTGAGGACAGGAAGGCTCTTCAGAGGAGTGTGAATATGGTGGAGCAATGGGCCGAGGCCAATTGTATGAAGTTCAACAAGGCCAAGTGCTGAGTCCTGCACTTGGACCACAACAACACCATGTACTGTTACAGGCTTGGGGATATGTGGCTGGAAACTGTCCACTGGAAAAGGAGCTGAGGATATTAATCAACAATAAGATGAACAAGAGCCAGCAGCATGCCCTAGTGGACAAGAAGGCCAATGGTATCCTGGCTTGTATCAGAAACAGTATGACCAGCAGGACCAGGAAAGTGATTATTTCTCTGTACTCAGAGGTACACTGGTGAGGTTGCACCTTGAATACTGTGTCCAGTTTTGGGCCCCTCACTACAAAAAAGACTTTGAGGTGCTAGAGTATGTCCACAGATGGGTAACAAAGCTGATGAAGGGTCTGCAGAACAAGTCTTATAAGAAGAGGTTGACAGAGCCGCAGTTGTTTAGCCTGGAGAAGAGGAGACTGAGGAAAGACATGATCACTCTCTACAATTACCTGAGAGAAGCTTGTAGTGAGACCAAGTAATGAGTAATAGGACAAGAGGAAATGGCCTCAAGTTACACCAGGGGAGTTTTAAATTGCATGAGGAGCTTCTCCAATAAGAGAGGGTTAGATACTGACACAGGCTACCCAGGGAGGTCATAAAATCACCATCCCTAGAGATATTTAAAAACCATGTAGATGAGGTGCTGAGGCACATAGTTTAGTGATGGGCTTGGTAGTATGAGATTAGTGGTTGCACTTTATAACTTTAAAGGTCTTTTTCGACTGAAACACATCTATGCTTCTATGATAAACACCAATTGATCATTAATACATTTAAGATGGAAATTAACTGAAGTCTTTTTAACTAACAAATGGCTGAGAAGCCTTTTTAAAATGGAGCTTCAGGTCTTTATGAAGGAGTTAGATTACATTATTATCCCCCTCAACAGTGGGCTAGCTCTGCTGGCTAAGAAGCCATCTTTCAAGCAGAAGTAGATTCCACTTCTTCAGCATCATGCCAGTAGTGTTTCATCCCCTCATCATGTCAGGATGATTCAAAACATGTCTCCTTGCTTCTGCAATATCCACTGACTTTAGCAAGCAGCAGGAGACATGCTCTACCCTTGAGGAAGTGCTGGATAATGCTGTCTTGAAGCTCTTGGCCGTGGTGTCAAGAGCTGGCAACTAATCAAGCTCAGATGATTTTCAGGAAGCTATTTCTCATTAACATTTCTACATATGGATGAAATCCACTTAAACAGTAGCACTGAATGCTGGAGTCCTCTTCCTATAAGACAGCTCATGCATTAATAGTTTCCTTACAGGATATTAGAAGGTCTTAAACAGTTTACAGTGTGAGATCATTTCAAACTCTATATAATTGTAGATTTCAGTTTTTTTCTGTTCTCCTTAACAAGAACAATCAATTTATGCCCATCTTAGAACTGAAAGTTTTGCATTGTAGATACATGAAAGACAGGAACCAAAGAAGTAAAATGTTTTGTTTTCAAAACATATTCCTCTAACTCTTCATCCCACAGTTGTCATCTTTATTTTGAGAAAGAGACAATCTTACGAAAAATAAGATCACTGCTGCTTGATCCCACTGTTCTCTTTTTTTGGCTGGGGTTTTTCATGCTTTGTTTGTTTCTTTAACATGGAGGTCATTTACTTACACTGACAAATTTCTTGCCTTCGCAGGTGGCACTTTTTAACACTGGTATAATGAGAGCTCTGAGAAGAAAACACTCCAGCAAAAAAACATGCTTGGAAGAAGAGTGGTGGTAATGCAATGACCATAATGTATTCAAATCAAAGTCTATTGTGCATTTCTCTTTTGTTGGAGTGAAGATTTCAATGCACTTTCTACCAGCTGACTTGAAGAGGACAAAGGCTACTTGAAACCATGCCTTAACTGAAAAAATATTTGGGTCTTCTTTTCTTAGACATGACCTTTAGGACAATTCTAGTTCAAATAGGCTAGACTGGAAAGTAAAATAAGAAGAATTAGAGGGAATTTTTGTTGGATTTTTTTCTCTCTTTGTTTCTGTTTCACAGGGTCTTCGTCTGAGCCTTCAGTCATAGGCATACTAAGATATCATCACTTTCTTGTCTAGCTAGGCATGTAAACCATTCATATACTGGGTTCATGTGCTCTGTTGAGAGAATAACAACAAATAACAAAATAGGTGCTGTTTCAATTGATTTTATGTGAAACCTGAGGCAGAGATTAGAATTGGGCCTTTTTTTGTCCTTTTAGTGTAAACCTTACTGAGAAACTTTCTGTGACACTCCATATTCCATATATCTTCTTAATGGTTCATAAGAGATTACTAAGTGAATAAAAATGTTTCAATTAAAGACACAGATTTTTATCTAGGTCAATAATTTGCTTTCAAATTTTCATAATGTCTGCTGGTGATGTAACAATTTTGCAACAAACTTTATACATGCTTTTAATACCTATTACTGTTTATTAAATCTCTATCAATCATTTTTAGATAAGTCTCTGTTAATATAAAATGTGGCAAGAATTAATTCAATGGAAAGTGCTTGATATCAGTAACATCATTTTGCACTACTGAATTCTCCAAGTAAATCAGAAAGAAACTGCCCTTGGAGTATCTTGGGCAAGTAGGAGAGAAACAGACATTTATATTAATCTAACAAATTTGTATGGAGGTAAGGTGGGATACAGAGCTTCTTCTATTACCTGTGGAGAGGATAAGTATAAGCAGAGAACAATTCATCACACCTATCCTACCACAGGTTTAATTTTCTTCTGTAGTGAATATAAGTTGCCCTGAAAAGAAATAATTTCAACAGAACTGGATATGAGCACCATATCTGGCCAGAAACTTGGCTGACTGATGGTAAACAACGGGTAACGATAGATTTTTTTGAAGCATCAAATTGTCAGATGTAGCTAAAAAAAAAAATAGCTTAGGAATCTGTCCTAAGATTGTTCTTATTTAATATCACCTTTAGTGATCAGGAAGAAGGCATGAGAAGCATATTAGATAAATAGGCAGATGGTGCTGCCTTGGAAGCCAATCAAACTTTAGAGATGACAGAAATATTGCAAAAGATCTGTAGAAGTCAGAAAAAGGAATGAGGCACAAAACCAGAGAAATTTTGAATTATTGGAGATTAAAGTGTTGAGGGGAAAATGTCCCAAAGCATTGGCAATCTAATGGACACATTAATGGAGAAGAAGCAGCGACAGCAAGAAGAGATAGCTTCAAAACAGTACAGCTCTTTGGAACTAATGATGTTGAGGTATCTGTGATCATGAAAAATGTAAGTAATATCCTCTGTTATGTACATTTTTCCTACAAAATGTCATTGCCATCATCTTCTAAATGCGTTTTGTACCTCTCAGCCCTTACGTGAAGAGCTAAGGCTGTCTGTTGCATTTGCTGCCAAAATGGTCAGTCAGGGGCAGCCTGAAGCCCCACTAATTAGGACTGGCACACTTCCAGCTCTACCCCTAATCTGTACATAGGAGTTACTTCCAGGTTAGATGCTTGTGCACACCCACATGGACTGCATCAGTCTTTGCGCTGTAATGAGCATACAGCTCACTGGGGATATTGATGGGTAAACAAAACACCCAACAGCTATCCTTCCTTTAAAGGCAGAGATCTAAAATCCCTATAGCCAAAAGGAATGCTGATTAATTCATTCAACTGCTTACAGATGCAGCCATGGGATTAGCTGATGGACACCCTGACAATCTCTGCTCTCATCGTTAATCTAATCACACCAGTCTATTAATGTCTATGAGCCACACATAGTCTGCACAGCATACGTGCTTTCTTCTCACTAGTCTGGATGAGGATGAGGGTCTTTATGAGGCATTCATGTGATGCAGCGTTGCTCCTGCAGTCTCCTAATATGGAGCAATTTGCTACCCATGCTATCCATGGCACTGAAGCATTCCTGATGGATCAGTCTATCAGCAGCTTCCACTGCACTCCACCCTGGTAGAGATGTCCTCTACAGCTCCACTTTCCCCACAAAATACAAAGATGTGGGGAATTAACAGACATACTATACAGTATGAGTTTAGACTTGAGTGAAGACTAGAAGACTAGAGTGAAATTTATGGAGCTACTAGCATCTCTAGCCTGACCGATAAGGTATTTAGGATGCACATAGAAACGCAACAAAGAGTAAAGAGAATGACCACCTTGGATGCCCATCCCATAGTAAAGCACATAGAAGCAAATGCAAAGCATCCTTGAGGTGTTCAGGATGCTAAAACTTTAAAATACACAGACTCAAGGCATGGGAACCCTAACCAAAATCAAATAGCCGTTCAGACAAGGTACTTATAACTGGGTTTTGATACAAAGACTACATTGACCAGTTAACCATTCACACGAGGCTACTCTTTTGCAGATTAAAAAGTTTCACAGTAAATAAGAGACATTTTAACTTATGATCTTTGTAGTTAATAGGGAAGAAGCTCAACTAGAAAAGCAGTTGCAAAGAGTATACAAGGAATAGATGAAACAGTGGTACAAAATTGTGAATAAAAAGATACCAAAGATTTATGAAGGACTGGAAAGCTTCCTATGTGGCCCTTTGAACACATATATTGCCTGGATTGAAAATGTTTTCATGCTTGAGAATAAATGTAGTGTTTTTATATGAGGCAGCACTAAAATTCACACTCCAATTCCAAATCAAAAAATGGACTTTTCTAGTATTTCCCATTAATGGCATCTATCCAGGACAACCATAAAGGAGTGTTTGTTCATGTGAAACCTCCCAGTGGAGTGTAAATTACATTTAGTTATTGGAAGGCTAAATAAAACACATATCAAATAGAAATAAATACAAATCAAGTTCTTAATCAGGGAGTTAATACAGCAGCTTCCATCCCCTTCAATCAGCTCTGGAATTGCTCCACCTGGAGCAGAAATGCCATCTCTCCAGAGAGAGGGAAGATTGTTGTCTCTTCAAAAGATGGTAATGCATTTAATAGAATATGATTCAGAATGGAATGGTGGATTTTTTTTTCTTACATGGCATATTAGAGAAATTTTAATGAGATGAGTGAATCCCTCATAATTGTTCTTGAATGCACAAAAAAAGTGAAAAATTAATTGAGAGCCAACTATCAGTGTTTTTTATTACCATGACAAGAGCAATGTCCTGTTCTGCTGGAACATGACTAAACTACAACCTGTCACCCTAAACCTGACATCAAAGAGTAAATTGTGTTTTGCTACAGAACTGCGGTTCTATGCTCAATGAGAGAAGGAGCCCCTCAGGAGACACACGCAGTCATGGCCTCAGTGGCAAGAATGTCATCTCGCAGAGAGGAACTGAGTCTTGCTGATCTAACTTTTATCATAGTAACTCTAAAAGGAAGTAAGCCTTTCCTGAGTCTTTTTTTCTGACACCATCTATTATGATGCTAATTTCAGAAAGTATCTTTTAGGACTGCGATTGTTAGTTGTAAATGTAGTTCTTCATTGTCCCCTCACACCTTGCAGGTTGCCTGCTTTGAAAGGGCAAAACAGTAATTTAAATTGTCAAAACATCTCTCTGGAGGATATATACTCCCACCACCCAAACATCCTGTGAATTCCTACTATTCATCAAGTGTGTTTACTGATGTATGCTGTTAGGATATGGAATGCATGTCTTTGTAAACGGTAGTTCTCTAATATTTTCAATTTTATATGATACAAACTTTCACAATCTGAGAGAAATTTCACTGTCTGAATAGGTATTTATTTTAATTTCATTGCTGTCATCAATGTCCTACATATAAGTCATGTCATGCTGATCAGGACGGACAGAGATCTCAAAGAAGGTAGTACAGAAATCTTCTCCAGTGGCTCTATCAAGAAACCAGTGAAGCACAGCAAGAGAAGAAGCTCCAGCATAAGGCAGGATCTCAAATCTTTCCCAAATTGCGCTACTCAGAGGAAATACCAAGTCCTCATGAATGGCAACAATAGTCATTTGAAGATGGCAGAGTAAATAGACTGAGTACCAGGACTCTACTTCTGACAGCTCCTCAATGCAGATAAAATCAAGAATTACTCTGATAACTGATTCACTAAAATGGAAAGGTGTGTGTGGGCAAAAGCCATACACATATTTGAGACACACAGCCAATGTAGCAACTTTCAAACTGTTTAACTAAATTCAGTTATGGTTCCTGATTTCAATGGCAGCTCACTGAATACTAAACAATATGGTCATGAAGCATGGAAAATCAGCTTAAACCATTAGACTCCATACTTGGCAAGTTCTTGCTTGTAGCTTAATGTTTATTAGCAAAACTAACAATTTTAACTTTTACCTGATGTCTCTTTCAAAAGGAATGTACAAACTACCTACTGGCAGATTACAAAGATACTCCTAATTTCACAGAAGACTGAGTGTGTCTGTGTCTCTACAAGGACGTTTACATGAATTCACATGTATGACTGCATGTGTGCAAAGGCATAACTTAAAATGTTAAAAACAAAATGGTGAATTCAAGCTAGCAAACAAAATATTGCTAATGAGTCAAACTACTTTTTGAGTAAGTATGTGCATACTGTATGTAGGTAAAATAGAGAGTAAGTAATGACAAGATTTAGATCGGCCCAGGTACTTGGAGGAGAATTTGAATCATTATTTAACAATACCCCAAAATAGTCAATCTAAAGGCGTTTAGAGTGATAGAAATAGGCAGCTTGGATATGCACTCAATTTCCTAAAGTGAATTTCAGTGAGATTATTGTGTTATGCTGAAGAAGACTCCAAGGGGGCCCTTTTGACCTGCTCCTTGTATGTCCAGGCTAGTGACAATCATGATGAGAGCCATGGCCACAACCCCAAGCACAGAAGAAGCACACAGAAGGAATCAGATACCATTGCCCTTCCTCACAGCCCACACAGCACACACCAATGGAAGAAGCTCCCAGAATTGATCTATTTTCCTTCTTTGTGCCCCTTGTGACCTTCCATTTTAAGCTAGGTTTTTTGTTCACAATTTTCTATCCTCAGTCAACAAAGGCAATGCTTCTTTATTCAAGGACTACTAGAGCTCCATAATCTAAATGAAGCAATTTAGGAAGCCTGGTTTGTTGTGGACATTTGTTTTCTAGATTCTCTGATGTCTAACAAGATGTAAATACCAAATTAATCTTTTTCCTACATTGTTGTTCCTTGTAGATTGTTTGATGTCTAGTAGGAGTTGAAACGGCAGCTTCTCCCTGCTAATAGCATCTCTTTACTCTCTCTGACAACCTGCTTTCAAAAGACTTGTAAGAACTCAGTATATTTAAGAATTTTCCCATCTGTCAAATTTGCTTTAAGTTGGACAGCAAGATCAAAAGTCATTAAGGGAGGACAGGCAAGAAATGAACAGGCATATGCATACATATACAAACCACTATGCAGGATGAAACTCATGGAGCCTCTGTTGAAACAAAAATACTTTGGCACGTTTCAAACGACTGTAGTCTGAATGAGGAATAAGGAACAGGAACAGATGAACGCTACATAAATAAAGAGCCTATGCTCCTGCATCTATGAAGCTCAAAGGAGGGAAAAGAATTAAAGTGACATAATTGTCATCAGAGAATTTAATGATCACAGAGTTGACTTGGAAAGTAATAGGAAAATGTACAAAGATAAGGCACTAATTTGAATCTAAATGCTTCTTGCACTGTCAGATATCAGTTAAAGATTGGAAAAGACTCCACCTCCTCTGTCAATCATTTTGGTTATAGAAGGGCTACTGTTGATTTTGCCAGTCTTATGAGGAGGGGCTATTGACTGATAGACAAATCACCAAAATGGATGAGAGAAAGGTTTTCTTCTTCTGTTTTTCTCTAAATTTGAGAGTACTATCAGTCATCAGATTATCTGTCAGCATAAGAGTGAAGATTATTAGCACATGCATATTTCATTACATCAATCAGAAAAAGCAGGCACAGTAGAGACCCTTTCTATAATTGGCCACTACATTGTACTCCTTCACTGTGTATGATTTTACAAGGTAGAAACAACTTCTGTCTGGAAGTAGGAACATGATCGAGTCCTTTGCTTGCCTACAGAGAGGAGACTATTGCTGATAATTGTTAATTGCAGCTCAGTAAACCTAATGGATAGTCAATCATTCTGCTGTAAGATGGAAAAGTGCATTGTGCATTAATAAAGTAACTTAATCTTACTATTCTGCATTTGCCACACTGCTTGCTTTGATCTCCACTAAATTGGATCATTACCTTGTTAAACTGAAACCAACTAATTTTCCCAATTGTTTTTTATGAACAGAAGGAAATCATCCTGCTGCCACAGAGAGCTGTGAACATGATAAACATGCAAAATTAAAATCCAGCTTTCCTTAATACCCATGTGCCTCACTGTGAATACGTACTGCAACGGCTGACTAAGGACATGCCAAAGATGGATGACCATAACAATCAACCTGACAAATGCCTTTCAAGGAGGCAAACTGGAGAGAGTCAGGAGTATGCTTTTCTCATCAGACCATTGTTTTTTACTGGAAGAAGTGTGGAACATGGTATTTTCATGGGAAGGAGGATATGGAAAAATAGGGTTATGCTATTATTTGACCAGGGGATGGTGTGTGCTAAAACCCCATCAGAATAACTTGTTTCAAGCAGGATTCTTTGTAACAGGGGCCTGAGGAGATACAGTATCTTACTGACTACCCCTAGATCCTGTACCCTTCAGGGCTATAGCTTCCACAACCTACATTTTGAACAGAAGTAACTTGGGAGGAGAAGCTTTTGTTCCGGGAAAATAAATGGGATCTAGTAGGATTTTGAGTAAAAAACATTCCCAGCTGCCATTTAAAACCATGACCCAAGTGATGTGAGGGTGGATCAGGCAGATGCCGTTTTCTCTAACTTAAACAAAGGAAATTTCCCTACCTCTGCCCACAGGGCTTGCACTCTCACCTCTTAAGAACTTGGCTGAGTCTTCACTCTGGGGGGAAGTAGAACTTGTTTTACTGTATTTACTCAAACCCATGTTGAACCAATCGTTTAGCAACACCATGCCTCATTGCCTGGATGTGCCCTTCCTTTTCAACAGTAAGGCTGGGCTGGAAAAAGCTGGGCTTGTGTGATTTATTTCAGATTACTGCCGCTTGTTGGACAACAGCTTGCTGCCTTGTGTTCCCCAGAGTTTGAGGCGTCTCAGAATTTCTGTCTCCAATGCCTTACTGGATGGCCAGTAAACATTAGATGCTCCACTAAGTATGACAGCAGCTCTCTGCAGAGCTGCTGGGGAGAGGCTGGGCGGTTTGTAGAATCTCTCTGCCTGCTACGCTGCCTTCAGAGGCTTTGCAAGCAGCAGGGAAGAGCAGCTTGTATCTTCTGTTCACTACCTGGAACAGATTAATTTGCAAAATTTCTCCAGGCTTGCGCTTCACCTACATAGTTACTGCTGTAAACCTAAAATCATTAGGATGATATTCAGCATGTAGGAGCATTCCTTGCTGGTAGTGGGAACTCCAATGATTGATTGATTACTGTTGAGGGTGCTTGGATCTGACTCCTTGAGACAGAGCAAGTACATCCCAGTTACCTGATTTCAGACTATGGAACTATCAGTGTACCAGGTCATGTGCCACCCTGGAGATTCCAGAAGAAACTTTTTTACCACTGTAACCCTGTCAAGTATTTAACAGGCATGAAGACAGTCTTTTAACAGAGTACTCTAGCTTTCTGTAACTGTCCATATCTTGCAGCCATTATCTCAGGGTGCAGAAATGTGTGCAGCACACAAATGAAAGCAGAATGTCTACTACATCCTTAATATGCAGCTTCATCAAAGCTTGAGCAAGGGCTGGATGCACTGCATGACTCCTAAGGCAATCTAATGTCACATCTCTATCTGAGATGTCAGCTCTTGATTTTGTGTTTTTGCCTGTAAGGAAACATATTTTGGTTAGAGCTGGAGTGAAATTTCCAGGGATGCCAGGAGCTGTGATCTCTAGCCAATTTGGTTCTCTCTGGGGAAAAAAAGTATCTCTAATTGACTGTTTCCATCCCATGAGGGCAAGTAGTCAGTCAAGGCTACTCAGGAAGCAAACTGAGCTCTCAGCAAATTTTACATCCAGGAATGCCCTATGTCTTTTGCCTTTCCCAATCTCTTCCTATGACAAGAATCACAGTGACATCTCCACTTCATTGATAATCGACCACAGGCCATCTGTGAGTCTGTCAAATATGACCAAGTCAAATGGAGGATAAATCAATGGAGCCAAGGATGTATATGGTTTTCAAGATTCCTCCACTCCACCTCTTGTGAGGCTGCAGATACTGGAGCTCACTAGTCCCTGCTGATGAGATTTCTTCAACCATTTTCCGAGAGCTCTGGGACATCCATTTTTGTTTACTCCTGCAGTCACTGTGGTAGGATGAAGCCAGACTCCCCAGCATTGTTTTTGGTAACTCTGCTTTACAGAAGTAATCTAAGATTGAAGAACAAAGGCAAAGACTTTTTCTCTATTGAGACACACTTGTGTAACTCACAGTGCACTCAAAATCTGTGGTACAGGTTATTCAAATGTCAGAGCCAGTTGCTTAATTTTGTACACAGATTCTTTCCATTGTTGAGTAGAGTTTCACTGCCTCTCTTTTGGTTCAGTGCATTCAAAACATATCCTTCCAAGAGGACTCTAAGTGGATCCTGTGTATTTACTTCAGATTCAATAAAGGTAACTTAAGCAGCTATCTCCATTGCATTGTGATACACAAGGTAATAAACAGCTGAAACAATTGATTAAATGCCGTAGCAAAGCCAGTTATAGAATACATACTACAAAGCAGCGGAGACACATCCTATTACCAAACATGCTCTACAAGTGGCTTCTTTTCAAAGCTCTCTCCAAACACAAGAGGACGGTCAGGTGAAAGAAATGCCCCTCTCTACTTAGAGGGAAGGCTTTGGAAGCTGGGTCTGCTGGAAAACAATCACAGGGACACTGCAGGACTTTTGTAAGAATGGAAGAGAAAGGAGCATTCTCCTGGGAGGATTTTGAGCTTTGTAAAGCTACTTCTTATCACAGTGGGATCCTGGCCTAAATGTCCCAGAAAAGACTTTAGGACAAGGGGAAGAGCACAGATCTGCCAGATGGATTGTGACTCTGGATATTCTTTTCTTTGACGTCAGATCCACAAGAATCTGAAAAAAATATTGATTCTCCTCTTTTGTTCTTAACTTCTTAGTCCTGCTGTGCCACTGTCAGGTCATGAAGAGTTCAGAGGACAATACCTTGCAGCGAAGGGTAACTTCAGCCATTAAGGACTCTGAGGACATGCAGATAACGTCTTAGATTAGCCATTAAAAAACTGATTTTGTCTTCTCTATCTTCAAAGAACTCATCCATCTCCTATCCTCTAACCTCCCCCACCTCCTTTTCATGTTAACCTGATCCAGGGACATTTCAACTATCACAACTTGGATTTCATATTTGTAGAATAATTAGCATTCCTAGGGGCCATGGCAGCAATAACACATAGCTTCATGGCTGTTGCCTTTTCTAAGAGCATATGCCATATGCTAGCAGCAAACAAGGAGATGACTACAGCCTCCTCAGACTCATTAATCTTCAGCTTCTCGTTTTACCTGAGCCCAGGCAATGTTTTCTCCTTCCCTCCTTTGACAGTTCAGTGTTGTACAGTAACTCTCTTCCCCTGTGTCTATTCCAGCTTCAGAGGAACAAGGAGCCCATCAACTCCACAAAGACATGGCTGAGGCAAAGATACTGAGTTCGGTTTTAATTAGCAATGGAGTGGGTGAACTTGTGGGTGGATAAAGAATTGGGTACAAATGATGGAGAAAGCTGAAAACAAACTAGCTTTGACTGCTTCTCAGAGTTTCTTCATCTGAAAGGTCAAAGGATGAAAACAGCTTTGCATCACGTAAAAATCACCAAAATTGTTTTCCTCTGCCAATAGAGTCTTCTATTTATTAAAATTATTTTTCATCTGCTGAACATCCTGCTCAAAAGCATCATTTATTCTTTAGCTGCAACATCATTAACTTGGCAGGCAAAACAGCCAAAAACACTCATTGTAATTTAAGGCAAACAGGGTTTACAATAACAATAATTTTGATTTTTAATTTCCAAAATTTTGATTTAGAGAAGGAAGGATCAAACCAGGAACCTTAAAAAACCCCTCTGGTTTTGCTATTTCCTCATTTTAATTCCCTTTCTTTAGTTAAAGGGAAAAAAAAAAAAGGGAGGGAGACATAAGGTGGGAAACAGGGATGTCCATGAAAACACTAATAAAAGTATTAAGCAAATGAATACATATTCCCTTTTCGAAGACTGTGAAAAAAAACCCAACAACAAAACCAATAAAACCCCTTAGCTGTTCTTTTTGGAAAGTGGGTAAAATTTTGCTCTTTCAGGTTCAACCTTGGCAAAATATTTAATCAGTAAATAAAAAAAGAAAAGTGAAATACAAACAGTTCTTAAATGCTCTTTCTTGAGGTATGGTCAGTCACTTGGTAGCTAACGTCAAAAAGATCTGCTGCATCAATTTATAGGCACCTATTTCAGTATTTCTCCATTTGTGAATAGCACTGTGAAAGGCTAAAAATATAGTTCCACCTTGTTTTGGTTTAGAAGCAATTAAAGCCCTAATTCTGCATGCTGCCAACTGATTTCCTATTGCAAGCACCCCTTTGGGAAATCAATAGCTGTTTTGTAGGTTACTTTGTTCATTCTTAGCTGCTTGAATCATATATTGAGCAAAATTCTCATATGGTATAAATTTATACTAAAGCATGCTACTCATAGATTGGTCTGTTACACGCAGGAGCTATTGACACATGTGATTCTGGAAAGTGGTGGAGACTTTCTTAGTGAATCAATGGTTTGGCCCAAACCCAAATACTCAATCATCTTGAAATGCCTTTCCTTTCTTTTATAGTTTCTTTCCTTCTGAGAGAACTAGTGAAAGGCATCATATTTAAATTCTTTTTCAATGACTATTGTCCTTGTGAATTTGCAACTGCTACCTTAGCTAACTTTCTATTTCCTCCACCCTCCTGATATTGTGGGTTGCAAATTATAGCAAATATTATTCAGCAGTGCTTTGCCTAAGGTGCTAAAGCTCAGAGTATTAGGCAACTTACTATTTAAGATCCAAAGAGTAGACATATGACTCCCCCTTGTGAGTTACGGTCTTGAAAAGAGACTGCTTAACAGCCCAGCATTTGTGTACATCAGACCCTTCCCTTCAGAAGCACTAAAGGATGCAAGCTATGTTGTGTTTGCATTTTGTGATCTAATCAGATTCATACCTATTATCAGATAAAAGGCCTATTGAGTCATGTTTTTATTGGGTTATTTTGTTGTAGAAAGAACAGAAGGAATCATCTCATGAGCTTAAAAGTCCCAAAAGTGGAGAAATGTCACTTTCTGCATTAGGACCAAAACCACAAAAAAGCAAAAAGGAGGTGAGCCCTGCAGAATATCTCCTCCTCCCAGGGTAACTCTGCTGGCAGTCAGCTGTGGTGGCCACTGTGTCATTCAGGAAATGCCATGTGCCAGTCACATCTTGTCACCAAGCACCTCGGTTTCACCTTAGTTCAAACAAGTACACGCTCAGCTATCACTGTGAGACATCATAGTCCAAGGTCACCTCTTAGAATACTCAAAGGCGTTAAATTGTCTTAGTCACTGTGATCCAATGAATCCTGAATTTGACTTTGCATGATAGCTCAGCTTCACTAGGAGAGACCAAGAGTCTACTTGTCTGCCTGCATGTCAATCTGCCTTCCTGTTTTCCCAGCCTGGAACAACTATAGGGTGCATCCCAGGGCACTGAAAAGCACTAGATTGGAGGAAACAGATAAATTTAACACAAATTTCCTACTTTCTGATTTAATATATTGATTCTTGTGCTACAGTTTTAGCAGAACAGTGACACGTGATTCTGTGATCTGCATTGTGAAAAGCAGGCCATAACCTCGTACACCTCAGCTCCAGGGAATGTCAGGATTCAACATATATCCTCTTGACCACCTCTACACAATGCCCCACTCAACCTTGCTAGCTCTTTAATGCCCTTGCTAGCTCCAGATCTTATATGAAGAGTATGGGCTTGCATTGGAAGCTAGCCATTTCACCTAGAGGCTCTGAAATCCCTCTAGACCTTGGGGACCTTGGTGCCAGATGCTCAGGTGGGCTGTGGGAGGATGTCTATGGTGCAAGACGGATAGACACGGGTAATCTGCAGGAGCATTTGGAAGTGTCGTGTCAGGTGCAGCCCAACGGTGAATAGAACAAACGGGATTTGGATGAACATAATGAGCTGCTTGACAGGTAATTTTTGTTCTGTGTTGTGCTATTTCTGCAGTGGCAACTGTCACTGTGAAAACTACCAAGTTTGTTACCATGACATTTGTAATAATTACATCCCACTCTCTGCAGTGAAATGGGGCAGAAATATCGATTGAAATTCTCAGCTTTCATGGGGCTTGGGCCAGTGACAACTCATTTTTAATTTTCAGAGCCTTGGGAGGGAGAAATGCATAAATACCTCAAGTCTCCTTTGTCTCAGCCTCAACTGAGATCCTTCAAAAAAAAAAAAAAAGACCTGGCACAGACAGAGCAAAGAAGGATTAAGCCTAATTTAACTAGGCAGAGAACAACTCATTTGTTAACAGCTGCAACATTACAGCTCACCAGCAGGCAAAAGTATAGCCCCACTGATTTTCCAGCTTCGCATGGAACAATCTTCCATGGTATGAAAGGTGGAAGCACAAAGGTGTCATGCTAAGCTTCAGCATTCATTAACCATTGTTAAAATCTCAAATTTTCTCTTCACAACTGCACAATTTCTGATTCCCTCTCTCCCCAAGTTTGCATTAGCATCTGTGATAACATAATTGCTCTGCAGACATTCCTCAGCAAAGGGTAGGCGATTCTAAGGGAATTACAAATACAGTACAAATATGCCCTTAATAAAATGATTTCAGATAATGGGATCTGAGGTCTCCTTCTCTATGCCTCTTCATTTCTACTACAGTTCTCCTTGTCTTCAAGATTGCCCATTTGCATCTCTGTCCTTACATCCTTAAGTAGAACTAATTACGTGGGTGAGGAGGATTTGTACCTAAATACTTGAGACACATAAGCTCATACTATCTCTTTAATTATACAATCCATTAACACTACACAAATATAATCCAGAAGACAATTTGGCCCTTTTGGTCCTTTTAACACCATTAGTCTGTACCCCTAAAGCATTCACCATGCTTTCCAATTTTGGTACTAGAGCATTAATAGTAGAAATCTTAAATAATTATTCTGGCTTTAGAAATACACAGACAACTCAAGATCCCAAGAATTTAAAATACTGCCTTGTACTGCTAGTACATATTCACACAGTTGAACCCAGTTTACCCCTCAGTTTGTTATTTTCCACTGTGCAGTCGTGGGCTGTTACCTCAATGTGCTGCAAATTCCTGGTGTAGACAGATAGTACTGCCCTCCATGGCCAACAGACACAATCACTCTTGCAATGGAAGATCTGTTGCCACAATAATGGCAGAGCACTGCTGGTCTGCTGGCAGAAAATGTATTTTCCACAGGGCTACAGCACACGTGGCATGGCAACCTCTGCTAACTCTTTGCTGGATTTAGGGGTGAGCATGGGCTTAACACGCATCATCCAAAAGAGCAGAGAAGCAGCAGGACCACACTTTCAGGGAGTGGGACACATGCACTGGGCACTGTGGGGTGAGGGCTGGAGGAAGGGCCAACCAGTGTGGTGTAAGGCAAGTGTAAGTCTTAGAAATCCCGCACTCAAGCCTGAGTGCCAGGACTGGCTAAATGCACAGTCTACTGTATTTGCAACTTGAAGTGACAAGTCATCTTACATAAGTTTCTTGCTGTCATGCTATAGTTAGGTTTTGAATACAGTTAACAGCTTCTGTTAATATCAGATGTCTTACTATTGTCAGGCTCTATTAAAATTATGGGGATGTTTCCTATTGATTATCAAGAGCAAAACTGCTAAGATAAGGAATCTTGCTTGTTGTAGGACAGGTTAGAAGGAAATCCTGTCAATCTACCACTGGAGGAGGGGGGAGGGGGTGGAAATACAAAACTTCTCTTTTGTTTTTTTTTCCTCCAAACAATTTGTCCATAAATTCCATAATTCCAGATATTTAGCATAGCCTGGAGACCAAATCAAGTTTTTCCCTAATCCACAAGGAGAAAGTGTCCTAAGACAGCAGCCTTAGAAGAAGTTAAAAATGAGCTGTTGGTACCAAAAGGGAAAAACAGTGAAGAGGTAAATGGCTGAAAAAAACCCACACGACACTTCATCAGCCAGGATTGTCTTATGCTGTTACAAATAGATGTAGGTGAATGATGTGTTTTTTACAGCTGAGTAAAACTGGGGTGTTGCTGCCAGTAATAGCTATTTAAATGATATACTTCCAAGTGACTCCCAGAATTGTTCTAGGAGAGAGAAAGTCGTCTGCTCACATTTGCTGTGTGACACTTCACAAACCTGCTTAGATGACAAGATATTACAAGTGTCTCTCCTGTAAACATGCTCTTGGAGTTCCCAGTCAATATTGGAAAATATCTCTTTTAGGAAACTTGCTGGAATGAGTCAGCAAGACAGAGAGGCGATGAGAAGCAGGCAGAGGTGGCAGGCCAGGGCATCCCCCTTCACAGTCCTTTCAGAGGAGAGATGCCCTGGCTGCTGATGGGACTGCCCTGGAAGCTTCAAAGGCAGCTGGTGAGGAGAGCTGCCTCTCTTTTTCTGTTGATTTTCAGAGGAATTCCCAACAGGCAATACACACACTTACCCTTTTGAAAAAATGAGGTTAAATTGTCTTCTTATTTATTACAAATTAAAATAAAAAATAAACTTGCTTTATTCAAAGGACTTTGGGTCACTACAGCTAATTTAGCCTAGAAACCTAGAGATGAAAGGCTTTGCGTGCTGTTACCAGCTCCCAGGAGCCTCTTCATCCCCACCCTCCACTCTCTTTTCCTAATAGCACAGTTTTGTTAAACCCTGACTCACAGCAACCACTCCACCCAGAAACTTGGGTGGGAGACAGACGTTGAAAGAAAGGACATGTGCAGGGGATGTAGCAAGACAAAAGAAGAAAGCTTTAAAGACTGCATGGCCTTTCTTATAGAGAAATTCTGGGTTCAGCATGGTATTTATTATCTGTCTCTTGAAGTTCACAGCAGCACTGGAAGAGAATGATCTCATATAAGAAAACAACAGGCAGGAATCCTGCTTAATTACATTTTCTACAGGCCAGTAAGTGCCTGTGAAAAGCAGATGGGCAAAGAATTACTTCTTTTTAACAACATACGGTGAATTATTACAAATTGTAATCATAGTTGTAGATCGGAAAGAATGGTGCTCTTTATTTGGCCCTGGACAGTGCCCAGAGCATCCAAAATCCCATTTCTTGTATTTTTGTTTGTGAATTGCATTTTATAGTAGCAGGAAGACACTGCACCAGGCACTGCAGGATGATTATTGCCTGTCTCAGGCAGTTGAAAGAACTGAGCAATGCTGAGTCTTTAAAAAACTCCTTTGGGACTCTCTCACAGAAGTACAGCCCGTCATGCCCCATTGCACATGCACTGTATTTGGTAGTGTTCTTGCAAATAGGTGGGACTGTTGGGTTTGAGTTGAGATGCAAATGAACACTGCTAGAACCTTTCTGTCTTGAAAGTTGGGCAGAGAGTAACCTCTTGAGGTTCAACAAGGACAAGTGTAGAGTCCTGCATCTGGGAAAGAACAACCCCATGCACCAGTACAGGGTGGGGGTCAAACTGCTGGAGAGCAGCTCTGAAGAGAGACACCTGGGAGTCCTGACTGATAATAAGCAGGTGAACCTGCTTCTGCAGGGGAGTTGGATCAGATGATCTCTAAAGGTCTCTTCCAACCCTACCATTCTAAGATTCTATGATTCTATGATTCTTTCAGTAAGAACTGTCACTTTAAAATGGGATGTGTGGTGATAGCTTCTTGCCAAAATTATTATAGTTTACTGCATTGTGGAGTCCTGACATATCTTCCCCATCCCAGGAAAGCCCCTGCTTCTTCCTGATTTGTTTCTCTAGATTCATTTCTACTGTGAGACTGTGCAGGTGGCAAAGAAAGTGAACATGACTGCTCCTGAGTCTTCTCTGCATCAGGAATTAAGATTCTTTAACAAACAAGAATCAAAGTAAATGGCAGCCAAGTGAGTCTGACCTCTGAAGCCATGTAAAGATGTAACTCATTTTTTATTGTGAGTTATAAAAAAAGCTGGAAAAAAATATATATGTTATTAAAAGGAAGTAATTCTTTACACATCCTTCTCTCTATCTGCTGAAAATCC
This sequence comes from Urocolius indicus, assembly GCA_013401255.1. Lineage (NCBI taxonomy): Eukaryota > Metazoa > Chordata > Aves > Coliiformes > Coliidae > Urocolius > Urocolius indicus. The sequence goes on from WBNH01004020.1 coordinate 453,837, forward strand.
AGCATGCAGCATCTAGGTAATTACCACAAGCATCGTGGGCTCTTTCTCTGCTTTGCTAGATCACAGAATAAGCAATGGCAACAGGCTGCCATGCTCTGTGTTTGCCATCACTGTAGGATGATGACACAGCTTTCCAGATATCTTAGGTTTTTACTGATGCACAAAGTAGAATGTTTGCATTGCAGGCGATAGAGGTCAAAGTTCTTTCCTTCTGCTTCCTGTATGCAGACCAGAAAATGGAACTGAAATGTGGAAAACACTATACAGCCACTCCGCATCCGGGGACTCGGAACCCTCTTTACTCTTCCAGCAATGGGAGAGTACATCACCTGTACATTCCAGGTCTCAGCTGCTTTTGGAGTGAGAATGCACTAATGGTGGTGAATGATGCAGAGACTATCCCCATTCTGTTGGTTGGCTGCTCTAGACAGTGTTGTTTCACATCACTGACAGCTCCATCTGCACAGAAAGCAGTTCATGGAATAGCCTGTGTTGTAGCTCCATGCCTGAGGGTACAACCATGAAAGGACTATGGCCAGGGGTACTGAGGCAGAGACACTCAAGAGACTAAGGCCATGGACAACTCATGTCAACTGTGGTAGGGTCAGTAAGAAACACCATTGCGCACTACCTTGATTCACCATCCATTGCCTTGTGAAAAATTTAGAACAGGCTGAGTGTAACTTGCAGTGAAAACAGAAAAAAATACATCTAGGAAGGAGAAAGAATAGGCAATTGACAATTTGAGTCTGGGGGAGGAAAAGTGATTACTTAAGTGCTTTTTAATGGTTTATGCTTTCTTTACTCAATACACAAACCACTGATTAGAAGTTTGTGTTGACTGTCAAAAAAATAATTTAAGTAAAAATTCCACAAATGGAAGGTGTTTGCCCATGACACTCTGGGCAAGGGGAACAGTGTCTTTAGTACTCCTCAACTCCAAAGACCATGACTGGCAGGCTAGGATAGACCCTTTACCATGTCCCTCAGCCCCTCATCTACGGATCTTTTGAACATCTGCAGGAATGGTGACTCCAGCATCTCCCTGAAATCCTTTCCAATGCTTAAAATGTTCTTGTTTTGTCTTGTTGTGTTGGAGATTTTTTAGGAATAATGGCAGGTACATGACTCCTCCCTCTTATCCCTCCCTAGTACATTTCAAGTCCTTGCTTTCAAATTTGGAAGCAAATAAAGATTTTTTAGCAACGTCTTTTTTTCTTAGCCCATTCTCAGACTGAATTTTACACAAGTTCAACCAATGTTTTTCTAGAAACACCAAATTAATTCAAAAAGCTTGCAATTCAAATCCTCAAAACTGCTCCAAGTTTTAAATAGCTGAAAGCAGACCTTACTATAAGTTCTGAGCTGCCCTAAGCTGGAACATCAGCTCCAGTTACAATTAGTAAATTAAAATTCAGGTTCCTCTGTAGACATTAAAGTTTCCTTGAATCCTAAAGCTAGAGTAGTTCAGCTCTGGAGATATTTAAAATATTGAAAGTTATTTGAAGCCTTTGTCTCTGGCTCCCATTTTTTACTAGTAACAGAAATGAAGCCAATGCTTAAATTTTTCAGAGTTTGGTCCTCAACAGCAAGAGTCAAAACCCATGATAGTTAATTCATTTTCAAATGTAATTCAGAGGCTTATTCACAGGCAGGACAAAACCAGCAATTCAGTTCAGGGTGCATGTACTTTAGTTGTGTGTGGAAACAGCTGCTGAAAAAAGATATTTGCCATTAAACCCAGGGTTCACCAGGAGTCATCCTACAGCTAATAGAGAGTGGACTTACAGTAATGCAGTCTATCTGCCCTGTTATTACCTGCCTCTATTTATCATAGCTCTACAGGCTGGAAATTCCTGAGTATGCAGAGCCGTTACAGCCTAAGAGACAAATGGATTCAGATAGGGGTTGGGAGCTTATCTGGCCATGGAAAATTAATTAGCAGTGTAGTTTAGCTGCTATTGTTCTCTTTGGTCAGCACAAGACCTTTTCTATAACAAGCTTTGCAGTGCACAACTTCTCCAGTGAACAGAAAAGAATTTTCTTTGTCTGCAGGAAGGATCCAGCTTGTACTGGGTTGGGGAAGAGTCTGCTCTTAAACTGGATAGGCAAATTAGATGCAATGAGGTGTATATATATGCTGAGAATCCAGTGAAGCCCTCTGATCTGGAACCTGGATCCATGTCTAGGCTCTAAGACTCAGTACAGGGATCTGCTGAGGAATCAGAATTGTTTCTATTTCCACAGCTTTCCTGACTGCTTCATCTTGCTGTGTCCTTCAAATCCCACTTTTTCTGATTTTTCTACCTTACCATTGAGAACAACTGGGCATTATGAAGTGCACATAGCAAAAGTGAAAAGCTCAGTGCTAACACATTTCTGCTGACATATAGCCTGTCAAATTGCTTCTGCAAAGAGATAAAATCTGTGCATAGTTTCTACATTACTCTATGAACAGCTTTTTACAGTTCTGAGCATAAAAAGAAATAAAGAAAATGGTTCTTTGACAGCTGTGGAAAACACTGGTCCTTTTCTACTTTGTCTCGACTCACCTATTGAGGATATTGCTGTCCATGTGGCTGAAGAGTGCTCACTGCACCGGAGGATTTGGCAAGAGAAGTTTGAAACACCTCCAGGAAAGTATATCCCTTGATGACAGCAAACTATCTCCTAAAGTATTGAAGTCTGGAGCACAGATACATTTTTATGCACTCGTTTCAGAGTAAAGTCTCTCAAATTTGTGGAAAAGTTTTCTAATGGAGAAAATTAACAACACATTATAGGAGAGCTATCACAGAATCTCCCCCACTTGGTAAGATTAATTAAAATGTTATTAAAAAGAAGAAATAAACCACCAGAAACAGTATTCTGTAGTGCTCTGAATCCTGAAAGTGGAATAACAAGATGCTCATTTAGCAAGTCAATATTGTTTAAACATTGTTCTTACACGGTATCAAAATACCCTTCTCTGTCTCTTGGAGTCCAAGGGAGAGATATAAGATTTTCAAGAGATCTCGGCAAAGTTTTTTACTTATGGGTACTTTCTTCTTTTTGCTAAATGTCTGATTTTAGTCCATCTGTCACATCTGAAATACTGTTGACTGAATGACCTACCTTGGAATTCCCTTTATTTTTTTTTCCAACTTGTGTTGCTCAAGTATCTTACAACATTACCAAGAAATATTATTTTCAGTGTGAGGAGGGGTTAGCTGGGAAAGGAACACCAAAGAGCAGTCATCATACTCCTTAGCCTCTTCTGTTCTCAGGTAAAGGATGGCTCTTTTTCATGAGCTGGCAGCCTGAGAACAGGTGCACTGTCCTGATACAGTGTACTCCTAAAGGTGAAGGAAAAAGACATTTCTGCCTCAGCAAGAAGAAAAAAACTTATAGCTGGCATTTTATTTTGTTCTGATTTGGGACCACTGTGAAAAGAGCTAGTGGCACAGAAACTGGGAAAGGAAGTAGGTGTGTGAACATCACAAACTGTTTCTTTGAATTATTTCAGCATATCTCAAGATAAAACTATGATAATGAAACCAGATAGGATAACAATTTTTTTTTTTGGAAATATGTACTCAAAAATATTCTTATAAACTCAAAACATTTAATTTGCTTTGACAGAACTTGTGTGTCCACTCTGACAATTATGATCCTTAACTCAGGCTTTGGGGTTAGGGAATGGATGAGATGGTGAAAAGAACATTGTGTCTTTCCACACCCAAAAATTAAATGCACTTTAAACATTGATAATGTTTATTCTGTGACTACAAACACAATCAAAGTCTCACTATTCTACAATATTTGGATTTAGAGGGAAAGGGGGACAGAAGGTAACTGCTCTTGACACATTCCTTGCCCTACTGCTGCAGCCCTACTTGTTCTGTGGATACATCTCCACAGGCAGACACATGCTCTGTGTTTTTTATATTTTGTAGTGACTGCTGTTCTGAATTAGCCTTACTCCTCCTCATCTTAGCAAGCTTAAACTGTCAAAGATGGCCAGTATGGTCTATCAGTGTGGAAGCAGATATGCTGGCAAACATTGGGGTTTCAGTGTGAAAGTGGTGTTCACACACCAGCCTGCAGGTTGGCAGGAGCTGGAAGTGTTCCCATTACATGTGTAGCTTATAGGTCACATAACAGTCACAACTTCTACTTGGTGGTGCAACTTCTTACTATATAAAAGCCATGTAAACACACGATATCTCACCAGCATCCCAAGGAGACAGATTAAATAAGATATCTCAAAAACTGAATTTTTTTACACTTTATCTTACTGTTTTTGCCCTATTCTTCCTATGGACAGACACTAAAGAAATGTGTGAATGGTAAAGGATCACGAAGAAAACCACACAGTGCCTTGGGTGACCTCCAAGCTTAATACTTCACAGTGAATTCCCACACACATTCTGCCTTCATTTGAACTGAGGCGGTGTGGCTGCCAACCCTATCTTCTTGTTGTTGCATGGGTTACCAAGTTACTGCTCTCCCTCCTCCCAAAGAGGACACCTGAATTAAATGGGATTTAAAATTTAGTATGATTGATATCTGCAGCTTGAAGAGTTGTCCATCCCAACTCTCCCCTTTGTCACCATAAACAGAAGCCATGGGCTACCTAGATGGAGAAATTGGGAAGCTATTTGCTGCTTCCAAACAGCCTCTTGCACTGAAAATCACTGGAGTAATGTAACTGTTCCATTATCCTCCTGACTACACATTTAATGCGCTCTGACTGGGAAAAGCAAATTTCCTGAGAGCTAGTGAGAGACGGACCATCAGTGACTTCCACCAGCTTCAGATGAGAGCCACAGAAATAAGTTATAGTCCTTTATAGGGAGAAAATGCAAGGCAAACGCACAGAGAGCATCATCGTTATGGTAAACCAAGTGGTCCACTGGGCATCATTCCTTAGAAGTCTCATCCCTCTGTACTCAACATGATTATTATGCTGTTCTCTGCATTCCTCACATTTTCTCTGGTTCCAGAGGTTGCTGCTGTTTGATGTGTTTTATCTCAGACACATCTTTGATGTATTTTGGAAGCAAACAGAAGTACAGAAGCAGCCAGGGGAGGACCAGGATTGGGCAAACCCAGAGGAACTTGGATATATTTGATAACCACTCAAATTATTTATTTTGAATTCAAAAAATGAGATGGAGTTCACAGACCTTTGCCCTATATTTTAAACCAGAATTTTTTTCTCTTCCAAAGAAGATTCAACTTTTATTTTTGTCATTGAAGAAATTCATTATTCTAGCTAAAGGAAGCTTGCAGATTGACACCAAAAGATCCTTTCTCTGCAAAATACAGACTTTTTTTTCCTCTCCTTCTGTATTAATCCTTCCTGTTGAAACATTCTTCTTGTATTTTTCCTCTATCTAGTTAATTTCTTCCTTTTCCCTTTCTATTCCTCCTTCCTTCACACACACCAAGCAATGTGCAAACTCTTTAATGATCACAAGCAGCCTTTCCACTCAAGGGTGCTTGTCTGGGTTTGCAGTTATCTGAAAATAATTTCTCCTTTTCTCCCAACAAAATATAGAGGACATATTTTCACCAGTCAGGCAAAATACAAGACATTATGACTTTTATGAATGATACTTGGAGGGTAAATATAGGGCAAGGTTTGGGATTTTTTTTTTCTTTGTTCTTAATTACAATATTTACTTTCTTGTAACCTAAAAACAACTCCATTCAAATAGTTTCAGGGAGTTTAGAGCTCTTTTTTGTTGATTTATCTACTCGGAGAGATAGAGGAAGACAATACAGAGCCAGGGCAGGGGGAAGGATTAGAAAAGAAAAAAGGTTCCTTTTTTGAGAGAAAATGAGCAACAAGTCAGACTACAGAGAAAATAGCTGTTGGATCCTGAACTTAGAGATCCGCGGTACACATGGGATCCAGCACAGGCAAGAAGACTCTGCACCATCTGCCCTTCCAGACCCATTTGTTATCATCCTGGCAGGCAACTCGACTCTCTCTCTTCCCCATGCTGCAAGGCAAGGAACTTCTAAATAACAACTTGTACAACAAAGATCCTATATGATCACTCAAGGCAACAGAGGGATAAAGCATCTGATGTAGCCATAAATTCAGAGCAGACTTACATGGGTTTGTTTGGGTTTTTTTTGGTAGAAACCCTCTGTTCATCCAAGTATGTATCTGTTAGCTGGAGATGAGCAAGAAACCCCTCATCCTCTAACAGATAAGGTATCCAATCCAGAAACTGTACACCCAAGGACATCTAAGCAAGTTGAGATGGATTACCTGAGGTTTGAATTGAAAGCTTATAAGTTAAGCTGCATTAAATTTCTATGAAGATGCTTTTACTCAAAACAACTTTTCTGCCTTCTGCAATCAGTCTAGATATTATACTAAGAATCATTGCTTCTAATCACTTTCAAAATTATGTGACCTGGAAATCAAAGCCACTTCATGTTCTTAGCTGTGGAGAGATTCGTATGAATTTAATTAATTAATTTGTTTAAAAGCTTTCATTTATTCCTATTTCAGTGTTGTTTCTTCAAAGCTGAAGCTGTATATCTGAAATAAGATGCATCCAAATGATTTTATAATGCTCCTTCACTTTGGTTATTGGAACAATGCTAATAGTGGCACGAGATAAGTTTAGCAGCAAACACTCAAAGAAATCACTTGTTGAAAGATAATTGAAAACACTTGAGTGTAACAGACAAAATGTCCACAGAAATTATTGGACCAGTTATATTTTTGGACCCACTGTGTTTTTTCAAAGTGCTTTTATTCCACTGGTTATCTATCATATAGGAAAAGTTGGTAACTCTGATGCAAGGCAAGGTTGAAAGCAGTTACTGTGCAATTTTCTGCTTGTTCTTCCACTAATGAGTCACAATTGTGACCAGCAGAAGCCATAGTCACTGCAGTCCAGGGTGTGAATGTGAGCCCTGTAAATGAACCATAACACTTCTGGGTCAGATCTGCCAGACCATGCAGCCTGCAACTGGAGACAACAGAAAACTTAGTCCCAGGCTGCAAAGATATTCTTCACTGTATTCCTTAATTACCCAGAATGGAAAGAAAAAAAACATGGACAGACATCAAAATCAGATGTGTTTTTCAGAGCTCCAGAAAAAATCAGGCTGTAGCTGCTGAGTTCCTGGAGGCTTTTTTCTGTTACCTAAATACAGCTTATGTCTCGCTGAAGTTAGTCAATGTTGTAGTAAATGGCCATGTAGAGTTTGTTAGTGTAGACAGACTTCTGGCTTGACACAGAAGATACCCACTGATGGCTCCCACCATGTGTAGTAAGACATTCTGTGAATTATGAATGGAAGAGAAGAGCCAATAGGTACAGCTGGAGTTTTAATTCCATTTTAAACAGTCATCTGACAGCATCATCTTCTAGAATATCTTAAGGGTGCATTAAGGATGAGAATGGCCCTGAGAATGTTATCCTCTTGTTTGTCCTCAGCAGTGTTTGAAGGTGCCAGTTACATATCTTTCATAACGATTTTTAAGAATCAAACTGGGCAAATAAGGAAAACTTCAGCAACTGTTTGTTTTAACGTTTAAATGAGTTTGGTCCAGCTATATCCATCCTCTCATCTGTTAGCTCTCTGCAAACACTTTAACAATTGAATTTTACAGCCAGGAATGTTTGTAGAGAGCTAATTTCAAAGTGGTGTCCATATTTGCAAATACACACTTTTAGGTTTGTTTATACATGTGTCTGTTGTGGAAATATTTGCATATTCATCCAAATAAAGAGATGGGAAAATAGTGTGCAACTTGTCTGTCCAGACAAAACTAATGAACCTGAGGCTCAATGTTAGTAAAGGAATTAAATATCATGTAGAGGTCTCTGATGAATAAGAATGCATATGGATCATTTTAAGCATGTTAAGTGGGGTTTGCTGGGATGAGTCACTCAGCAGGTGGAGGTTGTCTGTTCTCTCCAGTCGAATGCCTGGAGCACTCAGGACGTTTAAGTCTGTTGTTAGTTGTTCTGCAAGCAGTGAGGCTGAATATTGGGCAAAGAGTTGATTGTGAATTATTCCCCTAACGCTTCTTAAAAATGAATAATTCTAACATATAAAGGAGAAGAGAGAGAATGACTAATAAATTGAATGAAATGGATTGTCAATATTTATTTACATGAGAAATTGAACATGGAAATGTGCCAAAATCTCTGAAAATGCTAATATTGTTGCACTGCAAAACAGAACCATCCATAAAACTCCATATATAATGAGCAAAATGCATCCATCGTTCTGATTAATAGTGATGAGAAAGAGAACTATGAAAGTCAATGGCTGAACTCCAAGAGTCAAACTTGGGCCGTGGGACCAAAACACATAACACTTTGCAGTTTGATTTTCCTCTTGCTTACTTTTGTGAAATAATCAAGAAATTCTGATGAAAACAAGAGAGAAATACTGGGGAAAGGGTTATTGCTTAATTTACTGTCGGACAAATACTTTGAAAAATGTTATAGAATTTAAAAGGTTGAAAAAGATTACACAAATTAATGAAATGTGAGCATAGTATTATTTGTTAAGCACAAAAGCCTAGTTCATAAAATCATAGAATCGTAGGGGTTGGAAGGGACTTTTAGAGATCATCTGATCCAACCCCCCTGCAGAAGCAGGTCCACCTAGATCAAGTCACATAAGAATGTGTCCAGGTGGGTCTTGAAATCTAGTTGCCAGAATTAGAAAGTTTGTGGACTTCTAATTGCCAGAAGGAGAAATTAGTGCAAGGTGAAGAATATTTATCTTCCGTTTTCTTACTTTCTTTTTGTCACCATTTACTAGTGGTATTGTGGAGAATCAATTATACAGCTTGAGGAAACTCACCTCTCATCCCATGTTTGTAAATAATTTACATACTTCCGTTACACTAAAAGAACAACATTATTCATTTGAATGACTTGTTGAGTCAAAAAAATCATCAATTAAGGGATTTTTTTACACAGACAGTGAATGCCAAAGATGCTTAAATATTTCTTCTCCTTTTTTTTGGCAGGACATATTTCCGCTAAGGAATTCTGTTTTAGAGAAATTTTACATTAGTATACAATTGTGTTGATCTTTATTAGATTTTTCTGGAGAAAAATACAGAAATTAAGCATTTTGAATGTCAAAATATTTCATTTTGATTTGATACAAACAATTAGATTTTGGGGAATTTGAAATGACGTTTCCTTTGCCAAATATATTGTATACACTAAAATGAAATAAAAATCCAAGTGACAGTTTCATTGTTATTGCAATAGAACATTTTGGTAGCCCCACAACAATTTTTTTCCTGCAATTTCAAGGAAATTTCTAAAGTTCTCTTTTCCCTCAGATTATACTTGAAGCGAAGAGTTTATTCTAAGAAGGGAGCACTTTGAACATGTCATAGGGTTGTTAAATCCATGACCTGTTTCTGGTCTACAGGATGGGAGTCTCTGCTCTGAATGTATTACTGCACTAGACAAGAGTCACAGCTTGAGTATTTGATTCTACATCTATTGTGGCAGAGCAGAGCACGCCAGCCAATTAAATTTGTTATTTTATCATTTGACGAAACCAGAAGTTAAAGAGAATTAAATCAAAATGACCTTATTTTAAAATTGAAATTAATTTTGCAAATAACTTGGGATCTTCATTTACTCAGTGCTGGTTTGATATACGTAAATGATGGGTATTTATACACATATCTCAGCTAGAAACTGGAAAAGAACAAAAAACACTTTCCTTGTAAGCCACACAGAATTATAAAGCTCTTAAACATTGATGTAATGTCCATTTTGGATAGCTATGGTAACACCTAAATCTGAATGCTGATCCTCAACAATGTACCTGGGAATATCCTGATTGCAGAAGACAGGGATGAATTAAGCACACAAGGAACCCTTTCCAGTTCTCTCTGTCTGCCTTATTTGCCCTTAAATCGCTTGATATTTGCCTCCAAAGTCAAAATTTCAGACTAGCCAGCAATAATTGCAAAAAACTTCTGGAGTTCAAACTGTGTGGAAGCATATGGATGTGTGCATGTGAAGAGATGACAGGATGTTGTACAGAATTCACCAGATTCAGCAATCTCTGTTCTTAACCATGTCTAATTTGAAACATTTCATTCATCTTTGATCTTAATAGCTTTTTGAAAGTGGCAGCCCAGTGCCTACTGTCAGAGCATGGGCTTTAGAGTCCAGGATTGAGTAGGATAAATCTATGTCTCAGCTGCCTTTGATTTTTAATATCTCTGGCTTAACAGCAGTACTCCCATCCACCCACTTCCTTGTTCTGCCTCAGCCCTGGTGACACTCCTGAATCTCAGCAACTTAAGAAGAATGGAAGTTGCAAAGAAGAAGACATGGAGAATGTGTATTTTTAATTTAAAAAAAAAATCTTCATAAGCATTTAAAATCCTCACTTAAAAAAAAAAAAGTCCCAGAGCTATAAATCTAAGATCTGTGTAGTCAGGGAAATGCAAAATCTCAAACATTAAAATATTCTCTTCCCATTTTCCTCTTTCTAATAATAGTCAAATGTGCTCAAAACTCCAGGGATGTCCATCTGTAAAAAGAATTATGCAGCCTCCCTGTGGAAACATTATTTTGAAAATTTGGATTCAACTGCTCATCTATTTTCTTCTACATCATTACAAGTAACTCAGCTGGATTCAACACTGTGTAGCAACTGATGGGATGTGCCTGATTGCAGTGTCCTCCATGTGGGACTGGAAGTCTAGGTTCAGCTCACCCACCCGTAGAGAGTCTTTTTTCTTGCTGCAAGATACATCAAGAGTTATTTGAAAAACAAACACAAAACATCAACAACAACCATCAAATCCCTCTGAAATCAGACACTTTGATCTGAATGCCTAGTCTGTTAAGAAGATGATCTCCGAGAACAAAAGGCACAAAAGAAATCTTTATGGAATGAAATGCTTGTTTTCCTAAAAATGACAAAGGGGGGGAAGGTTGATCTCTTGCTCCCTTGGAGCAAAACATTCACCTTTTTCTGAGTAACTTATAATCTGCATATTCAAATGATAAACTTCAGTGGGATTTAGTCTATCCTCAGATGTCTAGATGTCACCCTAGTATGTCCTCCTTATTTCACCAAGTAAGTACACTTAAGCTGTTGTTTATCACATCATCTTGTCAATATTTTTAATATTTTTGATGGGCAGTGTTACAGTTATCATTCCAAATTATCATGCTGCCTTTAAAAGTGGGAAACTTCATTTCATGAATTTCTTGGGAGAAGACAATATCAGAATGTGAAGCTGGTGGTAAAGTCTTCTGAGAAATGGAAAAAATAAAATTATTCTTAAAGGTAAGGAGGCTGATTATTTTTCTAAGTTTAATGTTATTTTACCCAAGCAGTGGCATGATGAGTGAGGAACGTGTTGCTTCAATCCCTGCTCTTTTCATTTCAAACTCCTTACTTAGTACTTATGGCAGGAATAAAGATTGGTGCTCTGAATGGATCTTAGTTGTAGCACCTACTAATATTCAGTCTTTACTACATAAAATGAATACCTAGGAGCATGGAGTACAGGAGTAGGAATGCACTTCACAAAATACACATAGGTGCCTTAAACCAGGCTAAAAAGAGAAGTTGCTGACAGCGACAGAAAATATAATAGAATCCAGTTTGATATACCACCTTTTCAAATTCCAGGTATCCCAAAGAGCTTTACAAAGTAATAAGTTAGGAAAAGGTAGCAGAAGCATAGTGATTCCATAAATAAATATTGTAGCTATTATTTAGTTTAGCAGTAACTCATGCTACTAAGATATTAAAAACTAGATTTAGCTTGGTTTTCCACCAGCCAACATCCAGGCCTGAGGTCTCACAGGGAGAATTTCAAGCCACAAAAGACAGACATATTGAATAAAGAAGTCACATTTTTAAAAAAAGAATATGATCCAAAGAATTACTGAAGTTGGTGAAAGAATGTCTCATGTTTTCATATTTGAACCAACCCATGGTTTTGAGAAACAATTAAGATTTCTGAGGATAATTGGAAATGAAAGATTATGTGTGCCTATGAGCAGACAGCACCAACGGAAGCAGTTACCTCATGGTCCTTAAGGGACCCCTTATTTCAAGAGGTAATGGAGACAATGTTAGCTTTCATGTCCATGAATAATAATTCTAAATTTAGTCTTGACTGTGTGAAGGTTTGTGGAGTTAAAAAGTTTCTTGTCAAATCTCTCATGAAAATGATAGGCATATGGGGGAAATGAGGATCAAGCTTGTTAAGTGCCTTCTGCATAAACCATGGTAGAGCTGTGATGGAGAGTCCATGCCTCTATGACATGACACATAAACATGGGTCTTGCTTTCATGTACTGGAACAAAGACAATCAAACGATGTTCTGCCAGTTCTGGGAGGAAGAGATACATAAGATACTGTCATCATTAGGTTCAAGCCATTCACAGCTCACCTGTCTGCAAACCTTTTGTGTGTGAAGAAAAGGCTGGGGCCAGAGGTTTCTATGAGCAATCATGTGTCTTAAATTGGGCAAGTCTGCAATGCAGCCTTGCATGGAGCACAGGCCAGGCCAGGCTGCTCTCTGTGGATTGGGGGAGGATTTAGCCAGGGTCAACTGAGTGTACTGGTAGGACTCTTGGAAAGTTTCACTAACAGAAGTAGCAGTGATGGTGGTTGTGATGCTGAGTTGGAGAGCTGGGGACAATAATAGCAGCTGTCCTGAAGCAATGGGAAGAGGAAGAAGAGAAGAGCAAAGGAAACGGGGAGGTGAGAGTGATTACCACTATTTCTTTGTTACATCTAAGGGACTAAAACTAAAACGCATCTCAGTCATTAGAGTTTCAGAATACCAGCCTTTCTGCTCAATCCTGCTGCAACATTGAAGTGGGCCTTCAAGTGACTCATTTAGGTGGTTTGGGGATTTGAGAATTTGGAAATCCTGGGATTTTCCGAGGCAGCAGAAGACTCCCAGGGCCCCATCATTCACCTCCTCTCTCTAATTATCTCCTCTGTCAGCTTATCTTCCTCTGTTTTCCAAATTCCTTCCACAATCAAAAGATCACTGGCCAGCTAGAAGCATCATGGAAGAGGTGTGTTTGTCCCCTTCATATATGTAAAATTAATATATATGTTTTAAAATTAAATTGTTGCTCAGCAATGTGACAAGGGAGCTTAGGCACAGAGGTTAGAAACAAATTGGGGCTACCTGCTGCCTTTTCCAGTCTGCTGCAATAAAGAGCTGGAACCCATTACCCAGCCAGCATTCCTACAACATCTCACATTCCCACACAGATTAATTTTAGGTTGGTCGGCTCATTGCTTTTACACCTTGTGTGCAGGTGTAAAACTTATCTACAGTGTTTAAACTTAAACAATCTGTATTGCCAGTTTCTGAAATTATGCTGGTAGGCATGAAGGATTGTCAACAAACAGGCACATTTCTTTTCTTTCCAATTCAAACACATCATCGTTCTTGGTTCCGTCCTCTTAACCCTTAGACATTATTTTTACTCAAATGGCAGGCTGCCAATATTGTGTGGGGGTTTGATTCCTATTTCAGACTCTAGAAGGGAATTCCTGAGATGCTGGAGACGAGGATGAATAAAAAAAACACAGGTGCAGGATGGAGTATATTGAGTTGGCTGAAGGATGATTCTATTTCTTCACAAATTTGGAGGTTTTGTTTAGCTCTAGAATAAATACCAAAGACCTTTTGAAGGTAAAAGCCAAACTGAATGTAGCCTGTGAGGGTGTGTTCTAACTGGAGGACATGTGCTGGCTGTCACCTGGAAAAAAGGATGTGTCAAACCAGACAGCTCTAAATCAGCAACTACCACTTCTGTAATTGCAGGCTTGAGCCTGAACCACACTGTTTTTTTAATATATACTTTGAAACCAAACTTTTCCCTTTGGGGAAAGGAATTGATTGCAAGCCAACTGTAGCACCAGGGAAGCATGGCCAGCTGGTCCATTGCTGCCTCGTGGCACTAAAGTGTCCCAGGCTTAAGAATAAAATGTGGCTGTGTCCTGAAAGCTGGGCATATCTAGAAGTACTTTACTTTTTACTAGATTACAGTTGACAACTGCACTATTTGGAGGCTCTTGTCCATTTTTCTTTTTTTCCTGTCTGGATTGATATCAACTTAAAGCCCCAAAGAAGCATGTGTCACAGCTTTGAGAAAATAGTTCATTTTCTCTTGTGCTCTGCCCTGTACTTACTCTCACAGATTTCAAAATTGTTAAAAAGCAAAGAACATTCAAGTCACAGTCTCATCATGATGGAGCAGGGCATCAACAAAGCAAAAATAAATAATTACTTCCTCTTGCTTTGTTCAGCTGCAAGGCAGATTGTGAATTCTTTCCTGGGGATGTTTCATAGCAGAGTCATCTGTAAACTGCCTAAAATGCAAATCCCAGCTGCACCCTTGTCTGTGTCTTCTTGTGGGGCCAGGCCCAGCTGTAAGTGTTGCAAGATAAGGAGCATGCAGGTCTATTCACACTGCTGTCACAGCAGCTTACTTCAGCAATATCTAAGTTAGTTTTCAACTAACTGGTCTGGGATTTAGTAGGAGAGAGCAATTAGAACAGGATGGAGTTTAGTAGAGTAAATGATCCTTCTCTACTGCTGTGACCTGATGTTACTGCTACCCAAACTATTAAAAACCCAGCAACCCCTAGGACTCCTCCAGGCCTTTGCAGACACCTACAGTACATCTGTTGCTTAAATTTAGGAATGCCTACAACTAAAAGAACTCTGGTTCCCAAATAGACAGCATGGACAAACAGAGCACCTCTCCAGCTTGCTGTGCACAAATGAGGGCAAAGGACTTTATTTTTTTAACAAGTTTTCCATCATCTTTCCTTCCCATCTCCTGTTGCTGTTCCTACTGATGCCTGTGATTATTAACCATGAAAATGGCACCCATTTGTCTCCTTCCCCACAGTGCCCAGAAGTTTATTTGGAGTCTGGCCAACAGGAATAACAATTCAAGGAACATCCAGCACTGCCTTGACTGTGCATTCACAAGTGCATGTTAACACAATTACAAGCCCAAATGAAGCTCTTTTCATAAAGAGCTTCATCCCTGCATTCCTAAATCAGCAATCCAGTAAATTTGGATACATTTGGATAAAATCTTAATGGGAAGATACAACTTTCCTTCTTTTATTCTGTTTCTTCAACTGTGTGTGTGATGTTAAATGACTTTAAACAGCCTTTTAGCCACCCACAGAGAGAAACTAGGTTTACAAATTTTCTCATTGCATAGTTTTGCTACGTGTGCTCCCCAGAGTATTGGTATTTTGTGTGTTTTCCTACTTAGAGAAATGGATGGATCCAATTTGCAATCTCAACAAAACTGAATAGAAGTCAATTCCCCCCTTGCCCCCAGTTTTTACAATCTGGTTTGGTAGAGATAAAAGGAAAAAATTAAAAAATCAATGAAAGCCAGAAGATACAATGTACAGAACACAAATGCCAGAGGAGTCCTTTTATTGCAAGAGTAAACCCAGAAAGGGGATTTATTTCTTATGAGCAAAGGAAAATAACTGAGAATGACAAGGGTGATGAAAGTCTGTGCAACATGACTCTAAGGAAAGACTGGATGAGCTGGGGATTTTAGCCTAAAAAGGAGGAGACAGAGAGGCACGTCATAACAGTAGCTGTCATTTAAAGAGGTAGAGAGCAGTCCCCTCACAGTACTCATGCTAAATATAACGGGAAATGATGGTCTTACACTGTAGCAAGAAGTATTTAAGACAGAGATTAGGAGAAAAAGGACTGCAGAGGTGAAGATAACAATGGCAGAAACAAAGGAGGAGGCAAGGAAACCCCACTACAGCCACAATGGACACACATTTCCACACATTTTCACACATTTACCAGATACAAGAGCAATCCCATATTGGGGTGGGGGAAGTTACTAACATCACCCTCCTGCTTTGGTAGGAATCTCTCACTGAAGTGGTTTATTTTTTGTCTCCTTGTGGAAAGGAAGCACATGGGAGCCTGTTTCTGTTCAGTAGATGCAGTTTCACTCTCCCTCACAAATGTCTTCCTATGCAAGCCTTCCTTTCTCTGCCTCTGCCCCCTACACTTTCTGTCTCTGCCATTCGTCATCCAGAGTTAAAAATTCAAGAGTTGGTTTTGATTGTCTTATTACCATGGTGACCAGGATGACTGTCATGCCCATCTGCGCATGGCAAGATGATGCAAACCTTTACTTCAGCACAAACCAGGAGAATTGTTATCTGTGTTTTTCTCCTAGTAATTTAGTTCCACCTCTATGGAGGAGCTGGTGCTGCTGCACATGCACTTATCTATTAAACACCAGTTTTTTAGAGAGTGTCAGAGTGCCAGGATCTGCATGAGTGTCTTTTGTTTACCAGATGGAGAGCAAGATTTCAGTTTCAAATAACATTCCCTAAAAGTCCAAACAGGGCCAAACCCAGAGGATGAAAATGTCTTTGCATTTAAGGTCCTGAAAAGGAGAATAGCTTGCCATGCAAAGAAACATATAAATGCAAGTAGGGCTAAGGCTATGAGTTTTGTTAAAGTACTGCAGAAATCAAAAAAGATAACTGAAAAAAAGGAGGATTAGAGAAATACTAAAGAAACCATAATCAGGATTGGCATAAGATCTGAAAGATGGGTGAGACTGGGGAAATAGACTCCAAGCAGAGCTTAGAGAAAAAGGTTTAAAATCTGGCTATCTGCAGTTCATTATTGTCCCATGTCCAAATGAAAGACTAATTTAAGTCTTACTTAAATATGCCTTGAGTAATTTCTGTGCATTTAAATCTAATTAATCTTCCTTAAATCTTTTTGTCACTTCCTTTGAAAGGAAGATGAGTTTAATTAAAGGAATTGTCAACTTTATTTTAGTGTTAAGAATCTTTTTGTGGTAATTTTGAAAGGTTTGGTTATTATTGCAGTCTAAGATCTAGCAGATTAAATGTTTCTGTATCTTAAGGATATGTCGGTCCACCACTTGGAATACTTTCATTATGCTTAACTACAACATTTGGACTGACTTCAAGGCTTTGTTATGATAAGAAATGCTAAGACTTTAATTATAGCTGCATTCAGCAAACATCTTTCATTTAACACATGCTATTTTTTTTAGTCCTCTGGACCAAGTCATGGAGTATAGACACTTAATTCAGACAGTTTTGACTTGGATAACCTGAGCCTTTTCTCTAAAGAACCAGGATAGCTGTGTTTAAGCTCATGTGTATAGGGGTGCACACAGGAGCTTTTCTGGTATTACACTATGGAGATTTATGCTGCTTATGTCATAAGCAAATTCATCCAACTATCAGGCTGTGGAAATGACTTAGTAGATGAGAGTAGCCTTACAGGTATGAAATTATCCATCCCCAAACAGGGACACAGAGCCTCACAGGGAAGCACAGCACTGCACTGCATCTGCCACTAGTTTTGATGCTGTGGAAGGTGCTGAGGTCTGAGTCTTCAACCCCTCTCACCCCTCACATCAGAAAACCTATTAGATTTATGTATAGGTTTGAAACTGTGGGTTCACTAGGGCAAACTGAAAAGCTGTTGGCTCTGTTGCAGTGTTTGCAGGCTTGTCATGCCATGCAGACCTGAAAGGACAAAAGTGCATTACCACAGAGGAGGAGATATATATTTTCATGGCCATGTAGATGCCAGTCTAAGTGAGATGCAGTTGGAAAAAAAGAAAACTCAGTTTTACAGCAGCAGCTTTTTTTATCCAGCTACAAGGGAGAATCAGGAGAGGGAAGCTAAGCAGTCTCAGACAGAAACATGGAGATTTGTGCAAAAGGCACAAATGAAAACTATTTGAGGTTACTGACCATCTGATCAGAAATTTACTCCCACTAACTGCCTTCAAAGCCTTGGATGTGCTTATGCCAACAGTCCAAGGTCCTTCATGTCCTGCTCCCAGTGGAAATGGGGGATAAATCCCCAGCTCCTCAGAGCTGCCCCTTCCTTTCTTGTGGATTCATTTCTGCCTCCATCAGCTGGAAACATTTGTCATTTCCATCTTTAGCCCAGCAAATTCCAATTCACTCTTGTTTACTTTTGATTGCTTTGTTCTTAATGTAGCATACAAGATTTTGTGTGCTTCTGTTTCATCAATGTAATTCTTTTGTTGCTATGGCAATCAGCTTCAATTTTCTTTCATTCTGGCAATTGTATTTTTATAGTCTCCTGCTCTCAAAGAGATAAGCTGCCTTGTATATCACACAGACACTGTTGCCTCTATATAGACACAGCCAACCTTTACTTTAAGACTTCGTTGCTGTTATTTGCAACAGTAGTTTACTGTTGCTGATGTAATTTTTATTCCTTTCTATGAGCTATGCTTCAAATAAGCTGTTTGCTCAAATTTACTCATCTGTGCTACTGCTGAGGAAATGCAGCAGTGTAAGAGGAACACTCCTCTGGCATTTGGTGGCTGCGGAGAGCACACATTCAAGCCCTGGGCTTGACAAGAGAGATAAGCACAATGCTTTCAGCAGAGCAAGACTCACTCCAAATTACAGCAGTCTTTAATACCCTGAGAAAAACAGCAGAAAAAAATGTTGAGGAGAATAATTACTCATCTTTACCAACTGAATTTTTAAAAATATCACAGGAAAAGACTTATGGGCACTCCATCACCTTGGGTCACAGTAACAAGGTCTCCAATGAGGAAACAGCAGTAACCATAAAAGGTCCAGTATGTCACATTGTTTTAAAATACTCTCAGAGATTTTGTGCAAGATTGGGTCTTCTCTTTATAAACACTTGTACCGTGACTGCTTTCTGTCCTAGGGAGAAAGTGAAGAATATGAACACAGACAGATTAAAAGCCATGCCAAGGTCACACAGGGAAAAAGAGATCTCCCAAGTCCCAACTGTCCTGAGTCAAATACACAAATGGCTAATCAGCACATTTTTGCAACCTGCTGATGCATCTGAAAATCTGTGTCTATTTTTTTTCTCCCCTTAGAAAGCTCGTGCCATTCATTGTTAAGCTCTGGAAATGCTCCATACTAAAGTTATCAAGTCTGTCATCTCTTCAGCATGGTAAAAGCAGCCTCCTCACTATCCTCTCCACCAGGCAGAGGGTGGAATAGGAGACAGAGTTAACGAGAAGTCATTCTGCCAATATGCCAAACTACGTATTACATTTGTTAGGCCATATGGCTTTCTGATCGTCCCTAATGAACGTTAGGTAGCACTTAAAATTGGATAGCATATTAAGGATCAGAATCTGAGAAATCACACCCACTTGTGTCTGCAGCTTTCCTGTGGCACACCAAGGCTCTTCCCCGCTGACAGCCATGACTCCTACACGCACACAAACCACTGAAAATTTTATGGCATGACAAAGTGGACATGGAAATCAGCATTGGTCCCATTCCCAGCAATTTAGAGTGACAGGGATTTATTATTTGATAAACCACAATCATATTATACCAGAAGATGGCTGTTTATTGGAGTGAGATCTGTTTTAAATGACACAGAAGCAATTTTTTTTTCCCTATAAAAAAAATCTTGCAAGCCAAATGCCGGGGGGGGGGGGGGGGGGAGGGGGGGGGGAGGTGGGTGGTGGGGGAGTGGGGGGGGGGGGGGCAGAAAAGCTTGCAGTCCCTGGGGAAGTGATTTGCCTCAAACAATTAGGCTCCCTAGGACTGCCAGTCAGAAGCAGTTAGCACATGAGCAGTACTACTGTGTGTGTCTGCTCCAGAAGAATGTTCCCCACTGCTTTGGGAGAGAAGGGGCTGCACCAGATGGCAATTAATTAGAAATGGAGTGCTGAGAAGCTGATTGAAGATCTGATGAGTGGATAATATTTTATTGATTTGACTGATTTAATTTTTTTAAATACCTCTTTGTGCTTTGCAAAGTAGCTGCATTCCTCAGCACCCAGGGACAGTGGAGGTGTGTGTTTCTTAGACTAGATCTGAAATAACTGACAGCTAATAGTCCAGAGAACTGGACAATTTCAGACTGTGAATTTCAGACTCCACTCTACAAGCCAATACCTCTAGAGCACAAACGGATTTATACAGTTGCTGATATGTTCCAGAATCAGGAATAGACTTTCTACACTGAGCATACAAACATGTTCAGAGTTCCATTGTTGAAGGTCCTATTTATTAGGAGTATTTAGAGAAATTTTTGTTTGAGAACCCTCATCCTGTAGAGCTTTGGGTTAGGCAATTCTAGAATCTGAAGGACTTTCTATGTGCATAACCAGTGGCAGCAATTTAGATGCCAAAGGAGTTTAAGTACTTCTGGATACTGAATGGCCCCTGAATACATTCCAAAAGGCAATGAAGAATCAGAACTCCCTGGCCATGAACACATGTGATGTAGTGATACAACCTACAGTGACTAGAGTTATTGGGAAAGGCTGCTTTTGTTCCTTTTCAGGAAATCCACATCCATCACTATCTTTAATTTTCTTCACTTGGAATTGAGCGAGTGAGTGACCACCATTTCAGTAATGTCCGTTCATTTTAGTGGTTTAATCACAAGTAGCTGAACTTCCATCTGTTCAAGCAAGACAACAACGGAAGTCTGAGATGTAAACTCCCTTCCTATTCCTCCCCCCCAAAATGATTCCTACAAGTGGATCAGTGCTTCAGAAAAGGAAACATTTCTCTTCATTAGTATTTATTTTCAGCTTAATGCAAATTCATGAAAAAGAATGGAAAGACTCACCAACCTGTACATCATGCCTGTCTGATGAAATATTAACTCATTGCTCTCAGAATGCTCTCAGGTAAGCCTCATTGCTCATGGGATAATGTTTGTGCCTTAGTTCAACCTAGCACCAGCTTCTGAATATGGTAGAAGCTTTAAAGACTATTTTTGAATCTTGTTGGAAAGATTGCTTTATTTCTCTTTTCTTCATTATTCCCTTCCCAGATAGGAAATTACAGGTTTGGAACACTTTTTTCTTCCCTGACAAACAAAGTTATTGATGAAGAAATAATATTCACAAAAGTCAGAGTGGAAAAATAATTTTCAAAACCCCTTGATGTGTTCCAACACCCCAAAACTTTTCACCTACACCTCTCCATTGTACTGAAAATGAGCAGGGTAAATTTGAAGTTTCACTCGCTGCTGCACAATTGTATTACCTCGACTTTGGTTCCAAGTGCAAATACTGTCATTTCTCTTTTATGATTTAGTGCTTTGCTCTGCTTTTTTTTTTTTTTTTTCCCTTAAGGTGGTTTAGGAGGCTTTTGTAGTGATAATTACTCAATGTCACGTTAAGCTTTCATCCAGTCACATTTGTAACATTTTAAGCTTGGTTCATCCTCCTAGTTATTGCACTACATTGATCTGTGCAAGCCAAGTACATTGCTTCGGTATTTTTGTCTCTCAATTCCCTGTAGAAAAGCTTCACATTTTAAAACCATTTCCTTTGGCCTCAGGGAAGTAATGGATTTATAATAGTCAGAATACAAATGCACACCATCATTTAATAATTGTATAACTGTAAGCACAACTCATGCAGGCTGTGGATGTAGCCACCTGCAATAGGTAGAATAAGGTGGGAGTGGCAACCGCAGACAGCTCATGCAGCAAACACCGACCACAAATTGTTGTCTTGTCAGATGGACACTGGTCTGTTCTGCAGGTCTTTGCTACACGAAACTGTTCTTATCTCCATTTTTAAAGCAAAACAACCATTAACCACAGAACTCCACATTGATCATACACACAATCTTAAGAGCCCCTGAACTGAGGCTGTGATGGGTCCCTTTCTCCTTCCATGTTTCCTCTGTGGATGCAAACAACTTGGCTGAAGTTCTTCACTCTGATGCTGTCTCTCCCTGCTGCTTTCACTGTTTGCATCCTTCCTAAGCACCTCTTTGTATTTAATGAAGGCATCTAAATCAAGAAGCAAGTCAGCTAAGGACACTACATGCTCTGGTGATATCCTCTTCACCTCCTGGTGAAGACAGGCAGACTAGGGCAATTAGGCTCCCTCCTTTGCTATCTCAGTAACTGTTTAAAATGAAGTGCATAATGATTTCAGAGAGATGGCACACTCAAAATCTGTGTCAGTGCTCAGCACCTTACTGAGCTACAGTCTAAAAGAGGATCACTGCACTGAATGTGCTCACAAGCAGTAACCACGTCAATAATCACCAAGGGAGTCCACCGGAAATTGCGAGCAAAACTAGACCATTCAAGCAAGACAAACTCCCTGTCCTGCATTGGCTAAGACATAAATTTAGAAGAGTTTCAAGTGTAAAGACCAGAAGAGATCTCCCAAAGTGAATGGGTAGATAACTGTCAAAAAGTCCCATTGAAAAATTCATAAACTTGAATTTTGAATTAAAGAATTGCAATTTTTCTTTGCAACATTTTCTAGCTCTGTCTGCTTTCTTCAATCCATTTTTTGGCTTTTTCTGAGCATAACAGGCAAATCTCCAAACTGAATGTTTCTTCATTCAAATTTCCTTGGAGCAAAAGAATCGTGAGACTCTTTCTTGACAAGACATCCGGCTCCTTCAGTGGTATCAATTCTTCTGTATGTCTTGGTTTGAGATCCAACTGAAATATGT
Organism: Urocolius indicus; assembly: GCA_013401255.1. Taxonomy (NCBI): domain Eukaryota; kingdom Metazoa; phylum Chordata; class Aves; order Coliiformes; family Coliidae; genus Urocolius; species Urocolius indicus. Next base: position 476,365 of record WBNH01004020.1, read on the forward strand.
TAAGTGTAATAGCACTGAACTTGAAGGATTAGCTCTCAGTTGGCAGCGAAGCATTATGTTCCTTAGATAATTCATTCATAACATCAGTACGTCTGAAACAAGAACAGAGAGAAGCATAATTACTTATGGCAATATTTGGTTGAAATGAGACTCATTTGTGCTATACATTTTTTTTCTTTCTTTTTCAGTAGAACTTAACATTGTGGTAGAAGAAAGAAAGAGACAAGAAAATGAAAGAGAGAATAAAGGCTTTTTTGATATATGCTGATTGAAATATTTTCCAGAGAAAAGTAGTCAAAACTGCTTTTAAGTAATTCTTTAAAGAGCTGCAGCTGTATCAGATATCCTGTCTCTTAGAAATGACCGAGTTTTTTTATTGTTGTAGTTGTGGGTTTTTTTCCTGTTTCCTACTGAATTGAAATTTCTTCTAATTGCTTTAGCCATCCAGTCTTCAACTCTGCCAAAGTTTATATTAAAAATCAGGAGAGGAAGTGCTGCTCTGCTCCCTCAGGATTTGATGAAAATTTAGACAAACACACTCAGCAAAAAGCTTTAGATTGTTTTCTTGCTTCATCATTACAAGCTTTGTGACTCTTCCTCTGATTTTTGCCTAGATATAGCACTTCCTCCTCCAATGATGCACTGACATTAGAGAACTCTACGGAAGCAGAGAAACAATGATATGCTGTTGTGTGGGCGATGATAGCAGAAGGGATGGTTTTCAGATGAAAGAGACTAAAGGGCAAGGGATAAGTCACAGGAGAAGTGTGGTGATTACAGGGAGACACCCAGCCTGCCTCGCTTTCTTGGGCCTACACTTGCCTCAAAAAAGGAGGAAAATAGGGAAATTTGCTTCAGCAGTCAGATTTGCATAATTTGAAATGGAATTGCAAAGCAGGCCTCGGTGCAGCACTGTTTTTTGGTACTGACTTTGGTGGGTTTTCCTCCATGTACAGAAAAAAACTAAATCTCTGCTCTGCTGCTTTTCTGGACTGATTCTACATGAAACATTAACACTGACCAGACAGCCTATCGATCAGCAACTCATGTTGTGTTATTTTTTTACCTTTCCGTGACTATTTCACTATTTACTCCATCACATTTTGACACCTCCCCACCCATCCAAAACCAAAAAAAGACTAAGTTAATTATTTCCATATGTATAAACAGCTAATAGGAAACTTGCAAATATACCACCTATGCTGATGCCCACGTCTGGCATCTCTTCTTGCATGTCTGGATCCTGTCTCTCATGAGCAGGATTATTGTGAGAGTAGCTGAATTCAGGTTGACCAACTTTTGTCATCATGGGAAAGATTTGTTATGAGAGGTGACTGGAGATTCCTGAAGCCTCTGCCTAGTGTCTGGATTTGGAAGGAGCTTTAGCGCTTGGTGAATACTACAAAATGTCTCCCAGTACCCAACCCTTTCATCTAGCTCTGCATCAGTTGGTAGCTGGAAAGAGAAGATGGAGATTTTGCCATGGCAGCCGAAGTGGAGAAGGGATTCTGAGCAGCCAGAAGAGGGGATGCTATCTGTGCAAGTGCTGTGCTTCCTCATTCCTTAGCACTTATTTGCAGCTCCCTGGTATCCAATTATTATTGCCCTGGAACTTTTCCAAGAGCACTTTGCTGTGTGTGAAATTCAGCTAGACACATTCTGGATGGCACAGTCTCCTGGCTGGATGAATATCACTTGTCACATCAGGTCTCTGGCAGAAATTTTGAACTCCAAATTCTTGTTTCTAGCAAGTCCTGTGTAACTTTGGCTTGAGATTTTCTAATCCATCGAACTTTGCTGTAGGGCAGTTCATTTGCAAGAATACAGAAGAAAGTAAATTCAGAAGGAGAGAAAGTTATATTCATCTGATTTTAAAAAGCTTTAAAGTATTGGCTTAGAGTTTTCAGGAAGATTTAAGTGTGTCTTCAATGCTCTCCTGCATATGAACCATCTTGTTTCCAAAACTTATTCTTGAAACCATTAAAGTAGCATTTCCACAGCTCTAATTGCTCTTCATATTGCAAGGAAAATAAAGAGGGATGAGGGATTGGAAGCACTGGGACACGGAATTTTAGAGTGAGTATATAAATTAATTATATCATCCTGTACAATTAAAAATGTTATTTCTAAATAATAAATAAATACTAAATAATATATATTTTAAAAAAAAAAAGGTTAACAGCTGATTTCTGTAGGGAAGCCATTAATTAAACATCATGCAAAACAATTAAACTCTAAGAAACAGGATTTCTGATATAGTGGTCAACAATTAAAAATGGATGTGTTAGCTCCAGGGAAAAGCAGTAAGATGTCGTGCTTTCATGCTACAGGGAGCAAACTTGTCATGTGACTCCAGTGGAAAGTTCTGCAAAATATAAAGCAAATACACAGGACTGGCTGTCATAGTTTGACATGAAGCTGCTTCTGGTAAGATGGAAGGGGGTGTAACAATTGCTCATGTAAGAAGTTGCTCGAAATTCTCCCCAGCTCAGAGCCAGACCCACTTCTGAGGCTGAGCCAATTAGACACTTCCACGATCACTTTTTAAGGAGAAGCCAGAAGAGGAGAGTTCTTTCTGTTTCTTCCTTCTTCTGTCCCTTCTTTTCCGGCTGGTGGTGGTATGATTCGAACTCCAAGGTCAGTGAGGAAAGAGAGGAGGAGATATGCTGAAGCAGAGAACTGCCCCCCCCACACTCCTCCCCGCCCCGCATCCTGTGGAGAGGACTGATGAAGCAGTGATTTTTTTGCATTTCATTAAAGATCCCATGCCAGAGGCAATGACTACGCCCAGAGAAGGCTGTGTCCCACATGAGGGACCCTGTATCGACAGAAGCTGCAGCTGCTGGGAAGAACCCACACCAGAAAAGTTCGTTAAGGTCTGTGTCCCGGGGGTGGAACCTTGTATTGGAGCAGGGGAAGAATGCAAGAAGTTGTCCTCATCTGAGATGAGCAAAGCAGCAGAGCTCATCTGTGAGAGACTGACCACATCCCCCATTCCTTGCCCCCCTGAGCCATTGAGGGAGGAGGAGGTAGAGATATGAGGAGCAGTGATCAGGGCTCAGGAAGGAAGGAGGGATGGGGGAGGGAGATCTTACAGTGCTGGTTGTAGTTTTCTCATCATCCTACTCCCTTTTTGCTTTTATTCCATTCTGTTTCTTATACATAGTAGAATAAACTTTCCAACTTTCCTCTCTAAGTGAAGTAGTGGAGTCTGTTTTGCCCAGAACCGTAATTGGCAGCAAGCCCTCCCTGCCCTTGTCTCAATCCAAAAGAAGCTTGCTTATCTTTTTCCTCCCATTTCACTGGGGCCTTCCCCATCCTAAAAATGGTGGGGGTGAAAGAGAGGCACCAAATGAGAAACTGTCATGGTGCTTCATTGCTGGCTGGGCAAAACCATGACAGTGGCAGAGACTTAATCTGAGATGCTGCTACACAAAGATGCAGGCTGCAGTCGTTATTTCTAGAGGAGAGACACTACTGAGAGACACTCACTCCCAGCAGCAACCTTCTAAATTCTCCACCTGCACTTACTTGCAACTAGAATTCTTAACAACACGTGCATCTTTACAAGCAAATCCTGATTCAGGTCCACTAACTGACAGGTTTGTCTAGAAATCAGTTGCTGGGAGTGTAACCAAAATGCAGTTTCCTGTCAAAAAAAAAGTCCATAGACAAAGTCCATAGCTAGAATACTACAGTAAGGAGCAGGTTTAGATAAACACGTGTAAGAGTTGATATGCTTCCTTGCAGCCATCTCTGAGCAAAGTATATTAAATGCAGTACTATAAAGCTATTCTAACATGACTTTACAGCTTCTAAACTGAAGTTCATAGCCATATCTCTTTCTCAAAAAGATGCATTGGGACACCAGGCATATTAAAACAAACAAAATGCTATTGCTTAAATGTAAGCAAAATATCTTCTGATGTGATTATTAGTACTTTTATCACTTAATTTCTGCCGGAAGCACCCTGGAGAGATGTTCTGTTCATGAATTCACTTCAGTGCCGACAGCCCACCTGGATGTATTGTCCTCTGCCTGTACCTGAGCTTTGTGAAGAGACAGCATCTATTATTGGTTGCCTTCCCATGCCCGTTGCTTGGGGAATTGCCTGAATTGTTTACCATGGCCAACTTACATTTGAACAGATGGTAAATATCTTCATTCCTGCCAACAAGAGTCAAGAGATGCCACTAAAATACATTTATAACCAGAAAAAAAACCAACAACAACAACAAAAAAACCTAGTTGAGAATTTACCTAGGTCTGTTGCAGGTGAAATCTGTCAGCTAATGGGTAGTTTCAAAGTGCTTGTACCGAATGGTTCATTAGAAAACTTATCTCTTCCTTGGGTGGTGATAGGAAGAACCCCAGACGGGCACTTTTCCTCACTGATAAACAGGTTCTGGTTACATCCTGAAAGGAATTTTATGTGTTTTAGGTAGAAGTTGAAAAGAAACGCTGCATTTTCTATCTGTTTTATATCAGCAATGCACGCTATTACGGAAATCATTTTAGACTTGGCAGAGTTTTTCAGAGAGGCAATCAAGATATAAAACCTCACAATGATTTGGTTCACATAGCTATTTCTTTCAGCTCAGGCAACATAATTTCTTTTCCCTCGCTACTCTGTAGGGCTTCATGGTTATCAAATACAAGCCAGTGACTGAAAAATGGGTCATTGCTTTGCAACACATCCATTGGAGACACAAAGAAACTTTTCCAAAATCTTTCACATAGTCATTGCTTGTGGCTTGATTACGATGAGTCACAGATTTGTACAGAGCTGGCACCCCCAAGACATTAAACTTTCATATGAGACACTGTGAATAGTATACTCAAACACGTTTGTTCTCTACAGGATAATCTGAAACACTTCAGCTCTCATCTACTTTCAGTCCTCACTGCTGTATTGTTTCCACTTAGCTGGTTGTAAAACTGTTGTGGGGAACATGCCACCACCTCTTCTATCATTTCCTAGTGCTCATCTTTTCTTTCCCAGAGAGCAATGTAGGGTTGATATATGCAGCTTTCCAGCAGTGACCAATTCTTACATGTAGCATTGACACACCAGAACCATAGACAATATGAATAACGTGATATCACCTGAAGCCATAGCATCATAAAATCATAGAATGGTTGGAACGGACCTCCAGAGATAATCCTGTCCAACCTCCCTGCTCAAGTAGGTCTACCTGGATCAGGTCACATGAGAATGCATATAGGAGTGTTTTAAAGACCTCAAGAGAAGGAGACTCCACAACCTCCCTGGGAAGCCTGTGCCAGGGCTCCCTCACCTGAACAGTAAAATAGCTTTTCCTTATGTTTAAATGGCACCTTTTGTGTTCCAGCTTCATCCCATTATCCCTTGTCCTGTCACCAGATGTGACACAAAAAAGTGATGCTCCAAGCTCCTGACACTCACTATTTAGATATTTGTAAATATTAATGACAGATAGTCTTCTCTTCTCTAGACTAAACAGCCCCAGTTCTCACAGGCTTTCCTCATAAGGAAGATGCTCCAGTCCACTGATCATCTTGGTGTCCTTGCGCCAGACTCGCTCCAGAAGTTCCCTTTCCCTCTTGTACTCGGTAGCCCAAAACTGGACATGGTACTCCAGATGAGGCCTCACCAGAGCAGAGCAGAGGGGGAGGAGAACATGGCCACAATCTTCTTGATGCATCCCAGAATGTCATCTACTAGCTCCAGTAAGGATAGGGCTTCTCTGCTCTATCCTGTCCTCTTTTTTTTTTCTGTCCTCCTATCTGTCCTCTTTTCCATGGTCATAGCAGGACTCTGAAGATCATTTTAAAGACTGAATCTGGAAAGTGATTTCTTTTGCTTTGGGGTGAATATGTCATACTACATTCTCTTATTTTAACAAAGGGTAAAAAAAAAAATGAAAGTTCTCCGAGAGCTGGAGTTGAATCTATCTCAGATAGGCAAAATATAAAATAACAATGAAACTAAATTATTCAACTAATTCCTCCTGATGGGGTTTAGTGTGTGTGTGTGTGTGTGTGTGTGTGTATGTATGTGTGTGTGTGTCAGTCAACGGAGCTTTGCTCTCCCAGTTGGAATCTTAATCCCTTTTTCATCAGAACGTTGATTGCTGATATAAATATATAGATACAGATTGCATCTACAGGTTTGTAGATGTCAGGAGGTTGAGGCATCCCTTTTTTCTGTTGTATCTGGTGACAGGGCAAGGGGTAATGGAAAAAAGCTGAAACTCAAAAAGTTCCATTTAAACCTAAGGAAAACTATTTTGTTTATCATAGAATCACAGAATCTTAAAGGTTGGAAGGCACATTGAAAGATCATCCAGTCCAACCTCCTTGCCAGAGCAGGACCATCTAGAGTAGGTCACACAGGAATTCATCCAGGTGAGTTTTGAATGTCCCCAGAGAAGGAGACTCAACAACCCACCTGGGCAGCCTGTGCCAGTGCTGTGTGGGGCTGAGGAATCTATTTAGAATAAAGACTGCTGAGATAACAGTAAAGATTTTGTGAAAGGAACCTTGCCCTTGACATTATGATCTATGTCCCTCAAATGCTGTTGAAGATTTGTACCATGAGCTACAGTACAAGTCTGGTAGGGACAAACTGAAATCGATGAGTTCTACAGGACTTCTGTCTCCATTAAAAAGCTGATGAACTTTACTACATCCAGGCAAAAGAGCACTACAATTCCCATATTTTGTGTCAGTGAACAATTTGCCAAAATGTAGTAATGATATGGAAATAGCTCTTACATGTTCTTATTCTTGGATAAAGACAAAGCAACCTTTCCATCAGCCCAGATCCTCTAAGAAGGCTCAGATAGGTTCTAAATTTGTATTCCAATCTTGAATATTTCACGTACCAGCAGAGCCCATATTTCTTAACTCATTATGCTAAAGAAATTAATCACTCTACTGGAAGAATGTTTGAGTGGATTTTGAGCATGGACTGGTAGATTTTCATTCCAATTTTTAGGTGTAGATTTACTGTTTTGACAGGTAGTTGGCACTTTTGTTAGTCATTCGGTATCTTGTTTTCTCCTGAGTTGAACCTATCATCTCATGTACTCATGTGGTGACTAATTGTGAGAGCTTGGACAAATTTTCCATTGTCCAACTGTTCATTCATATCTCTTTGCTATACAGAGTAGGCACACTTCTTACTACACTAAGTAGAACTTAAGTCTGGGACAGGCACTGTGGTCATTAGTATTTTCAGTCCAAGCCTAAGCGGGATAAGGAAAATGAGATTCCCATGAGGCCACAACTTGGCCAAAAGTACCCTGTTGTCAAGTGGAGCTGTCTGGAACTGTTTGAACAGCCCACTCTCAAAGCTGTAATTTTAAAAAACTGAACCAGACCAATCCACCTCCAGAACAACCTCCTTTCCAGTTTTCTTTCAAAACAGGAAGTGATTCTGTAATTTAAATGAGATCAGAAAACTGCTGCCATGGTATCATGGGAATTTATAATGGGATTGTCTGCTCTGAAATGCACAATGAGCTTATACAGCACAGAGGAGTCTGATGCGTTTCAGATGGGGTAAGGAGCGGGAAGGTGTGTGTCTCTGGATGTGTGGATTTCAAGGGCATCAGTAAACCTTACAAAAATTTTAAAAATGGGTGACACAAGCAAGTAACACCTGGTGGGAAGTGAAATGTATGTGGTCTTCATGTTTGTTTCCCTTAATGCAGGCATTTGGAATCATATCAAAGCGAGTTCAGCAAACAGCACTTCTCTCAGCGACTGTGCGTGGTGCCCCTTACCAGACAAGCTGTGCTTTTCCCTCTGGCTCTTCTGAACACTTTCCAGTTCTCCCTTCATAGCTGTTTCCAAGCACAACTAGAGTTCCCTTGCCTACATAGCAGGAATGGGATGGAATAAAAAATACCTCAACCCTTCCTTGCAGCCAGACAAAATCTCAGAGGAGCACATCATGATTATGTTTAAACCTTCCAGAAAAAAAAACCCACAAAAAACAAAACCAAACCACAGCCTTTTCAATGCTTTCATCCTATCCCAAACACTAGTGCTCAAAGGCACATAATTTCTAATATTGACATCTACAAGGAGGCCAAAAAACTCCTTTTGGCCAATCTATTTCTCAGATGACCGAAAATCATTTCAGGTTTTATTAAGAAGCAGCTCAAAACATACAGAGCTTTTGCATGAAACAAATCTAAGCATTCAGTGCAGTGTTATATCATATTTACAGAATTGTCCATCATTTAATTGAATCATCATAGTTTTGGTAACTATATAGGTTCCAGATCAACAATGTATACGAAGCTGTTACGGAGAATGTCGGTATCCTCAGCATTGTGGTAGCAAAATCAGGTAAGCTTTATTTGTCCCTTGGTAAACTTGAGGTAGTTTTCAGGTCACACAGACAGGAGCTCAAATTCCTGGATGGTTTAAGTGAAAGGAATGAACTCTACCCTTAAAGTTTGCTCCACCCTTGCACTGTTACAGCAAGAAAACAATGGCATGGCGTGTGGCAGTAAGAAGTTAACATTGGAGAAACAGAGTAATCATCTGGATCCACTGGCACAATTGATAAAAGCAAAGATTTAGGCAGAACAGCTCTTCATCTACCTCCCTCTCCTCTTTTATCTGCTTTTATCCCACTGCAGGCATCTCAAATATTCAACTTGCATGACAGTTTGTGAGCATTTAAACTCATTACTCCAATGAATGACAATAACACTAAAAGAATAAGCCTTGTTCTCCCAGGACAAATATCTGATGCCCAAGTCTAAGACTAGGCTTTCAAAGTCAAAAAGTCCATGTGCTGATTGTAGCTTTAAATGTCACAATTACAGCTCCACATAAATTTCAAACTATTTGCTAAGTGTGGCTGAGTTTCTGTCTTCAGATATGTCTCCCAATTGCTAGGGTACCTTTACTATCAAAAGTTAGGAATGTTACGAATCTTTTACTTGCAACTCTTTTCTTCCCAGTAGTTTAAAAAGGACCATACATGGCTCATTCCTGAACTCAGCTGTCTTGATGTCTTTATGCTGTCTTTCCTCTTGCCTGACAAATAAATAAATACCTTCTTACACCTCCCAAAATACCTCCCAAAATAAATAAATTCATATATTGGTTATATGAATATTTTGCTGGATACAGATGATGTATGAACCTATTTCATACCCTTCTCAATCTCCACTACCTATGAGAGAGGTTAGAAGCTTTGAGAATAAAGATAAGATTAACAGAAGTGTTTAAAAAAACAGATTGAATGAGAAAGAGTTATTTTCTCTCACGTCCAGCAGTTCTGTGAGAGTTTCTTACCCCACATACAAAGAACACTTAGCTGGTCCTGACAGAAACTGCACCTGCATTTAAATCCATCTGCTTCTCTGCACGACTGTGTATAATGGATTTTTAGCAGCATTGTAACAATTTCCTTATGCGTTATTAGCCTGTGACTCAGACACATTTGGAGCCCTACCTTGCCTGCTTTGCTTTTGGTTTAAGCCTGCAACAGACTTCTGTAGCAGCCCTCACTTGTGCCAGATTAAATGAAAGCTGGCTCAACAGCAGCCCCCCACAAACACTGTGCCCACAAGGTGCCTGAAAGCACATGGCTAAAATCAATCTTGCAGTTTAATGCACAACTCTGGCTGTGGATGAGTCCCATCCTAGGTAGTCATGAAGTAAAAGCACTAGAAATAAACTTCCAAATGCCTGAAGGTCAACATCTTACCTACCAACTGTATACCCTCTAATCTGTATTTTTACCCTGTTCATGTTGGATTTCCTGACTTCCACCTCAGATATCATGAATTATATTGCAAATAATTGGATCAGCTAATCAAAATACCATTACTGGGAATAGTCAATGGATGCTCTTGTTTATCAGAAAGTAATAAAAGTAAGATGCGAGCTCTGCAGAGAGAGCCTTGGGAGTCCTGGTTGACAATAAACCAACCATGAGCCAGCAACTTGCCCTCATGGCCAAGAGGCCAATGGCATCCTGGGATGCATCAAGAAGAGTGTGGCCAGCAGGTCAAGGGAGGTTCTGCTCCCCTTCTACTCTGCCCTGGTGAGGCCACATCTGGAGTCCTGTGTCCAGTTCTGGACTCCTCAGCTCAAGAGGGACAGGGAACTTCTGGAGAGAGTCCAGCACAGGGACACTGAGATGATCAGTGGACTGGAGCATCTTCCTTATGAGGAAAGGCTGTGGGAACTGGGACTATTTAGTCTGGAAAAGAGAAGACTATCTCATTAATATTTACAAATATATTAATGGTGGTGTCAGGAGTATGGGAATCACTTTTTTCTGTTGTATCTGGTGACAGGACAAGGGATAATGAAATTAAGCTGGAACACAAAAGGTTCCATTTAAACTTAAGGAAAAGCTATTTTACTGTTCAGGTGAGGGAGCTCTGCCACAGGCTGCCCAGGGAGGATGTGGAGTCTCCTTCTCTAGAGGTCTTTAAAACCTCTCCTAGATGCCTTCCTGTGCAACCTGATCTAGGTGGACCTGCTTTGGCAGATAGGTTGGACTAGATTATCTCTAAAGGTCCTTTCCAATCCCTACCATCCTGTAATTCTGTGATCCTATCATCTGTACAATTAAAACCCAGAGTATTAAAAATTATTTTGTACTTTAAAAACACATATTCCCAAGGTGAGATCTCATTTGTTGTGTTGTAAACTACCTGAGTGACGTCAACACAGAAGAAACTATTGAGCTGTTTAAAGGTGCTTTCCATCACTGTAATTTCTCTTGAAGGTACATGTATTCTCAGAGCACTGGCTCATTCAAATTTTTAAATATACTTTAGAATCTTTTAATAAAATAGCTTTTTGTAAGTGCTTTGCAACACTGTTTCTGACAGGGGCACAAACAAGCAAAACAGAGAGTTGATGGAGTAGGAAACACTGGTCATAGTGTCAGTCATCCCTTCTCCTCCTTTAGTACTCCCTGCAGATTTTAAAGGTCATAAAGACATGGAACAATGCCTATGTCCTAAGAAAAATATGTAAGGAAGGTTAAAAAGGTTTGTTGACAATGAATGTGAGGAATTTTTCTCCCTTTGCTTCACAAAGCACTGAGATGCCTGGGTTACATGGGACTGAGTCCTTTTATGCTTAACATTTGCTGTGATTGGCTGAGCCACTGTATTAAACCAAAAAGAAAGTTCACCTCTAAGATATATATTTTTAGCAACTGCCCCATATGATACAAATTGCTGTCCAAAATATATTTTTGTGGCAAGGGGCTTTAAAGACATTTTCCTATGTTGAAAAAAACCTTCCAGTCCAAATGAAAGATAATATTCTCCAAGTGATGGGCAACACCATTCCTCTCATTTCCTGGGTAGAGGAAACATTTAAGTGACAGAAATGCCTTTTCCTTCTGTCTTATCCACACACATATTTACATTGTAATACTAGTTCTCATTTCTCTGCTGTTCATAGAGGAAATCTTATGGCATGCCAAATAAATACATTTTAAAGAGATGTTTTTTTAATGAAAAAAAAACCCTTTAGCCAAGTAGATTTGACCTAAGGGTCTCTATTTCCACAAATCTTAAAACAGAATACTACTATTTAACAGTGGGCTTGTGTATCTTTATAACAGCAAAGACAAGGCTCTGAGCAAATTTGTGATTGTACCTTAATCACGAAAAAAATCCCAATGTCAATAAAAAGATGAGGAAGATATAATACTGTCTTGCTGGTACTGCCTGAGCACAAGCCAGGTGAACCCCAGAGAGCCGAAAGCCCCTGGAAGCCCCTGGAGTAGTTTGCATGTAGGAGGTGACAACAACCTCCCAGGTGCTTGATGGTGGAGTGACACTCACCCATGCATACCTCAGGGTCCCATAACCTAATGGCAACCTCCATAGGTCATGGTGCATACCTTCTTTAAGTAGAGAAGGACTCAGAGTGTCTGGTAGCCCTGTCCCAGCATAGAAACACAAAGCCAAGAGGCACTTTGCAAATGTCACATAGGCTACAGCTAAGGAAGGACAGATCTGAGCTAACTCACCATGACAGTTTTTTATTTAGCTGTTCCTGGAGCCTCCTTTCCTTCCCTTCAAACCTCAAAGACAGGGAAAACTGATTACTGACTTGGTTCTCACAGCAGCTTCACATCACACCTCTGTTGAGGAAGCCACACTAAAACTGTTCAGAAGCTGTATGTTGCTTAAGAGACACATTTTGGCTGCCTCTATTCTAGCATTTATGTCTCTGTTAACCAGCAGGTGTAGTGTACTCAGGTCTGCATCAGTCCTCCACTTTGACTGCCTACCAAGCTATCAGCCCCAAACTGCAGCTGTACTACCTGTCTGGACTGAAATTAATCCAAATCTTGTGTGCGTCAGTGTGGGGGCAGAATTGCCTTTGCTCAGCAGGCTGCAAATGCACTCTTCAGTCATTCAAAGCTCTGCCTACAGCCAGCTCTAATTTTACTCTATTTTGTTTATGCTGGAGTGGCTGGGCCAGTGGGTTTTTTTTCCCCCCTACTCTCCACTTAATCTACCTTTATCTTTCTAATAACATCTTCTAATAGTACCTTCCATCCTGATTTATTTATGGCTACTGCCCATTCATCCAGGTATTGCTTTTGAAAGTGATCTAAAATTGAGTCTAATTACTGTGAAGGTGCCAAGGGTAAGTCACTTATTTGTAGGTTAAGTTTTAGATTTGAAATCCTATTGAGATAGATGCATTTTATGTGTTGTTCCTGCTCCTAATCACACTGCAGTCTAGATGGGAAGGGAATACTGTGACGGGGGAGTAGTGTGGGTGTGTGCCAGTATTTATTTCTGAAAGCTTACAATCTCAAAGGAAAGTGACTGATAGATTATCTTTACTTGCCTGGCAGGTGGTACTTAGCATAGGGAAGTTACATTGGACATGCTCAGTCCTTTCATGCTCCAATTGAAGGAAACAAATGGTCAACAAAAAGCACAGGGAGAAATCCATTCCAGAGATGCTTTAACATGTCATCTCAGTTTGCAAACACTGCTTGCTTATTTGTCTTTTTTGAAACAACAAATCTCCTCATGAGATGTTACAGCAATGTGACAGAACAAAGAGGCATCCTGCAATTTGGCAAGCAGTGTCACTGGCAAAGCTCAGTAAAGGAGGTGATTCTGCAACACCACGGCAAGCAGTGTGATGGGAGGTGTGGATATTCTGTATGTCCCGGTGCCAGGCTGAAGCTAGTTTCTGCTTCTGCTGCCATTGTGATCCATTTATCTTAGAGGTGTAAAAAAGGAAAACTTGAGGTCAGTAATTTCTCCTTCTGTCTCAACACAAACTCTAGTGAAACTAAAATTAAACATTTGTTTAACCTGGTTTCGAGATCCTCCAGAGGTGCACCTTCAACACTTACTTCAAGTATTCACTCTGTCCTTTTTGCACTGGAATGCTTTGTTTTTTTCCCAATACCTAGCTCCTATTACTTGACATTATTGGATGCTATTACCTAGGAAGTAAGCACCTGGTCCTTATGTATGAGTGAAAGAAGTCATTTTGCTTCAGCTGTTGCATTTCAGCATGAAACATTTTTCATGAAATGAAACCTTTTTTTTTTTATTATTTGTTTTACACACCAAATGTATGACGTGCAGGCTATGAGGGGTAAAAATAGCTTACATATAAAAATACTCGTAATTATTGCAAAGGAACTTCATGTCTGCCAGGGTCAGTCAAAATGAATGTGACAATATCTTTCTATACAGTCTTGGCACTGTAAGCAGCAAAAAGAGCCCAGAATTCCCATGTGGGGAATCTTAGGTTTTCGGTAGATTCCCTCTTGAAAACCAGTTAAACCAAAATAGTTCTATGTATGTAAAGCATATAGCAAATATAAATAAAGAATTGAAAACAGTAGTGCTATGGATTCCTTATGGACCCTAAAAAGATAATGGCACGAATGAAAAGAAAAGGAATAATGAACAGGCAAGTTGACATAAAGGAGGCCCCAGCACATGGAGAGTACAGTGATAGGGAAGGTTTAACAGGAAAACAGAAAAATAAAAATAGGCTCCAAAAGTTCAGGAATATGTTGGGCTACCAGCCTCTAGAGAGAATTAGCAGCTAAATCCCCACTTTACTGAAGAGTTTGAACAGATTTAACAAGGAGCCCATCAAATAATTCCAGTGTCTGTGAACAGATGTTATGGGGCAGGAATCTCCATCTCATCTTCACTTCCACCTTCATCTCCAACTCATCTTTAAGGAGAGCAGAGCTATTCTGGAAGTATTCATAAGAGAAGAGGAAAAGCAAGGTGAGTCTTCTGTGGAGGTTCTAGTATGGCCAACCATGAGAAGTAGCAGGAAATGCTGCCAGGATACAACCGCTGCTACAACAACAAATGCAGTGACCAGCTTGCCCTCATGGTTTATCCAGGGGCCACTTCACTGAGAGATGGATGGCTGGTGCTGGAGCTCAGATCAGCTCTTATGCAGCCACAGGTCTTCATTCCTCCTTTCCAGTGTACTCCTTCCTGAGGAGTCTGTGCCCTCAGGGCCTCATTTGGTCCCTGCTGAGTCCATGAGTGGCAGAGAAGAGCTGCCTGGTCCAACAGTGTAGAGCAGAGATGACTGGGATTTTCTCCTCAGAGCCTTGCTTGCAATGGTGACAGCCATTACATACCAGCTGGGACCTTGTATCTTCCTCTCCCCTCACTTCTCTGGTCTTTCTTCCTCCTTCCCTTCAAGTTACTGCCAGTCAGTTCGAGACAAGTCTTTTGTTTTCATTTACAACACAGATCCTTCTTTTCCCCATTTCCATGGTTTTCAGTGTGACAAAATGACACTTCTGACAAGCAAGCCTTCCTCTTCCCCCACCTTCCCTCTTACTATGGAAGTTTTCTCAGCCAATTAATCTAACAGCGTGTACCATTTAGGTTTGAGAGGCTGGCGTGACTCCTGAAGAAGACAGAATGTGTTGCTGAGAGTGGAAGGATGGGAGTGACAGAGAGGACCACAAGGAGCCTCCAAACTGCCTGAATTACTCATCAGGAGAGTGGCAATGTGGAAACCTGGCATATCTTCCTTCTCTGTCTCCTTCCTCACAGACATCTCTGACACACATCTGTCAATACACCATGGAGCCATTTTGTATGTGTGTGTGTGATGAGAAGAGGCACCAAGTTCTAATGAAATGCTACCAAGTAAGCATTATGGATGTGTCTATCAGGCTCTCTGAAGATCCTTTCACATAATTAGCAGGTAGGAACAACGCAAAATACTAGTTGAAGAGGAATTGTTCTTCCCCTCTGAACACACCTCTCCAAAAAGAATGGCCAAGTTTTCAAGAATAAATTAAATAACTTCATAGAAAAGGAAAAAAAGAGAAAAAAATCCGAGGTTTTTTTTCCCATCCCCTCCTTCCAGTCACATTTTTCTGTCAAACTGAAAATCTTTGTGCTAGAAATGCTGCTCAGTTACATGGAACAACATGCTAGACATTGCAGCCAAATTTCAAAACCAGCTTTTCTACCCAAATTCTGAAGGAATTTGCTTAGTTTTCTTTGATTTTTCCTCAGACCTTAGTTCCATTTGGTTTTAGCTTGCTCTAGGAAAAACAATCTCAGCTTACCCTCAGAACCTACTGCCTCATAATTCTTTTAATTTATTTTCAGACAGTGAGTACCTGGATTTTGAGTCTTTCAAATTCACATGGGTTAGAAATTCTCTCTCCCTGTTCTATGTTAAATCCACTAGTCTAACAGAATATTACATATATATCAATGCATTAAATGCATTGATTGTGATAAAATCCTGGGGCTCATCATTGAAAACATGCACAAAAAAGGTCTCTGGTTTCTTAGAGCGTCTCCCTTGAAAAAAAAAAACAATAACAAATCAGTGTAAGAGCGGTGTTGGATCACCGTCTCCCAATTATTAGGCAGACAGGAATAGTGGAATATTAGTAGTGTTCTCTTGGATGTCACCGACTCGTCAATAACCCTGACCTGATCACTTTGTGGAAGTTTCCCTGTAAGCAATATTGTCTTTAAATCACCTGTCAGCTGCCTTAATGCAGCCCTGCCTATGAGTCTCTTAACACTTTTGCTGCAAAACTTCCCATTACTCTTTTTTTTCCATTTTGCTCGCAATGGACTGCTGAGTGAAAAGCCTGAAGAACTCTGTGTTATGTGTAGGAAGGAGCTTTAAAAAAAGCAAATACTGTCATGTGTGAAGACTTCATAGACTGTACTACAGTGGCATCAGCCTGTTGCACTGCTACCAGTTCCTAATAACTCATCAAATACTCAGCTGTTGTCTACTGTTTTGAAATGACAAAGGATTTTCTAGTCACAGCATGAACCTTGAGAGCAACCTTTCTTCAAATGCAGTGGGAATGTCCTGGCTCCTTGAATTGGTACAGCTAAATGAAGCTGGAATGCAGCTATTTGTCTCTAGCTCTGGAATGAGAAGGATGCTGTGCAGGGGAGTGTACAACATTTTAAAGGGGGGAAAAAATAGTGCAGAAAAGTGCCACTTCTGACAGCTTCACAAAAGAGGAAGGACAAGAAGTTAATCTTCATTTGTGTGGCTTATGGGAGATTTAGCTTCAGCCCAAGGCAGTTTGTTTCATTAAAAACAAAGAAAACAATTAACAATGTTGGCCAAACCTTTACTACAAAATCCAACAGAACATTTTCCTCTTCTTATCATGCATCATTCAATAAACAGACCAGAACAAAAAAAAAAAAAAAAAAAAATAGAAGCTCTTCCTTTCTGTATTATTTTTAGCTTTTTGAAGGAGATATAAAGCCAAATTTTAAATATAAGTATATGTATAAAAGCTTGTGTGTGTGTGTTTATGTGTGTGTGTGCATATCTATGTGTGTGTACAACGCTGAGAATCTGTCAACAGAAAAGGCCATGGCCTTTCCTCCCAGGTCCTTGAAATAATGGTCTGTGAGACTGTAGAAGAGCCTGAGTGGCTGTGACACTTCTTTCATTAACTACCGCAAAAGAAAAGAGATGTTGTGTAAACTAGAAGCTTGTGGGCGCTAATGGCAGATTTTCACATGGGATAAACATATGTTCAGTTTGCTCAGAGCAAGCAAATTTCCCATTTCACTATATATATAAAAAATAAAAGTCTTATTTTAACTGAGAGAAATCTCACTCTAGAACACTCTAGTAATTGCTTGCAAAAATCAGTTCTCTGCTCCCAAATGTTCAAGGGAGTGATAAGAAGAACAGCATGAAATTCTGGCTACTTCTTAATATTCCTATAAATTTTGAAAAAAACCTGAAACAGTCAAGATTTATGCCTTTCATGGATTAAGGTTCAATGTCAAATTTGAAGACTGTTGAAAAATAAGACACGGATAAAAGTTGACAAGATCGGTGCTCAGTTGGAGAACAGGCTAAGAGAAGTCTGGATGCTGGATACTTTTGTTCTAGAAGATAAAACCTAGTTCACAAACCAAACTACCAAGTCCCCTTCTGATGTTTCAAATACACCTTGATGTTGAACCTTCAAACTGCATGATAACAACTTTTCTTATATACAAGCATTTTGATTCTGGCACTTTGAGCCCATCCAAAACTGTACAAGTGAAAAGGGGAAAACAAATAGTGTAGGAGAAATTGTTCAGTTCTTCAAAGTTTGGTCTATGGTCTGAAGGTCTATGGTTTTGAGAACACAGGGAAACTTTTGTAAATGGTGCCATTTAGTCTTTCACTTTAGGTCTGTGGCTCAAACCTCCAAATTACTCTTTCAGATTCTACAAACTCAGACAGACAACATGGTCCAACAATGTACCTCAAATCCTTGAGACTCAAGCCTGAATCCACAAAGACTGTGCTTCATTTTTTAACAAACACTCCATGCTATCTTCTGGCCTAAGTTTGACTTATAAATTCACATATGCATAAAACAAGAGCTACTTAAGTATGATATGTTGCAATACCAGAACTTTTCTATTAATATAGCAGTATTTAAAGCTGTGTTGGTTTTTTTTTTTTTTTTTAGTATCTGTGCAATTGGAAGCAATGGAAAAAGAGACTCAGTCATAAATAAGGTGAAAGTAAGTGTAGACTAGAGGGATTTGATACTATACCTAAAGCAAGATTTCATTGCTGGGACTGAGAGTTTGAAATCCTTGTGCCAATGTTTTTCCCCTCCATGAAGTTTCTCAGGTGGTTTCTCACCACAGGAGTTTTGTGATACACAGCAAAAAGTGTGTGATTGTCAGATTCAGCATGACACAAAACCAGCAGTGAATCAAACATCGACTAATCCTTGCATTCCCTCTCCCTGGCTTGGCACATGGTCACACAGAAGGACAACTTGTTTTGACCACTTAGTGGTTTTGCTGCATTCATTGCTTCTTGGCATCAGTTCCACATTCAGTTTTTCTCTCTCCCTTCATCCTCCCACAACATATCCCCTTTGTGCAACTCTGAGTTTTGGCTACATGCCTGACTCCTCTAGTTCTCTAGTTCAGCATTAATGAATAGGGAGTACCCTTGGCTCGTGCTTTGTTTCTGGAAGAGGCATCAGTAACGCCAAAAAAATTATACAACTGTGGAAACTCAGTAGTGATCAAGTTAAAACCTAGGGATAGGTAAGACAGAACAAAATAGGAGTTGGGTCTGAATTAATGATTATAAAGCTTCTGTAAGGAATTATTTGAGTTGTGAAAACATTTAAGAAGAGTAAAGAAAATAAAGACCACCTTATAGTTACTGTTTTTACAGTTTTCTTTTGGGAAGCAATACTTAGTTTTGCCATGCTGTCAGCTTACAATACACATCACCACAGACCTCCTACCATCTTTTCCTATTTGCTAGTTAAACAGTGCTCTCCTTCCTGCCTATATAAATCTGTTACTGAAGGAGTGGCACAAGTTTGCAGGTCCAATGATGAGTGAGAGTGGCATTAAAATAAAGCTTATACAAAGATTACTATGTGAACATAGGACTCTGACAGTAATTTCTAAATGACAGATCAAAGAGGAGAAAGTCAGGTATGGAAATAAACTGCAAAGAAGTAAAACAAGGTTATCATATCTGAACTGGGAAGTAGCCTTAGAGGATAGTTATGTGAAAGAGAAGAAGGTGGAATATTACATTTCAAGAACAAATCAGAGAGGACTGGGTTCAAAATCAGAGCTGAGTTAGCTTATGTTAGTCTGTCATAGTAAAAAGGTGGGTCTTGCAATGACATTATTGATCTTTTCATGCTACTCAGTGCTGAAATGTCCTGAATACAAATAGAGGCTTTTAATGGATTCCAGATATTTTAAAGAAAAGGTTTAAATGTATGGTCAGTTCTGAGACTCTCACATGGCCATCCTGTGAGACCAATACCTGCAATCAAAAGGAAAAAAAAAGAAAAAAGACCAAAATAAGAGGGAAATGAAGGAAGAAAGACAGATCTCTGTGCTTGGCATTTGCTTTTATTCTGACAGTACCATATGCTTAGATCCCCAGATCCTGTTCATGAAAGGATATCAGTGTACCAAAATGAGACAAAAATCTGTGACAGGTAAAATCCTCAGCCCCAGTCACTGGCTAAATCACTAGAAATAAAACCAGATTCTTCTGAGTTGATTCAAAGGCTCCATTTTATTTCAAAGTCAGTTTGGTTACATTCTTGCTGAATTGAATATCCTCATTCTTCTCTTGCTCTCTCTGGTGATAGAGACTCTGTTACATCAACACACAGTTGACATCAACATCTTTCTCTGGAAAGAACAAAAACACTTGTCCTTTGCTCTCCATTTCCTATCTATAAAGTAGAGTGAACGCTGCTTGCCCTCTGACTTCTTTTCTTACATCCATTTTCTTTTCATTTATTCAGGGCAAAGATTGTCTCCTTTTACATCTTCTGCAGCATTAAAACATAAACTAGTGGCTACTCTTGGCAGAAAATATGACTCAAATGAACAAAATTGTAGTTATCCTATTTTTCAGAAAGGGAGGAAGTACAGAGTTTGCTATTTTGCAATGTTTCAGTAAAAATGCTTGAGTACTAAATATAAACTTTCCAGATCTTGAAGTACCAGCCACTACCATTACACTTATCAGACCAGGCTGGGAACACAAACTACTTTTGCAATCAAGAGTCCTAACCTGGTATTCTTCCCTCCTTTTAAAAATATTGTATGTTGGCCATTTTCATGGAGAAACTACTTTGTGACCTTGTTTCTTGGCTTCTTCCTGCAAAATGGCTAAAATAACTCAGAGAACAAGTTGTGGTGATTTGGGTTTTTTTTTACATGGTTCTTACTCCTTTGAGAAGGCAAATGCCTGGACATTACTCCAGTGCAGCAACTAATAATAGCTGAATGACTGTCTGTGCATACATGCACCATGAGATAACAAAGAATTGGCTGCCACAAGATCATTTTGGGGAATTCTATATTTTCAGGCTTTAAAAAATATTATCAGCTCTTAAAAAGCTACAGATTTCAAGCTGGCCTATTTCCTATATTTTCCTTGAATATAGAATGGAAAAAAAACCCTAAACAAACAAACTCAAAACCTGGAAATATGAGCAAAAGCTTTGTTTGCAGTAAGATCAGTCACACCATAAAATAAACTCATAAAAAGGACTGACAGGAACCATAAATCTTAATTGCTTTATGGAAAATAGAGCAAAGCTGACCCCGGCAAGGCAGTTATCACAGAGAGTGACATCACTGAGCTCACAGGAAATGCAAAATTCTTTGCAGAAATGCTGATTTCAGTAAATATTATGATTGTCTGTAGTCATAAGGGTTTGGAAAACTCAAAGTCAGTGACAGAGGCAGGAGAGGATAAATGAAGAGGAAAATGTTTGCTTTTCTTTCTTCTGGATAGCAATTCAGAATCAGAGGATTAGTCTGAAACCTTTTCTGAGGATTCATATCCCAGTCAAACTGGTACAACTTTTAGCTGTAAACAATCCAGTACAACCACAGCTCAATAAAATACCCTACAACACCATCAATTATTGAATTTTCTTTGTCCATGAAGCTATCTGGTTCAACTACAGGCTACCAATTGCACCTCTTGATCCACTTTTTGAGCATCTGATCCTGATAGTCAAGAATTACATGTACGTTCCTTATCCACTTCACCAAAAGTGGCGATTCCATCCCAATTTATTTCTTCAGACTCAACACTTGGGTGATGTGGCATAGTAAATTTGTTTCCAGTTTGTTGAGTCTTGCATACTGAATGAAAAGCTCGATGGTTGAATATCTGGTCACAGTAAATCCTGTAAAACATTGTCATCAGCACGTTAGTGAAACTGAGACATCCATGGGTCTTTCCAAGGATGACCTTCAGAAAGAGACTGATCACTGGGGCTTTCTGCATTTAAATTGTAGAATCATAGAATAGTTTGTTTTGGAAGACAAGGATCATCTTGTTCCAACTACACTGCCATGGGCAGAGACACTTTCCACTCAACCAGGTTGCTCCAAGCCTCATTCAAGGTAGCCTTGAACGCTTCCAGGTATAGGGCATCCACAGCATCTCTGAGTAACCTGTGCCAGTGCCTCATTGCCCTCATGGTGAATAACTTCTTCCTTACTAAATCTACTCTCTTTCAGTTTGAAGCCATTTTTCATTGTCCTCTAACTACCTGCCTTTGTAATAAGTCTCTCCAGCTTTCTTATAGACTTCTTTTAGGCTCTGAAAGGCTGCTATCAGGTTTCCTTGGAGACCTCTCCAGGCTGAATGCCCCAACTCTCTCAGTCTGTCTTCATAGCAGAGATGCTCTAGCTTTCTGATCATCTTCACAATCCTCCTCTGGTCTCACTCCAACAGCTCAATGTCATTCTTCTGTTGCGGCTCCAGAGCTGAACGCAGCACTGCAGGTGAGGTCTCACCTGAGGGGAGTACAAGGACAGAAGCATTTCTCTTAACCTCCCTGCCATGCTTCTTTTGATGCAGCCCAGGGTGTGATTGGCTTTGTGGGCTGCAAGCAGACATTGCTGGCTCCTGCTCAGTTTTTCATTCACCAACATCCCCAAGGCCTTCTCCACAGGGCTGCTATCAATCCACTCATGGCTCAGTTGTATTTGTGCTTGGGGTTGCCCTGGCCCACCTACACAACCTTGTACTTGGCCTTGTCAAACTTCATGAGATTTGTACTCCACAGCATTTGTTCAGTATTTTTTCTTGCTACAAATTATTTATAGGTACCATGGGGATTTTTTTTTTTAATGTATAAAAAGTTATATCTCTCTCTCTTGCTAACTGTTGTGCAACTCACCCTTGATGAACATCCTCTGATGTTTATCTTTTTATTTTGACTGTGGTTTATTTACAAATATAGATTTGCTTCTCTCTTCTTCTGAGTAACCTTTGGACCAAAGCTTTCAGCAAGGAAGGGACAGCCTGAGGTGGCTGAGCACACAGTCTTTTCTTCTCTGCTTGTCTAGTTCAAAGTCTGCAAAGAGAAAAAACAGACCAAAGTTCAGCTCTGTTTACACAGCCTAAATATGGTATTATTTATCTCTTCTGAAGTCATGTCTACCTTTGGGATGGGGCTTCCAGAAGAATAGTAATGCTGAGATTACAAGAATAAGAGGGAGAACAAGGAAAGGGAGAAAACAATGACAGCAGAGGAATGTAGAATGCAAAAATTTCCATCAAAGGCTTATTTACTGATTTACAAGACAAAACACTTTTCTGCTTGGAGACACAGAATGGTTGCTGAGATAAGCTGACACCAATAGAGATAAAACCAATAAAGGTAAGTTACTTGGCCTCAGAATTTGCTATGTATTCGCTTGTAAATAACAGGAGGTTTTTAAACACTCTGACAGAGACAAGACAGCATGGACATATACATTTATTTTCTTGAAAACTCAGTAAGCACACTGGAAGAGGTTGAAAGGGCAAATCAGAGTTCTGACATGTTAAAGTGATGAATAAAGTATCTAGCTGTTGCTATTGATAAGAGTAGATGTTTCTAAATCTAAATAATGAGAAAGGGAGGAATTAACCAAAGCCATAGATGAATTCACACACTCACACACACAGACACACACTGTCCTGGCTTTGGTTGGAATAGGGTTAATTTTCCTCAGACACTGGGCTCCAGGCTATGAAAAGCGCCACTGGTAACGCTCACTTTGTGTATTTCATTACTGTTGCTTTAGCTGTTTGCTCTGACTTCTTGTCCTGTTCTATTCAATTGTCCTCATCTCAACCCACAGAATTTTACCTTTTCCTCCTGGTTCTCTTCTCCATCCTGCAGAGGCAGTGAGAAGTGAATGAGCATCTCCATGATTTGGTTGTTATCAATTAGGTTCAAACGTACATTAGACTAAGTCCTGGAAGAAATATCTAGAGATTACTAAGCACAAAGATATATTCATGGGTCATAATGACTCCAAGCTACACATTTCTGGAAACTGGGAGAAGCACCGCTGTGTACTTGCTCTTCCACTTATTTCCAAGCAGATTCCCTTGCTGCTGGACAGTGCTCTTGACGAGTTGAACCTTCAGTCTCACCTAGTTCTTACACTATGTTATGTTTTTAACTAGGGAATATAGAAAGGACTTCATAATAAAATTAAATGGATCACTTACATGAAAATATGGTAACCAAAAAATGTATTTTCTAATACTTACTGAACTGTGAAATATATTCTCACTGGAATTCATGCTACTGTACATGCCCAGTAGAGATTTCTTGTCATAGCTTCCTGACCTGGAATCTAATATCAATATATATACATTTCTACATTAAACTCATTTCCAAGGAACCTGTAGGTAAGCAAAAAAACCCCAGCATTAATGTGATTGTTCTGAATATTCCCTGTTACTGTTGATACAAGTATCCCAGTTGCATGGAAGGAAGGAAAATTAAACCCTTTTGTTGCCAAGTATTGGAGCTGAAAAAATATTTACAATGAATTATTTGACTAAGTTAGATGCCTCCTACTTGCTGAAGATTAATGGTTCCTCCGATATATATGTATTTGAATGTCGGACAACTCCTCTGAGTGTATGGTATCCATGAGTTGGTGCACAAGCACCAGTAACTATGTTACTGAAAGTAACAGGTTTCATTGGCTGAGTTCTGAACGAGGTCAACACAGCTTGGCTGAAGAAGTCTTCCCATCCACATCCACAGGGAACTCCTTTGGACCAGCAGGTAGGATGGGAGTGTAAAAGTGTTCTGTGTGGCACAGTGTCTGTTCTGGCTGGCTGAGTCTTCAAAGCACTTCCAGCCTGCACATGTATAATTCAAGTCCTGTGAGTACCAGCTGTGACAGCCTAGGTTACTATTTGCAAAGAATCATATTTTACTGGGAAATTATGAGCTATTTTGATCCATCTGTACATTTTGATATATTGCCAAATGAAGAATTTGGGCTGGTCAGGAACATAAATAAAAGTTTTGGGCCAAGGTCCAATATTGGCATATATTTGAGACAATTTAATTAACTAAATGATTAGCTTCAATGATAAAGTCCAGAAGTGACTGAAAAACCAAACTCTGAGATGAGACTTACTATGTAACTCCCATCAGCATGCTAGTCCTTTCCTTGAAGATGTGGAAAGAGACAGTCTGTCCCTGAATGCAGCAGCAGAACGATAGAGACTAAGAGCAACATGCAAGGGGCGCAGGGACCCCATTGGTCACATCAATGTGCTAAAACCGTCTTGCAGCTCAGGTATTTCATGCACACATTGGCTGAGAATTTCTCAGTGAGGTAGGGAAGAAAGGGTGAGCCAGGGATGTGCTGAAGGACAGTGACTCAGGCTGCCATATTTGGGGTGAAGGCAAAAGCAAAGACATGAGTCACCAATCAAGCCAGTCAGGAAGGGCCATTTTTCTATCCAGAAGATTAATTTGAAGCTGTCTGATTTCCAAGAGGAAATCAGATGGAGTGATGCAGGAGGCAGTATTTCTAGAAGAGAGATGTTTCAGAGCATGTGAAATGAGAGATGAGGTTAACTAGAAGGACCCAAGATAAATAAACAGAGAGATTATTTTGGAGAGGTAAAGGAAATTACTCAGATACACAGCCCCTCTCCCTTTCTGCCAGAAAAGGTACTTAAGGATTGAGAACATAAAATTCCATTTTCTGTGCCTGTAATTTCTTCTTTCCCAATGAAACTACTGAAATCCCTCACATGATGGTGCTGAGGAACCTGTTTAAGTAAGCACTTTTATGAGCATCCAAGATAGAGAACCAACCTTGGAGGAAAATTTTCTGGAGCATTGACTTCACGTAGGTGTATAAAACATACTGCTACCACAAGATCAAACAAGTGAGGCAGGCAGATTGTAAATGTGTTGCATGCTAAGGTGATCCATATTGGAGAGCAATACAGATGCCAAGTGCTAGCATGAATCAGCCACTCACTAGCACACTCCCAGTGCTTTCTCACTCAGAAATGGGGCCATCAGTTTCACTGGAGCTAGTGGCTCCTGCCACAGCGTGGAAGGGGGAGGCAAGGAGAGAAATTAGAAGTAACTATGCTTAATGTTCTTTTGTATCTGTTAACTACACTCTCACTTCATGAATGCTACAGTGGACTGATTTACCCTAATGTTATTCCAATTATATTCTCCCTCTTACAGGAGACACAAAATGTAAGGCTGAGGCTAAGTCAAGCTTCAGCTCCCAGCTGAAGACAAAGTAGGAGGTTCCACCTGCAGCACTCTCACTATCATCAAGTTGCAGTAGGGAAAAGGTGGTGTAGTATGAATATGTTACCATGACCTAAATCCAGCAAGAGAAGCAGATAGGAGGAAATCTACCACAACCAGGAGAAAGTCATTTACGCTGTCTGCAACCACATTTCCTCATCTACCTTTTCTGGTAAGGGGCTGTAAAGATGGCGCCTGTAAGAAGTTGTTTGCAACTCTCCCCAGCTCTGAGCCAGACCCACTGCTGGGGCTGAGCCAATTAGATGCCTCCACCATCACTTTTTAAGAAGAAGCCAGAAGAGGAGGTGACTTTCCTCCATCTTCTTCCTGCTTCTTCCTTCTTCTGTCCCTTCTTCTTCTTCTGGCTGGTGGTGGTGCAA